>PISX010000800.1:0-237519 GCA_004024625.1 Mellivora capensis | reverse complement strand
TACAGAACACTCATGAAAGAAATTGAAGAAGACGTAAAAAGATGGAAGACCATTCCATGTTCTTGGATCGGAAGAATAAACATTGTTAAAATGTCTATACTACCTAGAGCAATCTATACTTTTAATGCCATTCCCATCAAAATTCCACTGGTATTTTTCAAAGAGCTGGAGCAAATAATCCTAAAATTTGTATGGAATCTTTGAATAGTAAAACAACCTTTTCCTGGAATGTCCTCTGGGATCCAGGAGCCGTAAGGATAGTAGTGGAATTTCTTTGAAAATGTGGAGCAAGAGCAGGGAAAATGAACATCTAATATAAGTAGTTTTTGTGCCAAGTTATAAATCTCAGCTAATTACAGGGTGGCTCTTCTCCTCTGGGGTCTTTCATCCAGCATGAAGTTCCTTCACTCAGGAATCAAGGTTCATACAGCTCTCCTCTGCAACACCCCCACTCCCAGGGTGGGCTTTGGTTGGGGTCAGGGAAGTCAGGGGCTATTGGCTCATCTCAAGATAGAGAGTTTCATGGCTGGGAGCAGTAACAGAAATAAAGGCAGAAGTTATGAGCCTACAGCCAGCAGGGAAATAGAGTGGGAGGCTGCTAACACACTGTATCCATCTCTAGAAATTTCATAAGATTTGATCCACTCTCATGTCATATACTAATCTACTTTTTTTCCTTCAGGTTAGATTCTCCTTCATTTTAGTCAACTACTTTTTTGCAAGATCAAGTGCATTTGTTCTTCTAAGTTCTTTCTCCCTCTCTCCATCTGCCCCTTCCCAGCCTTCCACCTAGCCTCTCTCTGTTTGAAGGCCGTGTAGTTAGTACTCACAGGCTTTGCAGTCACACTAATCTGGGTTTAAATCCTTGCTCTATCCGCTATTTGTTATTTGTCTGTAAGCAAGTTGCCTAAACTTCCTTGAGTCTTAGTAAGACTGTAAGAAATGGTGGCCACTGTTATTCCCATTACCAGCCTCATTTCTCCCTACCCAGCTCCATCTCACCCTTCCCCTTTGGCTCTGGATCTACACGCAAATACTGCCTGGCTTAGTGAAGCGCGGGTCATCTCATCCAGCCCAGTATCTCAAGCTGGTCGAGACGCTTGATTGGCAGTCCTGATATTTCAGACTTTGTCTCTCTTTCCCTCCTTCATTTCCCCATACGCTTTTATCCTTGAGACACTCGAATTTCCCCAACTTTCCTGAAAATACTTGCTGAGACAGTAGCCATCAACATGGCCTTTCAGTCAAGAGCCCCACCTTGATTCTTCTCAGGACACTTGGCTAAGAGAGCAGGGATGTCTGCCACTTAGAGTTTCTCTCACTTTGCCCAGCATGTTTAATTCATGTGTGTTGCAGACCATTTAAAGAGGTTCGATGAGCTGTGAAGATCAAGATATGATCCATGCAGATTGTACATTATTGAATTAAGATGCTAAATATGGAGACTAAGTGATGTCAAGGAGGGAATAGTGAAAGCCTTAATGGTTTATAATGATGAAAATCAGGGCGGGTCAAGTGAGTAGCAAATTGAAAAGATGCATGACTTCAAAGAAAAGGCCATTTGTCATAGTAAAATCATCCTCAATTTCTCCCTCTCCCTCATCCTTTACATTTAGTTCATCACTGAGACCTGTCACTTCTACCTCCAAATAAATCTCAAGTGTCCACTTCTCTTCATTCCCACTGCCATCACTCAAGGTCAAGCCCCATTCTCTGCTTTAACTAGGGTAATAGGCTCACTTGTCTCTTTGGATCTATCTTACCCTTCTCTAATCCAATCTTCACTCTTCCTAAAATATAAACCAACTCATCCCACTTCTCAGTTTAAAATCTTCCAACAGCTTCCTGTTGCTCTTATAACAAAATCTAAACCTGTTATCATGGTTTTGGATCTCTTTGTGGCCAGTCTTATTTCAGTCCATGCTCCCCCTTGCTTCCGGTCATCCTTCTCTCTCTTTCTGTCCCTCCAACATGCTAAGCTTATCCCCACCTTCAGGCTCCAGCATTTGCCGTTTGCTCCGTGTGTTGCATGGCTGATGCATTCTCAATGAGGCCTTGGTATAGAGCAACCTTTTTCAGCCTCCTCTCAAAGTAGTTTCCCCGACTTACACTCCAGCTCACCATCCTGCTTATGCTCTCAACAAGATTGCTGATTTTTCCTGACTTTTTTCTATCTGCTCCAGTAAGGCAGAGACCATTTCTAGTTCATTCATGCTGTATCCCTTGTACTTTTACAGTGCAAATAATGTAATACTTGATCAATAAACCTTTGCTGAAAGAGTAAATGAATGAATGTCACAGAAAATCCCATTCAAAGATTTTCTCTTTCATTGGACTAGTACAGACTAAAATAATTTCTCATACTCCTTCATTTTCTTGGCTTTAGGCTGAAAATCCATAGCTACCAAGATTACTGAATGTAACATAAAGACACAGGCAGCTGGTCCTCAACAAAACAAGATAAAACAATAAAACTTCTACATTAGTAGAAATAAACCACTTGCCCATTCAATAAATATTCACTGAGTGCCTATGATGGGCCAGATACTGATCAAGCACCCATAATATACTGGTGTTTATCACAGCCCAAGTGGAGCTTAGAGTCTGGGAAAGTCAAACACCAAACATATAAATATATAATTATACCCTGGTTTAAGTGCTTTGAAGGAGAGGAAAAGCTTCATGTTGAGAATAATAATGGGGGAGTTAAGATGGTCAGGAAATGTCTTTCTGTAAAGATAAAAACATTTAAGCTATGACCTGAAGGATGGTGAGTGAATAATAAAAGGGATATGGTCCAAGGGAAAGCATTTGGCCATCTGGATGGCCTGTATCTTAAAGTAGCAGCAAGCAGCTTTGGCTGATACATCTTTGTGGATGAAGGAAAGGGAAGGGCCTTTACTCCAGGGACCAAGAGGGACCATGCATGGAGCTCTCTGCCACCTTCTCAGACTCCCCTTTAGCCACAGGGGAAATATATTTTTTTAAATCAATTCTTTTCTACAAAAATGACTTTTGCATCCCAAGCCTGGGCATTCTGAGCTCAGAAGAAGCCCCAGAGAGGTTGTTCCATTGCTTCAACAGCTTTGATCTCTGTCTTATGTGTCTTTGGCTCCTTGAAGGATTAGAGCTGATCTGACAAACTTCAGCACATCAGTCTCTCCCTACATGGCAAGGATTAGTCTCTCCCATCTCCAGAGAGGAAACCATTTGCCTCCTCTGATTCTTCTGGGTGGCTGACAAACAGCAAATCAGAGCAACACTTACACTTTTAAAGCAAAAATTGGGGCACCTGGGTGGCTCAGTGGGTTAAAGCCTCTGCCTTCAGCTCAGGTCATGATCTCAGGGTCCTGGGATCGAGCCCCGCATTGGGCTCTCTGATCAGCGGGGAGCCTGCCTCCTCCTCTCTCTCTGCCTGCTTCTCTGCCTGCTTCTGATCTCTCTCTGTCAAATGAATAAATAAAATCTTTAAAAAAAATAAATAAAGCAAAAAATTTCTGGACATACTTGCTTAGGAAAAACATCTAAATTATTTGACAGTCTATAATTCCTGTCAACTCATTATATAAACTTGGGCACGCAGACCAAGTAGGGAAGGAAGAAGAGATAAAAGACCAGTACCCTCTGGAGTCGGAAGGCACTAGTTCCTCTTGTGGACAAGATCCTCAATAAGCAGCCACTCATACCAAGAACAACCACTCTATACCATTAGTCATGCCTACAGTGGAGACATCCATGGCCTCCCCTCTTGAACCTAGAAGAATCTATGAGAGACATGGACAAAATGCTGGACAAGGAGTGCATGCACAGGATTCTAGTTGTGCTCACTGGATACTAGAACTTGTCTGTTATCTTGTTGCATGACTATGAGCAAATCTCTTTATCTTTCTGAATCTCAGGTTCCTCTCTTCCCCTGGTGAAATGAAGTCAGCAGACTAGGTCAAGTGTTTTCTAATTTTTTTTTTTTAGCACCATTACCTCTTCTTTAGAGGAAATCCTATGTGGAGGCCCAATATATAAAACAGGAAGAGTCCACTTATATTTTGTCCCTTGAGAGGGGTCCCCAGAAGGTACTATTTGAAATACCTAGTGCTCCTTGAAACATTACTAGAAAATCACTGAATTAGACGACTGCATGTCTTTGACTCAAAAAGATGTGAAGGCTGATTTGTTCCACACTATGGACTGAATTATGTACCCCCAAACTAACATTTTGGAGCCCTAATTCCCCGTATGACTATATTTGGTCATATATGACTCAATTTCCAAATTGAGCTCTTAGGAGGTATTTAAACTTAGATGAGATCATAAAATTGGGGTCCTAATCCAATAGGACTGGTGGCCTTATAAGAGGAGGAAGAGAAACATCTCTCTTCCTCCATGTACATATACCAAGGAAAGACTGTGAGTACACCGCAAGAAGTTGCTATCTGCAAGCTGAAATGATCACCAGGAAGCAATCCGTCAGCACCTTGAACTTGAATTTCTCAGTCTCCAGAATTGGGAGAAGGTACATTTCTGTTGTTTAAGCCACCCAGTCAGTGATATTTTGTTATGGCAGCCTGAGCTGTGGAATCAGTGACCCCTCGGTCTAAGGATGAGAGTGACCATTTGAGTTTTGTTTCCTTAAATGTCCATGAATCAGTGTCCCAGGTGGAAGGCAAAGGGATGTCCCACTTACTCCAAAAGACTTCCCCATCCACTCCAACCACACAGAAAGCTTTCTTCCCTGAACTCGTCCTGCCCTCATGTTTTGTTGAATAAAGAAAATCAACCTAACTTAAGATCACACAGGCAGGGTGCACTTGGGTAGCTCAGTTGGTTAAGCGTTTGCCTTCAGCTCAGGTCATGATTCCAGGGTCCTTGGATTGAGCTCTGCATTGGGCTCTCTGCTCAGTGGGGAGCTTACTTCTTCTTCTCCCTCTGCCCTACCCCCCTCCAACTCTCATTGTCTTTCTCTCTCTCTCAATTAAATAAATAAAATCTTTTTAAAAAATCCCATAGGCAGTTAGGTCTTTCCAGTGCTCCCACCAAATGCCTATTTTATTTTTCTGTCCAACAATCTTTGCTGACTCCCCAGTGGGTATCAATAAAGAACAAAATGTCACACACCCAATCTTTACTTTCCATAGCATCCCTACAAGTAACCTAGGCAATGGACCCCTCGTGGGTCCCATGACATGCCTGTGTTTCTCTATTTCTGCAAGTTATTTACTCTATGTACATTAAGTTTACTTCATCTGGGATGCTTCTTCTACCACCTCTGGCTATCTAATCCTGCCTATCCTTCAAGATCCAACTCATATGCCCCCTTCTCCATGAAAGCTTTCCTGAAATCTCTAGTTGGAAGAATTATCTACCTTTCTTGAAACTCTGTCACCACTGACTATGCTGACCATGGCACATAGCACCTATCTTCCCACTAGGACTATTGGGCAACTTCTTAAATACTCTTCTCGGTTGCAAATGTCTTGAGGATAAGGACCATGTCTTACTCATCTTTCAATCTTATATACTGCCTGGCACGGTGCCTTGCAATTAGAAGGTGCTCAATAAATAATGGGTAAGTGGCTGAATGGATGGATGGATAGATGAATTTGAGAATAACTGCATCTGATTAGGTTGGGAATAATTTAAGTATAGATAGAGCTTTTAATATGTCTGTGCATAGAAGAGGAAGTATGAACCTGGAATATGTGATGAGTTTGGGGGCAGGTGTCAGAGATGAAGATATAGTAACTCATAACTCATTCAACGGTTACACATTTGTTAAGCACTAACAATATGCCAGGAACTATCATGCAGCTGGTGAGCAAAACACAAAATTCTTGCCTTCTTGGAACTTGCAATGTAGTGGAAGGAACAGATATCAAATAGACACTTGGATATTATATAAAATAATACAATGAGTAGCTTGTTATATAAAGGAAAAGAAGCTGCTCTAAAGGCGAATGAGAGAGGAACCTAATTTAGATTGAGGGGTTAGGAAAGGGCTCTCTAAGGAGGTGGCATTTTGGATAAAGATGAACTAGGTTAATATCCGAAGGGTGATTAGGAGCCAGCCAGGCTTAAAACCAGGCGAAGGTCCTGAGGCAAAAGACGGATGCCTGCAATGAACCGCAAATCCAGGAGGGTCGAAGAGAACCAGTGGAGAATTGGTAGGAAAGGTCAACAGTGGGTAGTCGACAGTGGGTAGCCTGATCACACAGGACCCTCCAGGTGAGGAGTCTGATTTATTTTAAGCGTGGTGGGAAGTCACTGAAGGGTTTCAGCAGTGGAAGGATATGACCGTCTCCTCACCCTGGCTGCTGGACAGAGAAAAGATTGGACCAGAACAGGTCTGGCACAGACTATAGTTAGAAGACTATAAGACTATAGACCATAAGACTATAAGAAGACCATAAGACTATAAGAAGACTAAAAGACGGGGTGCGTGTTTGGCTCAGTGGGTTAAAGCCTCTGCCTGCAGCTCAGGTCATGATCCCAGGGTCCTGGGATTGAGCCCTGCATCGGGCTTTCTGCTTGGCAGGAAGCCTGCTTCCTCCTCTCTCTCTGCCTGCTTGTGATCTCTGTCTGTCAAATAAATAAATAAAATATTTTTTTTAAAAAGAAGACTATAAGACTATAAGAATACTATAAGAGTCTTGGATAGAAAACCAAGAGTCTAAAGTGGCCCAGGCTTAAGGGATGGCAGTGGATATGGAAAGAAGTAGCAGGACTGAAGAAACATTCAGGATGTACAATATCTTAGAGGCACTTATTGATACTTAACCTGTCTTTTACCGTACCCTGTATTCTCTTATTTATTGTCAATGCTTCACAACAATGTCTCATAAGTCCATGATATCAAGAACTCATCTTATACGCTGCTGGATCCCAATGCCCATAACACTGCTCGACATAAAGCAAGTGCTGACTAAATATTTGGTGAGTAAAGTTATGATGGAATGATTTATAGATGAGAGGTAAAAGGTGTAGAGAAGGAGTTACAGGAGGACTGAGGTGATATTTATAGAGGAAAAATAAAAAAAAATAAGGAGAAGCTGTTCTGGGGGATAAGAGCACAAATTTAATTTTTGACATGTGGCATTTTATAGGTGTCTATGAGACATCCCAAGCAATATTGTGGTCTGGGGATAGAAGTTTAGGTAATACCTACAAAGATACAACATTGCAAGTCGTGGGATCATCTAGGAAAGGATTTCTTGACCTGAAGTCTACAATGGCCAAGGGTTTTGTGCATTATACTCCGGGGATCCATGAACTTGTATGAGAAAAACATTATGTCTTCATTTTTGCTAAATTCTAGATGAAATTTAGCATTCAATTATGAATGAGGCAACAAACTACAATAGTATATGTGACTTTGTCCATAATGAAGAGCACAGATGATTTCATATCACATTACAACTCTTACAGACATCTTGTAATATCATTTGTGCTTATCACTACTTCAGCATTATGGAAGTCATTGGACTTACCACTAGATCTTGCAATTTAACACATGGGCCAAAAAAGCACATATATTCCTATATGACAAATTTGGGTTTTTTATGTTTTGATAAAAGTTTTTCAAAAATAATGGATTTCCTGTCTTGTTCTATGTATTTCAGTTAATATGTTTAAAAGCACTGGGGCTGGAGCAGGGGTTCTGTCCTGGCTGGGCTGATGCAATGGAACAGCACCAAGTACCTCCAGGAGAAACTTCAGTGGGACCTGGAGGCAGTACCCATGGAAGTGGAGGACACGACTCCCAACTGTTGCATGTTCCACTCCCAAATTCTGGTGGTGTCAGCCAAGTTCAAGGTGAAGACGCTGCTTCAGAGACATGGGCTGGTGAACATGTACCTAGCAGAAGAGCTCTAGCACATCATGCCTTTGGGCAGAAAACCCTGACCCCAGAAAAATGGGCCCATAAGCAGCAGGAATGGGGGACCAGGGACCAAGCACAAGCCATTAAATTGGGAATCATGGCAAATATAAAAAACAAAATAAAGTAACATCATTGTGAGAAAGGATACATAGGCCTGACTAGCCAGCCAGAGGCTCTGTATCACAGAACAAGTCCAGAGTACCTGGGAGGAGCTAGAGACCATGCCTGGGGAAGAGGCAGCTACTGGGAACGCAGGGACTGACTGTCTGAGAAATGGGAGGTTGGAGGGGAAGCTGGGGTGAGGGAGGCTGGCCAGAGAAACTAGATCAGACCAAGGAGGACATAGTCAAGATAAGAGGACATAGTCAAGGTAATAGTCAAGAGAAACAGGAAGCTATGGAAAGCTTATGAGTTGGAGAACAAAGAAGAACAAGAGCTCCAGGAGCTGACCAGGGGACTTGATGACCAGGGGACTTGACGCCCAGAGGAGACTAGAAAGAGAAGTCTGGAACTAAAACACCAGGGACCACTACTATGGCTTTAGAAGAGCCTGTCTTTACCTGGAGACCCTGGGATGTATCTTCCAGACAGTGACTGGGGGATTCCCAAGCTAGATATAAGGCTGCCTAGGGCAGGCACATCAGTGAGGGAGGGGGTGGCTGGGCTGAGAGCCCAGGGAACGAGGTCCTGCCCTTGCCAGCTCTGTGACTTTGATCTAGTCATTCCTTGAGTAGTCTTGTTTCCCTATCCTGTAGCTGAAGGGGTTGAACTAGAAGATCTTTGAGAACCACCCCCCACCAATACAGACAGTGCAGGATTTGGTTAATGTTCTGTTCTGGGCCTGCTGTGATACTGGCTGGCTGGTCATACTGGACAAATGCCTTCCCCCCTTGGGCCTCCAACTCCTAAAATTCAGAGATTAACCAGATGTCTTCTCGGGCCCTTCCAGCACTAATGACCTGTTATCACGGGGTGTTTGTTAACCATAAAACAAACAAACAAACAAACAAAAAGTGGGGGAGAGCCCAACCAAAAGGGCTTTGCTTTCTCTGATTGACTGACAAAATTAAAAGAGACTTACCTAGGCTGGAGTTGAACAGGAAAGGGGGAACCAGGATGTGGACCCAGCTTCTCTGAGCCTCCTTCCTCTGTTCTCTCCTTGTACACTTGTTCAGACTTTTCTCACAAACACCTCCTGGCACTTACCTGCTTCTAAATCTGTGTTTCTCACCCCCTACTCAAGCTCATAAATTGTGACCTCCTTAGACTAGGGATCTTGCCTTAAAGATTCACTTTTTACCTCTACTGCCTGGCTCAGTAAATATTTGCTGAATGAATGAACAGTATAACAACTTTGTGAATTAATGGAATAACAATTATATGCCAAACTACTTTGAGAATAATTATTTGGGACAAGAGAAGTGAAGTGCAAATAAAGGGCTAGATGTATCTGTGTGCTTACTGAAAATGGGCTAAGGTTAATAGGTAGTGAGCATCAAGTTTTGTTAAGGGATTATGTTCCTCCACATAATAATGCTACCTACCAGTATGTCTCTACATCCTAAAGAAAAATAATTTTTATAAGCAATTCACTCTGATGACTCTATGAGGAGTGAGGCCTTCCAGGGGAGAATGAATTAAATGCTGATCTCACTGTTAGATTTCAAGCCTCTGATTGATCTGTTTCAGGAGTAGTAACTGAGCCACAGGCTGCAGAGAGATCCTCCTTGGGCTGGAGCTTAAGCTTAAGCTGCACGTTCCAACTGATTTGAGCAAAAATCCCTGTGGAAAGGTATTAAGCCTTAGCCCAACCAATAACACAAGGGTTCATGGATCCCATTTGCTGTGTGTGCACAGCCACTTCAAGAACATCAATGGAGCTGTGGCCAAGGTAAGGCAAGATCTGGGTTTTCCTAGGTCCCTTTGGTCTTTGCCAGAGAACTCTCCAGTGCCTTGGATGCTTGATGGGAAAACAGCCTGAACCTGACTATACTCGTTGTCATGTAGAGGTCAGAGAGGTAAACTGAGGAAATGAGGATGTCTTAGAAATTGTTCACTTACAAGGAACTGAAAGCCACTTCAGCTAACTTAAGAAGAAAGGCATTTGTTGTAATGATGCAGGGAAATTCAGAGAACCAAACTGTATCTTGGGGAAAGCAGAAGATAGATGGCACAGAGATATGGAGTTAGTGAAAGGTTAAAGAAGTAGAGACAGCAACTGGATGGCTCTTTGGGAAAGTTCAGCAATAAAACAGAGAAATGAGTCAGTAACCCAAGGGAGTATTGGAGAAGAAAAGGTTCTTGGAATGTAAATTAAGGAATAGCAGCCAGAAGAGGAGCAATAGGGAACAGAGAAACGAGATAATTGATGCACAGTAGATGCTCAGTAAATACATGCAAATTAATGGGAACCACCTGGGCTAAAGAGCATTAACGTTAAATCTGACTCAAGGGACGCTGAGCATATTTTCGACATGTCTATCCCCATGTTAGGTAACTACTCTCTGACTCTTCAGCCACTGCAGTGTGAGATTCAGGCATTACCCCTTGAGGAAATCAACAGCCCTTCCAGGACTACAACTAGGAAGCAAGGAGACATTGCTGCAGTTCTCAAAGCCATGGGCAATTCCTAATGCCAGCTGTCTTGGTTCCTGCATATTTTGAGACCAGACAGACGTGAGGAGACCGGAAAGTAAGCAGCAACAGCCAAAATCACACTTCCTAATTGACACCATGAATCATTATCAACCAAATACCAGTCCCAATAGAAGCTGGTCTTCCTCTCAAAGGGGACTCTTGTTTCCTAGCCAGGACAATAGGGTTTCTGGAGAAGGGGCCAGTAGTTCAGGCTAACTACTTTAGCCATCATACTGGAGTTAGAGGTGGACTGAGTAAATGAGATGTTTTAGGGGCATTTTTGTTGCAAGGAAGAGATGATCACTTTAACTAACTGGAATAAAATGGAATTTATTTTTGAGGACCCAGGGGAATGTCACAGTACAGAATCATAAAAAATAAAATAAATAAATAAATAAAAATTTACAAGAGGCCTTTTAGGAAATGAGGAGTTGACATGCTCTCTTTATCCCTCTATCTTTCTTCCACCCCAAACTGCATGTCCTTCAAATCTTCCATGTCATTTTCTTTAACTCTCTCTCTCCCCAGACCAGTTTCTGTACTCTTTCACCCACTTTTGCATGGTCGGTCATGAATACCCTGAAATGGTGGCCTCACCCCACCACCACTGCTAATGAAATCTTGGAGCGCAGCAACCCTGCATTATTGGTTCCATCTCTAGTCCCATTCCACGTTCCCTGCAAAAAGCCATTTATTAGCTCAGCTAGGGCCAGGTGTCTACATTAGCACAACCAGATTATCGCAGAGATAGAGATACAGGTTAACTAGAGCCACCCCTTCCAGGCTGTGGATGGACAGATTTTCTGACAATGAGGTGGCATGGGGAGAAAATGACTGGCGTATTTAGTTCGGAGGTTCTGGCTGAATGCCACACTCTGGGCTAAACTTGGTTTGCCAAGGGTTATGGAAAAAGTTGACTTATCATAGGATCTCCCTATTGCTTCATGCCTTCACCTCAAGACATGCTTGGTCCAACACCTTTTCCCTATGGGGTTTTGCTTTTCTGAGTACAGTGATGAGTTCCTTAGTGGCTCCTGCCCAGGCACCAAGATTGTTGACTAGTTCACTCCTTGGGCAGGGTGAAGAACTGAAATGGATTAAAATCATCCAGAGAATGTTCTCTACCCACAATGAGAATTAAGGTGACATCAACCACAGAAAGATTTATGGAAAAATAACCAAATACTTTGAAACTAAACAACTCATTTCTAAATAATCCATTAGCTAAGGGAAATCAGAAAATATTTTCACTGAGAAAAATGAAAACACAACATACCAAATTTCTTCTTTTTTCGAAGCTAAAGCAGAGCATAAAGTGTAATCCTTAGCATTGAAAACCTTGGGGTTTTTTTTTAGATTTTTAAAATTTTATTTATTTGACAGAGAGACACAGCAAGAGAGGGAATACAAGCAGGGGGAGTAGGAGAAGGAGAAGCAGGCTTCCCGATGATCAGGGAGCCCCACTCGGGGCTCGATCCCAGAACTCTGGGATCATGACCTGAGCCGAAGGCAGACACTTAACAACTGAGCCACCCAGGTGCCCCAAAAACCTTGTATTAAAAAATAGAATTGTTGGGGCACCTGGGTGGCTCAGTGGGTTAAGCCTCTGCCTTCGGCTCAGGTCATGATCTCAGGGTACTGGGATCGAGCCCCGCATCGGGCTCTCTGCTCGGCAGGGAGCCTGCTTCTTCCTCTCTCTCTGCCTACTTGTGGTCTCTCTCTCACTTTGTCAAATAAATAAATAAAATCTTAAAAGAAAAAAAATAGAATTGTTTAAAATCAATGACCTAAGCTTCCACCTTAAGAAGCTAGAAAAATAAAAATAAAATCTAAAGAAATCACTAAGAGGTAAACAATAAAGATGAGAACAGAAATCAATGAAATGCAAAACAGAAAAATAATGGAGAAAGTGGCGCCCAGGTGGCGCAGTTGGTTAAGTGTCCAACTCTTGGTTTTGCCCCGGGTCATGATCTTAGGGTCATGAGATTGATCCCCATGATGTGTTCCATGCTCAGTGTGGAGTCTGCCTGAGACTTTCTCTCCTTTTCCCTCTGCCCTGAGCCTCCCTCCTCTCTCTCAAATTAATAAATCTTTTTTTAAAATAATGAAGAAAACAACAAAACTAAATGTTTCTTTTAAAATAGCAATAAAAGTGGGCACCTGGGTGGGTCTGTCCATTAAGCATCTGCCTTTGGTTCAGGTCATGATCCCGGGGTCCTGGGATTGAGCCCCGTGTTGGGTTCCCTATTCAGCAGGAAGTCTGCTTCTCTCTCTCTCTCTCAAATAAATAAATAAAACTTTTTAAAGATTATTTTATAATAATTAAAGATTATTTTATAATTATTTTATTTTATTTATATAATTATTTTATAATAATTAAAGATTATTTTAATCTCTCTCTGCCCCTCCCACTGCTTATGCTGTCTCTCTCTCTCAACTAAATAAATAAAATCTTTTTTAAAATTAAAATAAAATAAAATATCAATAAAAGTGACAACATTCTAAGCAGGCTGATGGTCTTCTTAGGGGGGCAGGAGAAAGAAAAGGAACAAATTACGAATATCAGGAATGAGAGAAGGAAAATAACTACAGATCTTACAGACATTACAAGGAGAGTAAGTAAATTATGAAAAAATTCATGCCAATAACTACAACTTAGATGAAATGGATAAATTTCTTTAAAGACACATGTTATCAAAACTCACTGAGGAAGAAATAGCTTGACTAGTCCTGCAAATATCAAAGAAATTTGTTTGTAAAACACTCTACATAAAGAAAACTCTGGGCATGAACAATTTTACTGGTGGATTCTGCCAAAAAAAAAAAAAGAGTCATAATGCCTATTTCACATAAACCCTTCCAGAAAATAACAGTTGAGGGGACACTCCCAACTCAATCTGACTCCAGCCTTACCCTGATCCCAAAACCAATTGGTTATTCTAAGAAAACAAAGTACAAACTACTTTCCAAGGTGAACATAGAAACAAAAATCCTTAACAAAATTTAAGCTAATTGAATCCAGCAATACATAAAAAGGCCACACGTCATGACCAAATGGAGTTTATCCCCAGAATGCAAGATCAATTTAACATTAAAAATCAATCAGTAAAACCACATTAACAGTCTAAAAAAGAAAAATCATAGAATTATCTCAAAAGTTATAAAAAAACCATTTGCCAAAATTCAAAATACCCGTTCATGATAAAAAAAAATTATGCAAAATTAGAATAGAAGGGAACTTTCTCCGTCTCATAAAGGACCAAAGAATATATGGGAATATACAGGAAACCTAGAGCTAACATAATACTAAATAGTGAAAAACTGAATGTTTTTCTCCTAATATCAGGAACAAGGCAAGAATGTCCATTCTCCACACTCCTACTCAACATTGTAATGGAGCTACTCTCTAGGTGCAATTAGGAAAAACAAACAAAAAAAGCATCCAGACTAGAAAGAAAGAAATAAAACTTTTTACCCTAAAATTTACTTTCTCTAATTTTATAAGCTCATCATTTTGGCATGATGAAATTTGGAAAAGTCCCACCCATCTACTGGGTACCAGGTAATGCATCCTGTCCCTATGTCTACCATCTCTCTTTTTTAACACCAGAGGGAGGACTACTTGGGACAGCTCAAGTCAAGGACTTCGATTCTGATGTCATAGTGCTAAGGTTCTGGTCAACCTTCTCTCTCCTCCTCTCTCTCTTCTGTTCTTTTTCCTCTTCCTCCTTTTCCTCCTGCTCCTTTTCTCTCTCTATCTCTCCTTCTCTCCATCCCTTCCTCCATCACTACCACCTTCTCTTCCCAGGTCAGTGCTAAGCTCCTGATTGAAAATGCTCATCCATTTCTCCCCTTTTTTCCACACCCTCTCTCATTTCCAATAGTTCAGATTAATAAAACGGCCTCAGAATATCCTTGGGCCTAAGAGTTCCCACATCTTGAAAGGACAGAAGAGAGAAAAGTTGTAGGCATGAGATCAATATCACATCAAGCTACTTTTTGCTGGCTAATATCCTCTCGATGTCCCAGTGGGGATAGATGTTATTTGAGTACGATTTAGGGAGGAAAAGGCTCAGAAGTTCAACATGTCTTGATTCTTGGTACTAAGCTGCCTCCAGCCTAGACAAAAGGAGTTGTCCATGGTGGCATTGCCATATGACTAGAAGACCATACAGAGGTTTAATGCCAAAGCCTCATAGTAATAAAACTGGGACATTTGCTTAATCCTGCCTTCTGCATAGCTTGCTTTCAGGAACACTGCAGAGTTTTGAGCAGCTGGCACAGACAGCCAAGCATCCAGAAACCTAGGTCCTTGTCATTTTTTGCTCAGCCTTCCCCTTCCCGACTACTACAGAGAATAAACTACCTCTACCTAAAATTCAGTTCTGTGTGTCAAGATCAATGATTTTATATACACACAGGCAAAGAGAACATGAAAAGTTTTATTGCTTACATAGTGAGACTCTCTGGGAAGAGCAGGATAGGCTCCCAAGGGGCCAAAAATGGTTTGAAAGAGAGCAATGAAGGACAAGTGTGTTGGGGTTTTATGGTGATTATGGAATGGGGCTAGGGTGAGGGCGTGGGCTTGGGTGTTTTGAACCTCCCACTGATGCCAAAACGAGAAGCACCTTGGTTTTCTTAAAAGCTTGCCCAGATAAGGGACAGAAAGAGAAAGGGAAGTGGGCTTTAAGAAGTTGTAATCAGTCAAGTATCAGAAATGAAGTTAGACTCTTTACTGCAATAACACGGTCAGTAATTCTTCAAAGGGCTCCTTCTCAACTCTCTGCCCTCGGTGTGAGGAGCATCCATCAAGCCCCTACCCAACAACATCCATCTTTGGGAAGAGCAGTCGTCGGGCTGGGAGTATCACTCCCACAAAAGAAGCAGACGTACTTGTGGATGTGACAGAACCTAATGAGCTTGCCGAGAATATTTAAATTGCTAAACAGGATAGCATATTTACTACCGTGTTTATCCCTAAGCATTTGCAGTAAAAATCAAAGTGATGCCATTATGTGAACCCCCAGTGGCATGTACTTGGAAGCTCTTCTTTTTTAGCAAAATTGATTTGGGGGTTGTATATAATTCTCCCTTTCAAACAGCAATTGAAAATCTGAATGGTGGAGAATTAAGCAGAAAAATATGGACAAGCTTAAAGCAAGAGCAGGAAAGAATTTGCACAACTACCCCTGGGAGGTATGGTTATTCGTATCCCTCTCTACTGTCCTATTGTGGGAGCCATCCATGGCAGGACATAGAGGAAAACACCTTGGCTTTGAAACCATCTGACTCAAAATTTAACTCTGGCCGAGTCACTTAACATGTGACTTTAGGGTTAGTTTTCTTACAACCTCACTTTTCCAATCTGTACATCAGGGATAATAATACCTACCACAATAAGATTGTTATAAGGAAAAAAAAGGAGACCATTCATTTATGTTTCCAGCACAATGTATGCCACATATACAATGGGTACTCGTTACCACGGCCCTCATCCATTATCTACGACCATTAGCCCTACCAACAGTATCAAAGAATTGAGAGTTTTAAGAATTTTTATCTCTCCATTCTTCTGTCTGTGGTGCATCAATTGCTCTCCAAAATTACCTATTAAAGGGATCATGTCCTGACCTTAAAACCTCCAGAGAACTCATAACCTCCTTGGCGTACTCCCATCTTCTGGACACTCTAACAATAAGTTCATCCTTAAACTGAACTAAAATCTAGCTTGCCACCGCACAGCATCTGTCAACAGAGAAGTATTCTGGAGGCTATTAGTAGTTGGGTAGAAAATAAAATGAAGACTTTGGTTTCCATTTATAACAATATTTCAGATGAGCTAGCTGGAGAAACCATCAGCTACAAAGAAGCCAAAAAGACTGTATGAGATATTTCTAAATATCTTTTTAAATGTCTAGTGCATAGCAGATTAGGCATGACAATGCCAAAAAAAAAATACTCATAAACCACAAAGGAGACAAAAACACCAACTCAGAGAGATGAGAGCTATGGAGATAGCCATCCTGTGGACAACTGCTTATCCCTGTAACCTGGAGCTTCTTTTTAAATGGAGTTTCCCTGGAGAAAGGCCTGGGCCTGCGTAAGGTGTGAAGGTAAATCTGATACTCTTGCTTGAATCTGAGCCCCTGACAAGCTGATCCCCTCTATGAAAGGGTGAGCCAGGAAAAATGACCCCACAAAGAAAGACAAAATGAAGTTTGCCTGTCAGAGTCTTGAGACTAACCAAGGAAAGAAAATTTTAAAAAGGTTTCTCTTGACACACGGACTTATAGAGAGCATGCAGAATTCACTCTATCTGAAAAGTTTTTAAAAACCCAAGAGTAAGTTAAAGAGGTCTCAGGTCAATCATAATCCCAGACTGTGTATACCAAATGCAAAGTATCTCCAGAGTAATACACCTAGGTTAACCAGAGTTAAACCTAGGCTCAGAGAATTTTCACAATCAGGCTCGAATGGACATGATCTCGCAATCTAAGTACGTAAATTAGACCCACAAACACTTCAGATATTGGAGAGAATATAAAATAAGTGTGTTTATCAAAAATGAAAAAATAACAATGTTAATAAAAATAATTTTAAAAATAAATAAATTCATATAGATTAAAAAAAAGAAAAAATAAGAAAGGATAGAGTTACTAACATTGTGTCTTGACAAAGTAAGGACATACATTATAAATTTAAGGGTGATCACTCAAAGAATAGAAATAGAATGTATAATGTCCAAATTCCTGGCGATTGCAAATACAAAATTTTTGAAAACCCATTCCAAAAGAAAGTAAAAATGGAGAGGAAAAAAAATGAAACTGGAGGAAAATAGGAAGCACAAAATAAATAGTAAGTTTGAATTAACATGTCTCAGTGATAACGTTAAGTGTTAATAAACTATACTGTCCAGTAAAAAAAGAAATTTAAAGACTATTAGCCTAGATGAAGAAATAAAATCTAACTAATATAAGAAGAAAGATTGAAAGTGGTGAAAACATCAACCAAAACAGAGCTAGCAGATTTCCACTCCCAATCAAGATGGAGTAACAGGGACTGGATTTCCCATCTCACCAAACACAACCGAAAATGACAAGCTATAGGGAAAATTATGTTGCCAATGTAACAAAGGACAGTGATCCTGAGAAATGGAAAACAAAGGAAAGGAAGCCTACACTCACTCAAGCTCACTAACTTGCGTTTCCAGACCACACGTGGCACAGTGAGAGAGAATGCACGGCAGCCCAAAGGATTCCCCTGAGGTCAGGAGGTAAAGCTGGGAGGCCGGGCAGGTCAATATGGGTAGAGTTCGCAGGACAGGAGACCTAAGAAAAGAGAGCTACACAGGGAGAGAACTCCAGAGATCTGCAGGCGTCCCTCCAGCATTCAAAAGAGAACTGATCAGTGTACACAGTGAGGAAACTATCCAAAGCCAGGGAAAGAACCACCCGGAAGCTAGCTATTTCTGACACCACTGGAGAGCTTACACAAAGAAAAGGATAAATTTAAAGATTTAAACTTTCAGCATAAGCCATGGTCAGAGAACTAGAGAGTAATTATGGTGGTTGTAAAATTATCTCCTAATCCTTAGAGCCACAGAGCAGATATGGCTGAAAATAAGATTCTAAATGTCATTGTGCCTGTTGCAGAATTACAACACAAGTTTAATTTATAGCTTTACCAGCTCTTCTATGTGAAACTTCGAACTTGACTCTACAAAAGAGTAAAACCTGAGACTTTAAACAGAAATATTTTGTGGACTTGGAAGAATGGAAGAAATTAAACCACTTACATCCCCTGAGCCTCCCTTGCTTACTTCTCTCTTGCCCAAGGAGTTGAGTCAAACTTCACAATAACCTCACCTGACACAGTTGCCTTTCAAGGGATTCCTCCATTCCTTAAAACTCACCCCACACGTACCTCTTGTCTCCAGATTCGTAACTATAAGCAGATCTTAATAAAAATCCCAGACAAGAGGTCATAGCTTCTATACCAGAGACTTGTTTGTCTCTGTTCAGCTATTAGAAACTGAGGAAATAATGTATGGGGGTGGATTCTTTTTTTTTTTTTTTTTAAATATGGTCACATTTTTAGTTCTTTTTTTCTTTTTAAGATTTTATTTATTTACTTGACAGACAGAGATCACAAGTAGGCAGAGAGGCAGGCAGAGAGAGAGGAAGGGAAGCAGGCTCCCTGCTGAGCAGAGAGCCCGATGTGGGGCTCGATCCCAGGACCCTGGGATCATGACCTGAGCCGAAGGCAGAGGCTTTAACCCACTGAGCCACCCAGGTGCCCCTGGGGGTGGATTCTGAGGATGGTATATAACTCGAAATAAAGCAGCATTTATCAATACAAGCACACTTAGCTGAGAATCTGTATTTAATGCATTTCCTTTAGTAGTCAGGAATGCCTCTAACAATTTGCTTGATTGACTGAAATCTGAACTCAACAATGGTTTATAATAAATGAAACTGATATGCCAAAATTCACTGGTATAAAATAGAGAAGAAATTGAGTTGTTGGAACTCCAGGGGCAGCTTTCAGTGGCGTTATCTTTGCATGTCCCTGGGCAGCAGTGGCTCATGTAAACAGCAGTGATTCATAACCAGACAGGTCCTGTGGGGGTGAATCATTCTGTGCTTCCTGCTGGTCTTCCTGGCTTCTAGCCCTTTCTCCGAGCTTGGTCCTCCAGCCTTCCTGTAAGCACTATATTTATTTTAATATTCCACCTCCAAATTCCTTTTCTATTAAAGTTAGCCAGAGTTGCCTGTAACGAAGAACTACAAATTATACAATTTGTATCTTTATCTTTCAGTTATAAAGGCTATGTAATAACTCAACCTACGGACTATAATTGTGATGGTAACCTGTTTTCCAGGCCATGCGTGCATGTGAGAGAAGGCTGGAAGAGGGGGTGTCAGAGTGGCCAGTAGGGGAAATGCAAATAAAAGTAAAATGAGGTATTTCCCCCCCCACCAGGTTGTAAACATAAAACTTCTGAAAATATAACTGCTGGTTAAATATGTGAATAGAAGTCAGAGGGTAAGTTGGTACAACCACTCTGGAAAACAGTTTCTAGTAAAGTCTATGTCATGCATCCTTCCTTTGACCCAGTAATAACCAGACTGAGAGATGAGAGAAACTTGCTCATACCCACAGGAGAAAGTAAGATAAAGGTCACAATGGTGTTGTTTCTAATAACAAAAAAAGAAAAAAATGGAAATACCCGCCAAATGTTCAAGAGGAAATAAATACTTAGCTTACGAAATACTGCACAACTATGAGAATGAATTAATTATAGAATGCATCAACACAGATTACAGAAGATTACAAAAAGAATGATTCCAAATTGGTGCAATATTTAGAGCAGGTGAGACTAACGGATATATTATTTGGGAATAAATGGAAAAGTGATCAGATTCTGGTTGGAGTTACTGCTGGTTAAAGGAGAGGAATATAAACTGGGAGGGGCACATAGCCAGGCTTCAGAAGGATGGGTAATATTCTGTTTTGTAACATGTTTTACTACTATTTTAAAGCCACTTGTATGCATTATGCATACTCTTTTAGAATGATAAGATAATCAGAATTTAAAAAAACAATTTTATAACTTAGCTGACTGCCTCTTTAAGTACTCATGAAGATGAAAAAGGTAATTAAAGAAAAGAAAATGTCTTCTGCTTAAATTATCTTATTTATTCTCCTGCTAACCAGATTTTGGGAGGTTTTTTTGTGTGTTTTTTCAGATTTTTGTTTTGTTTGTAATTACAAGACTCAGAGTCTTTAATATAGTGAAATGAATCATAAATCTCTAAGAGAGGGATTTAGAATGCCATAATTCCCAACTTTCTTAACCATGGACGATTTAGACTCAGAATACCTAGAATACAGATATGGTTTGAGAAAAAAACCTATCTGTCCTAGTTCCATGCCACACCTCCCACCCCCAACCCACAACTATTCATTTCTGCACTCTTGGCTGCAAACCTTTGCTGAGTGTTGAGGACACTGCTTCTCTCTCTGCCTCCCTGGACTCCTGTTCTTTGCTGGCTCTTGAGATCCTAGAGATCTTGTGAGACCCACGAGCTTTGAAAAAAATATCTTCTTGCTCCCACTCTGGCCTGAGGCAGGATCTTTCTGGGCCCCTCATCCTTAACATGGACTGGCTTTTCTACCAGCACTTATGTGGTTCTCTCTGCTTAGCTCCTGCTCCGAGCAGCAGACAGATGCTGCTCTCGATCACAGCCTTTTCTCTCCACTGCACTTTGCCAGATCGTATGGGGTATGACCTGAGAGAAGATCATGAGACTGGAAAATAATTCCCCTAGGGATGGGCAGACCTGGAGGGACAGAAACGAAATGACCGAGGCTCCAGGAAGGGATTGTGGCACTTGCCCATGAGGTCCACTCTGAGTGCATGGCCATTCCTGAGGCCCCGATTATAGCTCAGGACAATAGCTGATATAGCTAAGTTTCTCAACGAGAAGAACTAGTCTGTATAGTTGGTTAGTGAATATGGTTTAGAGGAAGTCAAGCAGCTCACAGACAGACGGGCATGGAAGCAAAAAGACTTACAGGAGTCACCCCAGAAACCTCTGGGATGGACCAGGAGGAGATGCAGGGCTAAGTACCAGGCAGTTAGGAGCCCAGATACATTGTGGACCTTCTAGAAGGAATGATTGGAGTGCCCTACTATTGCACCTAAGGGTAGAGCTGGGGAAACCCTGTTACAATGCTCTTTTTGTCCTTTCCATCCCTCTTCCTCTCTTCCCCACTCATGTGGCCTGGGGAAGCAGAGGTAACAAATAACAGAAATCCAAATTAGTATGTTGTAAGGTACTAAGTAGCATTTAAATCTTTAAGACAAAAATCCAATGGTATGTATAAGTCAGAGTTCTTTGTTATAAGCAGCCTAGCTAATGTTCAGAGAAAATGAATTTTAGAAGATATTCTTTTAGAAGAATATCATAACTCACAGAATCAACAAAAGACTGGAGAACCAGGCTCTGACATAGGTCCAGAACCCAGGATGGCCAGCAGCAACAACCCAGGTCACTCCTTAGACCTGGCTGGGAGAACAGCATCTCTGCCATCACAGGCCACTGCCACCAAGGGTTATTCAAAACCGACGTGGCTAAGTGCCAAATCTCCAGGGCTCTGCCCTCACTGTGAAGAATGTCTATGCTGCTCCTGAATCCTTGCTGTGGTTCCCTCAAGAGTCAATGCGTGAGAGAGTAGAGCCTGAGCCAGTGAAGCAATGTCGTAGACAAGCCCCCAGCTGGCTCTTGGGCTGGGGAAGAGAGACACTCTCCTCTGCTTTCCATTGTGAGGAAAAAAAGGGTCTGCCTCCAAGGGGAGAGGGGTTCCCAAAACTAGGATGTGGGTCTTGCTTGCTAACCAGCCAAAGAAATTGTAAATATCCACTATAGCCTTACAATCATGTATGCTGTTTTCAATCAATATTGGGGAATGAAATGAGTGTGAAATGACTTTACATTACTAAATGAAGAAATGTTGTATATGTGTGAAGGTTGCCAACTGTGAGCAAGAAAAAGCATTTCAAAAGAAAATCGAGGGACGCCTGGGTGGCTCAGTTGGTTGAGCAGCTGCCTTCGCCTCAGGTCATGATCTCAGCGTCCTGGGATCGAGTCCCACATCGGGCTCCTCGCTTGGCAGGAAGCCTGCTTCTCTCTCTGCCTCTGCCTGCCACTCTGTCTGCCTGTGCTCGCTCTCTCGCTTTCTCTCTCTCTGACAAATAAATAAAATCTTTAAAAAAAAAAAAAAGAAAGAAAATCGAAGGACACAGCTCCAGAGGCCAGAAGAACAAGACCACACACATGCCAGACCTTTGGGGACCCCGCCAAGTGAGAGACCGCGGCTTCCTCTGGCCTGGGAGAGTGCTTGGACCAAAACAGTAAACCTCCCAGGTCCAGGGAGGGCCAGTGCCCCAGGGGCCTCCAGTAAAAGCCTGAATGTGCAGTGCAAGCAACCCCTCGCAAACAGAACTTCTGAGACCACAGCTGGCAGGTGGACAATGGTCGTCTCTGGTGATGGGAGAGTCCCAGGAAGTAGTTTTTTCTATCTGGAATGTTCATTTCCTCAACTTTCTATAGTAAGCGCATGTAGCTTTCAGAATCAGAAAAGAAAGGGCCATAGAAATACAAGAAACTCCAGCGGAAGCTGTCCCTTCCTTTTCTCTTCCTGCCAGATAACATTAGGAACTAAGTGAGCAAGAGGAAATATGTGTCCAGTATGTGTAAGAGAGTAAACTGCAAATCGGGGAGAAACCAGAACCTGGCCCTTGTGGCTTGTGGCTTGGTGTGGAGTGGGTTGGGTAGGTTGTAAGCATAATTGCTCCTAACTGGGCTCTCATTTGGCAAACAAACCAAACAAAAATGAAGAAACACCGTCTCATTTCATTTGGCAAGGATTTCTCCCTTTAGGTTCGACTTCCCTTCTCCAGCCTCACCATACTGCTATTTTTCTGGGAGACTCCTCCAGTCCTCGCCAGAGCAGCCCATGTAGCTCCCAGAGAAGATGCACGATTATTCCACTGCTGTCAAGAGTGTCTCCTTGGAAAGAGACACCCTGAAGCAACACCATCATGTAGAAGGCTGGGCACCGAGGAGACCAAGCCTGCAGATGGGGGGAACCATGTGGGATGTGCGGATCCCCCAGAAGGTTCTAGAGACCAGGACAGGGTGGAGAGGAAATCCAATCTAAGGAAGGGTGGTGGGTGGTGTGACCCAAGGAGTGCAGAGCAGGTCATTTCTAAGAAATCCATCTGAAATGTACCAAAGGAAAATCTCCAGGGATAGTCCCAAGTGCCAAGGATATGAGAAATCAAAACTGAGATGCACTTGGGCCCTGTTGTCAGGCACCACAAGTCCGGCCTGACTGGCCTGCAGGGAGCCATCCTCACCCTGCCCACAGGCCACCTGTTCAGGACTCGCCTTCCTAAGGCAACCACCCAGCCCATTCCACACGTGACTCCATGCTCCAGTCTCTCCATTTTATTCTCCTTGCTTCCCTGGTGCCACTCCAGCCCACCGCTGCCGCCCAACCCCCTTGTTAAAAGGATGACTCAGAGTCACTCTTCACTCTTCTTTACCTGACGCCAATCAGTGCTACAAGGTACTAACGAAAGAGTTAACACCTTGGCGAGATTCTCTCCCTCTGTAGTCAGAGAAATTGAAAGAACACTGAGACAATTTTACAGCTAACCAGTGGCATACCAAAGAGGGGTGCATGGTGGGAGTGGTCCACCCGGGTGAGGGGGAGTATTTTATCAGTGACATTGCTTGGAGTTGTCAGTGCATAGCAACCACAAAAATTAGACTGACTTCTCCTTGGTTTCATTATTGCTTTAAAATCCTCTGTAGAGGGACGCCTGGGTGGCTCAGTTGGTTAAGCGGCTGCCTTCGGCTCAGGTCATGATCCCAGCGTCCTGGGATCGAGTCCCACATCGGGCTCCTTGCTCGGAGGGGAACCTGCTTCTCCCTCTGCCTCTGCCTGCCACTCTGTCTGCCTATGCTCTCTCTCTCGCTCTCGCTCTCTCTGACAAATAAATAAATAAAATCTTAAAAAAAAAAAATCCTCTGTAGATTGGGGCACCTGGGTGGCTCAGTCAGTTAAGGGACTGCCTGTGGCTCAGGTCATGATCCATGGACTGTGACGGAGCCCCCACATTGGGCTCCATGCTCACTGGGGAGCCTGCTTCTCCCTCTCCCTTTGCCTGCTACTCCTCCTGCCTGTGCTCTCTCTCTTTGTCAAATAATAAGAATACCTCCATAAACAATATGCCTCCTTATTCCTTGCACCCAGGGCAGGCCACCCTAAACTCCCTTGGCACCCCAGCTCTCTGAAAATCTGTATTGTGAGCAAATCTGCACTTTTGTGGCCTTTATCAATAGTCTTTGAGTTTTCTATCCATAAAATGGCATCCCCAAGTGAGAGACAATTGCAACTGGGGGAGGATGAGATGTCATTCAGCCCGACCCCCTCATTTCACAGTGAAGGAAACAGATACAGAGAAACGAAGTGATTTCCTAAGTTAGCAGCAGAGCTGGGTCCCCACCTCAGGTGGTCTGGGCCTCTGCATCCAGGGCTGTATCAAGCACAAAAGGAGGTCCAGCTAGTCAGGATTTTACAGTTATTTATAGGTCCCTTTCTCAATTCAACCAAGAACTTTCTCTTAACTACGGAAGGTTCTAATGCAGTAACGTGCTCTCTGCCGGCCCCAAGGTAGCTTTCTCAGAGCAGGATCAAAATCCCTTCCTTTACAGCCACCTGAACATAGACTTGTTGGCCCCCTGGATTCTACTCACAGAATACCTCCACATTATCACAATAGAAAGTGCGGGGTGCGGGGGGGGGGGTGGGAATCTCCCCTCCAGGCATGTGGTCTCAGGGTCAAAGCTTCCTGTGCCACTCTGACTTTTATAGCTTTATCAATTGGCTGTTCCGTGCAGTTTGCAGCATTAATCACTCAGCACCCTTCCTTCCAAAGCCAGAGCTTTTCTAAAACCTCCAAGTTTCTCTCTGCTCCAGCCATCTCAGCAATCTCAGCCCCTGGGGGTACAGTGAACTCATTTCCACCCTTCCAAATCCAATGGATGTCCTTAGCGACAGGGTGGCAGTAAACACCAGCATAGGCAGGACCCTATCCTGCTACTGTTAGCCCAACAGAGGGTCTTCTCCCGGCCCCCTGTGATACTGAGGCTGGTGTGATGGCCACAGGCGCTCTCCAGAACAAGGAGATTTAACATGGGCCAGAGGCAGAGCTTTAAGGAACCAAGCAAATCAGCTGCTTCCCCCACAGCAGCACATCGTGACCTGATGCCCTCCATGAGCAGGCTGGGGCTCGTTCCCATTGTCCACTATTTTTAGATCATCCACGCCATTCTTCTGCTCATTAGCCCAAGTCACCGAGAGTTCACGGTTGGTGTGGCTGAATCATTCCCGAAGTGACTCAGCCTCCCGATTAACAAGAGAACAAAGAAGCTTGTTAGTTCACCATTACTTATAGAATGAAGTCTCAGCTCCCTAGCAGGGTTTCAAGGACTTTTCATAAACTGACCCCAACCAACCTCGCCAGCTCTATCATCCGTTGTCATAGAGCCCCGCTCTTCCCCACACCTCCCTGTTCCGTGTCTACTGCCTACGCATCTTCCAGGGCTCAGGAAGTCCTTTCTCCAAAAAGTCTTCCTTGACTGCTTCTAGAACTCTCCTCTGAGCTCCCCTACTTCTACCCAAGACTTATCACCCTACTTTGTAATCATGCCTCTTTGTTTCTTCTGCTAGACTGTAAGAACCAGTAGCTCCACTGCATGATCAATGTGTGGTCATGGACAAGTCCTTGAAACTCTCTCAGTTTCAATTTCCTCAATTGTAAAGGAAACAAGAGTAGTGCCCACTCATAAAACTGTTAGGGTGAATACCTAAGTTCATGCATGTAAATCACTCAAAAAATGTCTTCTGTTATTACGATCGGTATTCAAGGTAGAGCCAAAGTTGGGAATCTTGGTCTTGCCAATATCTAGCCCAGTGTTTGAGACACAAAACATACTCAATAATTACTTGTTGAATAAATTGATAAATGAATTTGTTCCATCTTAAACCTAACTATTTGCATTTGCTAAACATACCATGCTTTTATAAGTCTTCGCCCTTATGCATTCTGTTTGGAATGCCTGTTCCTCCCCAATCTATCTTACACCCCCATCCGTTTTCTACCCAGTGTACTCCTACTTATACTTCAAGACCAAGGTCAAATGTCATTTCCTCTTTTCTACCTTCCCAGATTCCCTTGAAGCAAATTTATCTGAGCTTACACAGAACTTGTTCATACCCTTATTATCACGCTCATGTCATTGTCTTACACTTATTGGAATGTTTGTTCTTATGTCAATTTCTCCCTTCTTACAGTGAGTGCCTGCAGGGCAATGGCTGATTTATATAACCCCAGACCTGTAGTAACATCGTGCTGGCATACCTTAGGCACTTAATAAGCAAAGAAGAGGTTCTCCTACAAGTGCAGAGGTTGATTCCAGTGTCACAGAAGTGGTAAAAGAAAAAAAAAAAAAAAGCCTAAGGAACTCTCCCAGAGAGGCAGGGGATCTGGCCGTGTGCTTGGAGCAACATGGCCATTACTTTGTTTCTGTTATAATAAAGAAATAATTCAACAACAATAACAACAACAACAAGCAATAATTCTGCAACAATAAAGAAATAATTCAAAAAGAAGCATCATCCACTATCTTATTAAACTAATGCATCCACTGCTTTCATTTCTCTCTGGTCCCCTATGGTGTTTTATTTATATGCATGCATAATTTTACATAGTTCCACTCATAATGTAGACACAAGTTGGCATTCTGCTTTTTTTTTTTTTACTTAATTGTCTCTCCTAGGCCTTTTTCCAAGTAACTATACTCTCTACAAAATCATCTATTTTGGCTGTGTAATATTCCATTTGGTTGCTTCTAAATTACAACCATTAAATATAATACTATGCCAAATATCTTCTTCTAATTGGTGGTATTTTTCCAACATTGCTGCCTACGACTTCAGAATTCAGGCTGGGGGGTAGGGGTGGGTGTTGACGAAAGAGCTGATTTTTAAGTCCCAGCAAACAAAGAGTTAAGTCCAGGGGCTCCGTTAAAGCAGGAGCATAGAATGAGAATAATAGTTTTCAACCTCCAGATGTACTTTAGAATCCTCTGAGAATCTTTTAAAACTACCAGTGTCCCAGGCATACCCCACACTGACTGAATCCAGAATCTGGGAGTAGAGTAATAGAATGTCTTAAAAGGTCTCCAGGAGATAGCAATGCTAGTGACAATCCCTGATTCTACTAAGTCAGAGAAGTCACAAGAGCATCACAGCAAATGGCTTCATGGGTCCTTATTCTAGAACAGAGACTCCAAAGTCACCTGCTGGGGGTGGTCTTTCTAGACCTCGGAAATTAGTGAGATCCAAAGGGTTTTAGAGGCTCATGAGAGAAACTTGACCCATCATACATGGTCCATTCAACAAGCATTTATTGAACACCGAACTGAACAAAACTGCACCCCTCACTGAGCCTCACTGTTCTTTATTCAGGTAAAAGCCAACAGTATCTTTCTGCCGGTGCCTACCACTCTCAGCTGCACTGGAGTTGTTGCCTCTGGGAACAGCTCTCAGCCAAGGCCAGCAGGGAGTCAGAACATCAGGACCCCTGCTCCCTCCCCCTTTGGTGAGACAAGTCTGAGGCATGTTCAAAACCATCTCCAGCCGGCTCAGTGGACTGAGCCCACTGGCCTACGGGGGTAACCTCCCCAATAACACTTGGCATCAGCTTCTTTCCTCTGTATCTGCCGGTTGCTTTCCAGGCTCACCACCCCCGCCCCCCGGGGTCTCACTGGCACTGACTTCTTATCTCAGGATGCAGCCTCAGATAGAAAAGTGGATCCTGGTGGCCCCTAAACCTTCAGATGGAGGGTCTGTGGGAGCAGGACAAGGGGAAGGAGGCCTCTGCTGGGGGAAGCTGTATGCCAGGCGAGCTGCGGACACAGACGGTGAGGTGCTCGGCTGCCTAAGGGTGGCTTGTGACCCAAGCATGTCCCACAGCCCCCCCTCACAACTGAGTGAGATATTCAAATCAGGTTGGCCCTGGAAGGAGAGGGTTAGGCTCAGGCCTGGTGGTGAATTTACAGAAACAGATTAACCCAATCTGCATACTAAACAGCATGTAAATTATGTTATTTCAACCCATAAGTTTAGACACATCCATAGGAATAAAAATTTATGACAGTGGTAAGATATACAGTTGGCGTAAATAAGCTAGCCCAAGCAAAATATGCTAAAAGTGCTGTGGAAATGCTCCAAATTAAGTGAGTGATGTCAGCGCCAGCCTTCAGTCAGAAGGGGAAGTTGACTCCTGGCCCCAGGGGCCGCTCTTTGCTGCCTCCAGTCCCTGCAGAAGGAGACAACGGTCATTGCGCATGTACAAGCAAGGCAGCGACAAACCTGGGAGAGGGCCTTGCCTTTGCAAGGGGTCAAGCTTAAAGATGGGTGCATAAAGCACTCCAGGATCCAGGAAAAATCTTTTCAAGAACAGTGAAATGGTAAATAATAATAATAATATGAGAGCTAGTATTTTTGAGGACTTAGTGTGTGCCTAGAACTGTATGTTGTACTCACTTAATTCTTACAGCCACGCCATGATGTAGGTAGTATGATGATTCCCACTTTCATTTTGTTTTTAAAGATTTGTTTGCTTATTTATTTATTTATTTAGAAAGAGAGTGTGTGTGTGCACACATGCAGTGTAGGGGGAAGGGTAGGGGCGGAGGGAGAGGGAGAGAGAGTCTCAAGCAGACTCCAAGCAGAGCACTAGCCCGTGCAGGGCTCAATTCCATGCCCTGAGATCGTGACCTGAGCCAAATCAAGAGTCGGATGCTCAACCAACTGAGCCACCCAGGCACCCCTATTCCCATTTTAATATGAGGCTCAGAGTTTAGGCTTATATATATAAGTAGAAGTGAACTCAGGCCATCTGAACCTTCACACTTAACCATAATGCTCTGCTGCCCCCACTGAAGGTCATGCTGAAAGGAACTTTAAGAGTAATTTATTTCAACCTTCTCATTTTACAGATGGAAACTGAGGCCACAGGGGACATGGGGACCTGCCCAAGGTAAATGGCAGAGCCAACACTCTGGCCTAGGATTTCAGATTCCATGGTCAAAGCTATTTCAAGTGCCCAGGACACCCCTTTCCTGATGCCGCTTGCAGTGATCTGAGAAGGGCTGGAATCAGGTGGGACTACCAGTCTGAATTGTCTGTCCCATGGGGCCCTGAGCCCCAGGTGGAGGTCTGCCTTCAGTGGCTCTGCAAGGGCAGGCAGGGGAAAATCAGCTCCTGCTCTCAGATTCTCTCATAGTTAAAATATTGTGCCCTGCCTACCTGGGAACCCAGCAGAACAAATACCAGCCCTCACCTCTATGGCTCGCTCCCCCTTCCCAGTGTCTCCACTCACTAGGCCAAATTAGCACAGGCCCCAGGAGCCAGCCAGGGTTCATTCTGTTGCAAGTGATCCCCTATCTCAAACCAGCCAGGCCAAAGAAGAGGTTCCAGGGGTCTGGGATGCCCAAGCAGGAGTGGGCTGCTTCTGGTGGAGACATGGCTGGTCCAGGGACTCAAACTGTGTCTTTAGAACTTGGCGTCTTCACCTCTGGCCTTTCTGCATCTGGGCCACACTCTCATGGAGATTCTGTCCATGTGGCAGGAGAGGGAACAGCACCAATTCTGAGGGCCGACCATCCAAAGTGGGGAGAGGCCATCCTCCCAGGGCCAATCCATCAGGTCCATGGATTCGTTCAACAAGGATTTAGGCTGCACCTACCACGGTCAGGCTCAAAGACATAGCCATGAACAAAACAAATGTAAATCTCATGTCCTTTGAATAGACACTCTACTGCAGGTAGGGTGGGGGGAATTTAAAAAATGATGAAATAAGTAGATGAAGGATATAGCATGTTATATGGTGATAATTGCAGAGAAAATGTGCCAGGTGGTCTGTCATTAATCTGGAGGGAGGGGCAGAGAAGGCCTCCCTGAGAAAGCGGCACTTGATCTGAAAGATGCAGGACAGTGAGCAAGGCAGGTACCCAAAGGAAGAGCATGTCAGATAAGGTCCTAAAGAGGGGACTGGTACAGTGGAGGAACAGGGAAGGGACCAGCATCACCAGAGCAGACAAGAAAGGGGACAGTAGAGATAACCAGCTCTGAGAAATCACAGGGAGGAGGGACATATCATGTAAGTCCTTGCAGAGAGAGAGAAATGGGTTGTCACTGAAGAGTTGGGGGGACATTTTATGTACAGCTTTATAGAGCAAGAAAAGGGTTGTTACCAACAGGCTTGGGGCAGAGAAATGACATGCTCCGACTTAACATTTTCAAAGCCTCATTCTGGCTGCTGTTTTGCCTTCTGACTGCTGGAGGCGTGAATTGGGACCCTGAGACCAATGAGGAAACTATTGCGGTGAGACAGGGGAGAGACCATGGTGGCTTCAACTAGACTAGAAGCAGCGGTAAGATTCAAGACCTAGTTTGAAATGGAGCCATGGTGACTTCCTGATGGGTCACATGTGGACTGGGAGAAAGAGAAGCGTCAGGAGGGACTCCAAGATTTCTTCCCGGAGCAACAGGAAGGATGGAATTGTCACTGAGATGGAGAAAGCTAAGAAAGGCAGGGGAAGGAAGAAGGAGCAGTCGGGGAAAACCCACAGACAATCGTAGGGTTCCACGCCCACATCTAGATGAATCATCACACAGGATGGATGGGGCGCACTGATTGGCCAGCCTAGGTCATGTGCCAGTGGTAGGAGGCAGGGCATCACGACTGATCACCCCATTAGGACCCGAAGTGATGGGAAAGCTAAGTGTTGTGAGGTGTATCTTCCACCAGCATAGAAAGACCAGAGAGAGACGCTGGGTGACTTGTCCAAAGCTACACAATTCCAGGAAATAGGCCCCTCCTCTTATCTGTCCACATACACAAAATCTGGCAGGCTGCAAGCCCGGTCCCCCCACCCAGGAACAGAAGAGTGCCTGGAACACACTGGACTAAGCCAGAGGGGCAGATTGCATTGGCGGTGCCAGACGGCGGTACTGAGGATCAGAAGCCATAGCCATCTCTGAATCCTAGCACAGTGCCAGGCACCTAGAAGGGACCCCCACAGCCTTTACTGAATGAGCAGACAAAGTTGACAGCCCACTGCACTAGCCGCTGGAAAACAGGGGTCAGGAGCAACCATTGGTTCTGGACCGGCCCGGCTGTTAAGGTTCTTCCAGTGGGTTGGACGGAGAGAGTGAAGGACCAAGAAGGAGAAGAGAAGCAGCAGTGGGTGCCTAGAAGCAGCAGTGGGTGCCTAGAACCAGGCAAGGACAAATGAGGCCTCTAGATGGAGAGAGAGAGAGAAAAGGAGGAGGGGGAGGCAGAGGAAAGTGGGAGAGAAAGTGAGAACCAGAGCACAGCGGCCGCATCAGGCTGAGCCCCAGCTTGCATCCTGCTCCTGCAGAGAAGCTATAGGCCCCTTGAGGGCAGAGATGGGCAGGAGGGACAAGGAGGACCATGCTCTGCTCATGTTACACCTACCTCTGCCCCCCATTGTTCCCCTCTCCTCTGTGCCCCAGGAGGCTGGCCCCAGGGGCCTTCACCAGCCAGGCTCCCTCAAGGTTCCCAGCAGGGTATGCCAACGGGAGGCACCAGCAGAGTTCAGGAGAAAGGAGGGAGCAGAGAAATGTGGGGGCGCTTCCTCCCCATGACTGCCTGCTTTGGGGCCGCGAGCTTGGTTCTAACCCTCCCTGCTGAAGTTCCCCTGGGGGCACAGCTTGGTCCACCTGGTCTCTCCAGCCTTCTGTGGCTCACCGTTCCACGTTTCTGCCCTTAACTCTGCCCGTACCTCTGGAATCCATCCCCTCACTAAGGCCTCTTCTTTGGAACCACCTGGGATAAATTCATTTTCTTTGGGGACTCTGGCTGACACCATAAGCCCCAAGCCTCCCTGTGAAATCCCGAACATTCCTCCTTGTAACCAGCACCTACAATGCCCAAAGGGCAGCTTCCCCAACCCAAAGTGAAATTACTCCTCTGTATGGTGACAGATGCCAACTACACTCATCTCGGCGAGCATTTCATTATGTATAGAATTGTCAAAACACTATGCGGGACATCTGAAACTAGCAAAATATTGTATGTCAATTACACTCCAAATATACTGAAAAACCACCACCAACACCATCACCAAAATGCAGTTACTCAAGATCTACTTTGTGCCCAATGCAATGGGGGAGCAATGCACTTGGGAGACCACTGTCTAGGAGCACAAGATCTAGCCAGAGCGGAGGCTGAAGAGGACTAAGGGTCATTATCTGGAATCCCCTGCAGCTTTCGCTTTCCTACACCCTTCTTTGGCTGCCCTGGTGTGATGGCTTTTCCATTCAAGGCTGCCCTGGATCTTCAGTCGTCCTTGCCTTCTGGGTAAGGATGGAGCTGAGGGGTGAGTGGAACAGAGAAAAAGTTCCCCCAGTGGGCTTTGTGCTGCTCCCACACCCCTCAGCACTTAGGCCAATGCCAGCACAGAATGTGCAACCAAGATGCATTTATCAAATAAGCCACATGCAAGGGAGCAAGGTTCTTGCAAGGCGCTGTGCTGGGCTCCACGCAGGGAGAAGGAAAAACCAAGTCCCCTGGTGCTACGGAGCTCCATTATCAAGGCAAGAGCTGTCCCCGGGGAGAAACACGAAGTACAGACGTAGCATGATTCTCAGAGGCCCAGAGAACCATGCAAGAGATCACGGCTGAAGTTATCATACCCAACAGAGTATACACCCAAAGGAGAGCAAGAAATGTGTCTGCTGAGCGACGCAGAGCTGTGGAAGTGTCTAAGGGTATGATTAAGAGCACAGTGCCCAAGTTCAAATCCCACTTCTGCTTTTTACTTGCTGTGTGACCCTGAACGAGTTACCTGACCACTTTGGGTTTCACGTTCCTCATCTGTAAACTGGGGATAATAGCAGCTACCTCATATGCTTAGTGTACAGACTAAACAAGCTATGAAGCCAAGGCGCTTGGAGCAGTTCCCGACACACACCGCAAGTGCTAGATACATTTGCTCTTCTGATGCTTTGCTATTATGAAAGAACGAGATCACACGGGCAGAAGGGCAGAAGGCCAACTGGGTAGACGTGCTAGTATTGAAGGTTATCAGCCAACTGACATCAAAGTGCTCTTTCTTCTTTGGATTTTCTAATTTGATGGAAGTTTTGTGACTTTTTTGTACTATTGCAAAACAATAGAACCATAACGCAATGCTTCAAAGTCACACGGCTGATTTCATCTTCTTTTGAAGATGGTTCTGTAACATTTCTGATGTGATTTCCTTCCCTTCTAGGAAGTGAAGGAACACCTGTGATGTGGGACTTCATGTGGGAGTCCAATCCAGGAAAGGAGGAATTACAATTTTGCCTGGACTAGATCTAAAGGGAGCCCTCGCCTTCCAAATGGAGACCAAATGGCAGGTGCAGACCAAACAGAATAAATGAAAGAACAAAGATTCTGGCATAGGGTCAGAGTTCCGGTCCCCAAAAGACCACTTATGAGCCGTATGACCCCAGAAAAGGGGCAACCTCCCCACGCCTCAGTCTCCCCAAGATGAGACAGGTGTACCCTCTTCCAGGAATTGTAACAGAGATGATTAAATAAGACCAGGTCCACAAAGCACTAACACTGAGCCTGCCTTTTTGTGTGTGCTTTTGGACCTCCCACTTCATTTTCCTTTTTCTATTTTTTCATTGTTTTAATGTTGAGGGGTTTTTTTTTAATTGTAGTTGATAGACAATGTTACATTATTTCCAAGTATGCAACCTTATGAGTCCATTCCATACATTAGGCTGTGTTCATAAGTGTCGCTGAGCACCTTTCGCTGGCTCCTTGTTCCCGCTGGCTGCCTGCCAGGGGTGGGGGGTGGGGGATGTACAGGGAGACAGCAGCAGGCAGCCATGCCCTCTGGGTGGGGTATCCTGTCAGGGAGCTCGTCCCAGGGGACAAGCTGCAGGTTCCATCCCAGCTGCTCCGAGGCCCCTCAGAGTTGGCCCTGTTTCCAGAATCGGCTGAGGGCTTGTCAAAGGAGCAAAGGCCTCCAGCAGAGCGGAAGGAAAGCTGGCGCAGAGCTTTGAAGCCCACCATAACGTGGGGCCCGCTCCTCCTCCCTGCTCGGGACGTCCCCTCAAGGGGAAGAGACAGAGAATCTGTGATGAGCAAATGAGGGACAGTAGAGAGCTAGGATTTGTATCAACAGCTTAATTCTCTGCTTTCTTGTCAGCCCTGATGGCTGGCAGCGAGGATAATTTGAAATGAAGAATGTTTTTCAAGGAGGAGCAAGAGTCCTTCATCTAAAACTAATTTGTTGTCCAAAATTGTACTGCAGTCTTTGCTGGGACGCTGCAGATTCAGTTGCACATAAAAAGACATCCAACTCGTAATTATCCACACTCCTGGATAATCCAAAAACAACAGATACCTTGAATGATTTCTATTTGGTTTCATAATGCAGGATTCTTTTTCCCTCCACGTTTTTCGTTTTCTGCATGGGATGGTCTCCAGGGGATAGCCCAAGAGCTAGGGGACCTATAACCGTTTGTTAATTATGAAGCAACCAAGATTTCAGTGTCATGCCCTGCAATGCGGGAGCTGCCTGGTTTGTTTTTTTTTAAATTTCTTTTCAGCATAACAGAGTTCATAGTTTTACACCACACCCAGTGCTCCATGCAATGCGTGCCCTCCACAATACCCACCACCTGGCTCCCCCAACCTCCCACCCCCCGCCCCTTCTAAACCCTCAGGTTGTTTTTCAGAGTCCATAGTCTCTCATGGTTCATCTCCCCCCAAGTTTCCCTCAACTCCCTTCTCCTCTCCATCTCCCCATGTCCTCCGTGTTATTTGTTATGCTCCGCAAATAAGTGAAACCATATGATAGTTGACTCTCTCTGCTTGACTTATTTCACTCAGCATAATCTCTTCCAGTCCTGTCCATGTTGCTACAAAAGTCTGGTATTCATCCTTTCTGATGGAGGTTTTTGAGAAATAAAAATACGAAGCCGGAGAATGGAGACGGAGGTGGGAAAGAAGGAAAACTGTGTGTCCTTTCCAGACACAGACCAGGGAGAGGTCATGAAGAGCCTAGGCTCTGGACTCAGATTGCCCGAATTCAAGTCCTGGCTCTGTCTCCTCCTCAGTGTGACTTTGAGCACTTTATCAAACCCTCTCGAAGCCTCGGTTTTCTCATCTGTAAATCGGGCTTCATAAGTGGCGATGTTGTAAGGCCATTGGGAGGATTAAATGTTGCGTGTTTAGCGCCGAGCCTGGCACCCGGGAAGCATGCAGTGATGGTATGTGAATCCCAGTAAATGTCAGCGACAACCAGCTCTCAGCAACCTGGGTAGCAGGTCTCCTGCAACCGGAGAGCAAAAAACATCCTATGGAATTCACTGAAGGACCCACCCCGGGGCCGTGGAACTTTTGCTGCTCTCCGAGCCCCCAGAGTGAAGATGACCGGGGTGTCAGGGGTAGAGGCAGCCAACGCTGTGGATGGGCACTAGGGGAGAGCCCGGGACAGCTGTCAGCGCCTCTGTGTGCTGAGCAAACACACCCACCATCCAATCTTCATTATCCTGCCTAATGGGGTAAAGCAATTATGATTCATGGAAAATTAGCCATTAGCAGCTGGGCTTGGGAAAGCAAACAGCCCTCGATGGCGTAGTCCAAACACCAGGTCAGGAGAGAGGACCAGTGTGCTGGGAGAGAAGCGCCGGGACCCTGGGCTCCACCCCTGGAGTGCCCCTTTGGGACAAGGGAGGTCAGAAGACAAAGCCTTCCTCCCCCTCAGATATGGGTCTGAGAAACGGAAGTGGGGAGTGCAGGACCACCAACGCAGACGGGTGAAAATGGACAACCACCGAGCTGTTCTAGAACCCAAAGCTCCATGAGTTCATGTTAGCCAACTCCCTGCCTCTGAAGAACCCCAAACGGGCCAAGGAACCCAAAGCAACTCCAGCTGATTAAGGCAAAGTTTCAGGATGACACTTGTCCTATAGTCCAGGTGAACTAGATTCTAGGCCTGGCTCTGTCAGGAACTTTAAAAACAATAACAATCATAATGTAGTAATAGTAACTGCTTCTTTTTTTTTTTTTAAGATTTTATTTATTTATTTATTTGAGAGAGTGAACCCATGAGCAAGCAGGTGGAGGGGCAGAGGAAGAGGGAGAAACAGACTCACTGCTGAGCAAGGGGCCCGATGCAGGGCTCGATGCAGGGCTCGATCCAAGGATCCTGGGATCATGATCTGAACCAAAGGCAGATCCTTAATCAACTGAGCCACCCAGGTGCCCCATAGTAACAGCTTCTTATGAACGAGGTGCTGTGTAAAGATCTTTACAAGCATGACCCCTTTAATCTTCATGGGCTTTATGAGGAAGATTTACTCTTGCCCCCATCGTATAGATGAGGAAATGAGTCTCCAGCTTGAAGTCACTCAGCTAATAAGGAAGTGATCTGGGATTCAAACCAAAGTCCTTATGATACCGAAGTGGCTCTTCTGGGCCAGTCGCTCCAGCTGGACACGCCCAGCTGCTTGACCTTCGAAGGGAAGAGTTTCTAGGCCAAAATTTTGTGGGAAAGAGAACTATCAGAGGTGGGGACTGGTGTCTCTCTGTCCTGTCTAGTGGAGGCCCGGCTGGAAATGACAGCATGAAGGTAAAAGTAATGATTTTCTTCTACATTTTTATAGCAAAGGCTTGAAAGCATCTCCAGGTGCTTTCTCACTCGTGTTCAGTTCCCCCGGCTTCCCTCCCAGCTCCCAGGCCCTGGAGAACAGGCCTTCTACTCACAGGCAGAGGCTGACACTGGCCCCAGGGTCACCTCAGACCCAGGCCTTCCCTGGCCTTGGGCTGCCCTGTTGCTGCCCACTCACGGGCTCTCAGGGGGCCGCGGGTCTGGAGCCCACACAGAGGGAAGGACCCTGAGACAGGTCCTTCAAAAAGAGTTTCCGGCTCTCCCTACTCTCACACCCTCAGCATGCCAGGGTCCATGGGCTCAGCTGGCCAGCTAGTTGTCTAGTTTGGGAGGGTCCCCGACCAGCTGGGTGGGAGAAACCCAGCGAGGCTGAATCAGCCCCTTCCCCACGGTCCTCAAAGCCCTCCAGGATTCTCAGGGGCAGGGCCAGATAGCTTTGTCAGCAGACTGTTTCCTGAGTCTGTGTCCCACCCTCAACCCGCCATCCATCATCCCTTCTTTTTTTTTTTTAAAGATTTTATTTATTTATTTGACAGGCAGAGATTACAAGTAGGCAGAGAGGCAGGCAGACAGAGAGGGGGGGAAGCAGGCTCCCTGTTGAGCAGAGAGCCCGATGGGGGGCTCGATCCCAGGACCCTGGGATCATGACCTGAGCTGAAGGCAGAGGCTTTTACCCACTGAGCCACCCAGGCGCCCCTCCATCATCCCTTCTGCATCTAAACCACCTCCTTGTGCTCCACCACCTCCTTTTCTCCCTGCCTGTCACCCATCAGGCTGCCCTCCCTCCCCTTCCATGCAGCAGGGAATCAGGGAGATGGGGTCCAAGCTGGGGGGACCTGACGGATTGCACTGTCCAATTCTACAGGCGCCAAATGGCGGCCGGAGGGCCCGCTGCTGCAGTCACAGGGCTGGTGAGAGGCAGAACTCTGGCCGGGCCCCAGGGCTCCTGACTTCCGGTTCTGTGTCACCTCCTTCCTTTGGGAAACCCATCAGCCCCTGGGGGAGCAAGCACCAGGCCCAGTGCCCAGGCAGCGCTGAGAATCCTGGAGCCTCTGTGCGGGGGCGGCGAACCAGCAGGTGTCCTGTCTCCCCACTTGCTCCCACTCTGCTCGGCAGTAAGAAAATGGCCTAAGCAGCGACTGATGGCCTCATGGAGCCCTGGGACCCAGTCACCTTTTCTGCTCAGCTTCCCCCAGTACGAAGAGAAGCTTCTGAGACTCAAGTGCAGATCGGGAGGTGGACTTTATCACCAATGGAGAACTTCAGCCCAAGGAAACAGGTCATGTGTAATTAGCCACAGCTCCCAGAAGCTGCCTCTCACCCCTACCGCTCTCTGGCCCCTAGCTCCCTGGCCCTGGCTCTCTGAGCCCTTGGATCTCTGAGTGAAGAAATTCCCTCATCAGAGAGTAATTGCCCCTGGCTCCCCTCACTTCTAATCAACAAGCCAAGGTATTAGTTCCTGGGAGCATGATTGATTTCCAGGGACTTGGAACTTAATTACATTTTTGCAAAGTCTGTTTGGAATCCTCAGAGAAGTGAGACACTTTCTGTTCTTTGAACTTATCATGTAGGAGGGCTTCCAGCATCTCAAATATTCCATTCATACTTCCCCGGGCCAACGGAGGGGCACCCCACGGCTGTCAGTTTTAATCTCTCCTTACCCCAGACGCCAAACCCCTGGAGTTTCGCCAGAGGAACTCGGTTTCTCATGCAGAAGAATCCCTCACACAGTCCTCCCCAGGCCAGCAGTCCCCCGGATGATGCCCAGGGAAGCATGGGGCTGCAGGGGCACGTGCTCCCTCCCTGTCGCTGCGGCCCCCGACCCGCCGGCCTCACATGTGGAGTCCAGCTGGGCCTCTGGCTTCAAACCTCAAACCTCGGGAGTTATTCTTCTTTCTCGAATCATCATCATCGTGACTATTTAAAATTGCCAGGACGTAGCAGGTCCTGTAAAATACGTTTCACCTGAAAGCTCTTCCATCCTCACGAGAAACCTGCTGAAAGAAACTTGAATCTCCCCACTTCCAAGGAGACTCATAGGGGCTCAGCAGTCGACCCAAAATGATACAGCAGAAGTGGCTAAACTGGGCTTTGGCCCCATCCCTCTGGAAAATCTCCTTGGGGGCCACTCTGGCATGTTCTCTGAGGCTCTGTTGACCGGCTCTGTCCCCTGTCTCTCCAGGGCCACCCTGCCTGTGGTGGCATATCCCTTTGAGCCTAGCACCCCCTCTCCAAGCTCAATGGCTACAGTGTTGTCTCTGGCTTTCCAAAGTACCTGATTGCATAATAAAGCAAATGGGGCAAAAAGATAACAACTTTTCCGTAACTGTGAAATTATATCAAAATTAAAAGCGCAGGCAAGGAGACTTCTGATTCAGTGTATCTATTTATAGGAATTTTGCAGCCTGACTCTATATTGTTCATTTTACATATTTTACATCAATGACTGAAAGCTCAAGAAGCAGTTTAGTAACATCTATACAATAAAGCCACCTGAGATCGCCTTTGAGATAAGAATATTATAAGTACATACGTACATACATACATATATACATACCATTAAAAAACAGCATGGAGAAAACAGACTTAATGACAATGGCATGCTTGTCTGGCCTCCAAAAATCACATGAGCTGGATTCCTTGTCTGTCTGCCAAGCCCACCTGCCAGGAGGCCTCTCATCAGACCTGCCTCTTCCCTGGCCCCACGCCCTTACCCATGCTGATTGCTCACCTGGGCCATGGCTCCCTACCACTCAGGGACTTTGATTATCCCTTGGCTAGGTCTAGCCTAGGTCTGCCCAAGCCTGCAGGGTCACACTGTGTCCCAGAATGTGGCTTGAGCCCTGGACTATTAAGAGTAGCCCAGACTGAAGAGAGTCTGGGCCCCGGGGGGATCCACTCTTTGGCCCTATTGTCCTCTGCCTTCCTTCATGGGCCCAGACCTTCTAGATTACCAGACAAGATGCAAGTTGAATGAATTCCAGAACACTGAAAAGAAATTAAAAAATAAATAAATTTTTTTTTTAAAGATGCAAGTTCTTTGGAGGGTCATGCTCATAGACTCAGATTTTGTAATCCTGGGTGGATTTTAGTGGAATTCAAATTTCAAGTTGAATTTTAGTGGAAGCTGCCTGTGGGTTATGGCTCTAGTTAGATTAACACAAATTTTGAAAGTGTGATGAAGAAGGGGGTCCAATATTTTAGCAACAGATTTATAAACTTGGATCTTTCTAGAGTGGATGGAGCAACACGTGAGCTCCAGTCTCTTGCTGAATATCCAGGTCAGTGAAATAGGCTGCGTTATAAACAGACAGAGGATGTTAGTATATCTGAGCAGCATGACATTGGGGGACTGTGGACACTGCTGTGGAATGGGCCAGCCTATGACTTACCCACCAATCTCCATTGCCAATCTAAATACAGCCCCTAACCTGAAACCTCTGTCTTCAGACATTCCCTGAGGACCAGCACACCAGCTCCCTGGAACATCATCCCTCAGTTTGAAAATATGTGGCTCCACCCAGCCCTTCTTGCGGCAACCCTGCCATGTCCCCTGACCCTTGCTGGCATCTGGGTCAAAGCACCGGGTCAGACGTACCCTGGTTCATCAACATCTGCAGTAACCTGCAAGGGCATAGCCCAGAGCTCCTAAGAAACAAGTCTCCTCCAGCTGCAGGCATCCAGGAAGATGCTTGTTATTTTGAGAGCCACCCAGTCGTTGCAGAAAGTGGAGGAGGAAAGAGGAAATGACCGTGAGAAAGGGAAGTTGAGGATTGGAATAGGAAAAGGAGGAGAATCCGTGTCTGCAGAAATTTCCAAACCCTTCAGTGAGGGCAAGATGGCCCTCTGTCTCCTCCCCACGCTCCCCAGCAACCGTTTGCCACCCCCATTTACATGGACCCATACATCAAATGGCCTGGAAATGTCTGGAAGAAGCCAGATCCAATTTCCCAGACAGTGGTGAAAGCCAGCCCTGCTCAGCAGCAAAGCTCAGCTCCAACCACCCCAGGAGCAAAAGCAAAGAGGGGTTATTGAGACAAAGGTTGTGTGACAGACATGAGCCTCCAGCTCAATCCAAGAGTCCTTCCCAGGAAACTGCATGAAGGGAGAGCAACCAGAGCCAACCCTGAAGCCCCCACCATGAGATAGTGACCATGGGCCTGTGCCTGGGATCCTTCCACAAGCCAGACATTTGACAGGGCAAGTACTCTTAAAAATACTAGAGTGTGGGGTAGGTTCCTACCAAGACATAAATGAGGGAATTCGTGACTTTAGGAGCAGAACTGATTGGCACATTCCGGGGTGAGGGTGGCATATGGAGGAGAGGCTCTGATATCAGACCCTCTGCTTCATGCTGGGCAGAAAGATAGTACATGACCAAGTTTTATTTAAATTCCAGTATAGTTAACATACAATATAATATTAGTTTCAGGCGTACAATATTGTGATGACACTCCGTGCTCATCACAGCAAGTGCCCTCCTTAGTCCCCATCACCTGTTTCACCTACCCCCTACCCACCTCCCTTCTGGTAACTATCAGTGTGATTTCGAGAGTTCAGAATCTGTTTCTTGGTTTGTCTCTCTCTTTCCTTTCCCCCTGCTCATTTGTTTTGTTTCTTTAATTCCACATATGGGTGAAATCACAGGCATTTGTCCTTCTATAACCAGCTAGTTTCACTTACTCTCTAGCTCCATCCACATTGTTGCAAAAGGTAAGCTTTCCTTCTTTTTGATGGTTTAGTAATATCCCACTGTGTTATTGTATGCATCCATGTACCACCTCATCTTTACCCTTTCACTGGTCGTTGGACACTTGGGCTGTTTCCATAATTGGCTATTTTTTAAAGAGTTTATTCATTTATTTTGACAGAGAGAGAGAGAGAGAGAGAGAGATCAGAAGTAGGCAGAGAGGCAGGAGGTGGGGGGGAGGGAAGCAGGCTCCCTGATGAACAGAGAGCCCGATGTGGGGCTTGATCCCAGGACCCTGAGATCATGACCTGAGCCGAAGGCAGAGGCTTAACCCACTGAGCCACCCATGTGCCCCCATAATAAGCTATTGTTGATAATGCTGCTAGAAACATCAGGGTACATGCATCCCTTCAAATTAGTATTTTTTGTGTTCTTTGTCTATATGCCTAGTAGTGCAATTGCTGGATCCAAGTTAACTGGGGAATACCATGTAGCATCTTCACCACCTCCCCCCTCACTCCCTACCCCATACACACAGTGATTTCCAAAGAGCGATCCTTCCTCCAGCCCTTGTCCCTCACTTGCCATTGTTCACAGTGCCCATCTGTTTCCCCTTCACCTTTGAGACCTCCTCCTTCTGACCTCTTTTCAGGGGATCTCCTTGAACGTGGCAACACACGAGAGAGAAAACACAGGAAGAAACATGTGGGTTTGGGATCAGAGGCTGTGGGCTTTCTATAGCTGGAGCCTATCCTTCCTCTGAGAGGCCCAGGATGACCAAGAGGACTGCCCAGCCCTAAAGCTGAGGGCCTGTAAGTGGGAGTGAGCCCGTGTAATAAAAATCTTTGTCGTCATAAATACTCTCAGTTGGGTATCTGCTATGTGCCAGGCACATGGCTAAACTCTCCATCTCATTTAATCCTCAAGACAGCCTTTAGGCAGAAATTTTTTCTGTTTATAGGTGAGAAATCCAACTTTTAGATAGATTCAGTAATTTGCTTGAGGCCACAAAAACAAATGAGACCAAAATTCAGAGAAATCCTGCTATTGGTCCCAAGGCAAATGTTCACTTCACTGCTCATCTCCATCTCTCACAGGCAGGAAAGAGGAAAGTGTCTGAGCAGAAACCCCAAATGGACCCTAGTTCCCACTGTCACCAGCTGACATAAGGTGTCCTCACCAGTCTCATGTCTAGGCCCCCGCTTCTCATCTGATAGTGCCTGAGACCACCCTGTCTACGTTTTTATCTCCTCCACACACCTCAAGTGGCATCCAGGGCTGGGACCCAAGATCCCCAGCTCAACTTCTGGTTTTTCCCACTACCTCCAACTGTGATTTGTGTCTCTCCTGGCCTCATTTTACCCACCATAAAGGAGTTGATGGTTACCTTCTAGTCTACAGAACTACCTGGGTAAATATCAAAGATGAAAAAGAAAACAAAAAGATTGGCACATCTAGGAGAAAGGATATTAGCTCTTGCTGATATTATCATTTTTACCTGAACAACAGGAAGTTCCTATCCAGACCCACTGCCCTCTTGGTCATGGAAGCCATGGAGTAGCCTGAGAGTCGATCCATCAGCTCAAAAAAAATGGGAAGTAAGCTAAGAAAGAGGGTCAGGGGTCCTGAAAGAAACAACCTGATAGTGTTGTTGTTTTTTTCCCTAGACCAGGCAAAGACCTCAAAGGTCTAGACATGGCTAGGGGCAGGGGAGAGGTCTTTCACTTGGCAGAAGAAAGGGAAGGATAAAATATGAAGGAGAAAGGGAAAAAGATCCTGTTTTCTACATCTAGAAATCCACTCAAATGATCAAGCTGTAAAAGCTGTCTGAGTTGTTCAAAACAGACAAGATCTCTGCCTAGTCATGTTGGGCTGGGCTAGGCTGAGAAGACACATTTATAAAACATCAAAAAATAAAAGTACCAGTAGCTTCTCACAATCCTCAGACTCAACTCCTCTAGGGATTTCTTTCCAAAGGTATATCTATGGTCTCATGCATGGGAAAGCCAGGGCTGGAGATTCAGTTGGCCCACTACCCCAGCCACTTCGATAACTGATAACTATCACCCCTGGGGGAGGTGCAGGAGGGTGAGGATTTCAGAGAACAGATGTTTATTTATCTACCTATATGCTTTTGGACATATGCAATAACACATTCAATCTCTCAACTAGTGTTTATTGATGACCTTGTGCCAGAGGCTGTGCTGTACTTGTATGGACAGGAGTAATTAAGGTGTCGTCCCTGTACCCCATGAACTATTGACTAATGGAAGAGACAGACATATGAGTGACTAACCACTAATACACATTACTCTGGGTGCAATAATGGAGATATAAAGGAATTGCTGGGGGGCGGGTGGTGCGGAGAGGCAGGATACAGGGTGTCTTCACAGAAGATGTGACATTTGAGCTGGTTATTAAAGGAGGAATAAGAATTGTCCAAGCAGAAAAGAGGGACAAGAACTCTTCAGGCAGAGGGAACATCTCTAGGCAAGGCAAGATGGTGTGAAAGAGCATGACTAATTTGGTTTGATTGGAATGGGGAATGCATGGAGCCTGGTGATCAAGCATCATAAACAAGTATTCACCAGTCAAAGAGGCACCATGATGTACTTACATTCAACCCAAAAGTCCCTAATCACAGTTAGCCTTTCTAGAGAAAAGTCATGTTGGGAAAAGTATCCAGTCTTTTCTTAGATTCCTGAAACGATCCTCAGGATATTTTACCAAAGTTCCAGTTTTCTTCCCAAAGCCATTCTAAAATCAGAGATTTTACTAGGGTCCCAGTGAATTAGATCCTGGACTCCCCTTCCCTATCCCCAGTTCTGGGGCTGTGTTGGTACTACACCTGTTTACCCTCAGACCCATATTTTACCCTTCTTTTGCTCTGTTCTGGATTGTGGTGAGGACAGGAAAATTGGCCCCTGCCAGGTGCATCTCCCAGGCTTCTGGCTGGGTTCAGCCAATGGAGAGTAGAGGACAGGAGAAAGGGAGAAGCCAGGGGATTTCTCCCTCTTCCTCTTCATCGCAGGTTGTATCTCTGCCACAACTGTGACTCACCCATGACTCTAGCTCCCACTAGATACATCCACCCAGGCTCAAGCTCCCACTGAACATATCAACCATGGTTCCAGCTTCCTACTGGTGTCCCAACTCCTGGGCTCTGGTAACATCTCACATACCTTTGTTTTCCCAGTCTAGGGGCAGTAGTATCTTCTAAGCATTGCTAACTTCTGGGTTGTCATACCATCTCCTGTATGGCTTTCCAATTTTACTATCATCAGTTTCTTATACTAAATTTTCTCTATTGTAAATATTTAAGGTGGCCTTTCTCTTTTTTTGGCTTGGACTTTAACTAATACAGAGACTGTATTTTATTTGTCTTTGGGTCTCCCACAGTACTTGATACAGTGATATTCTGAGTGCTGAGTATTTGTTGACTAGAAAGATGAATAGACACTTACTTAGATAGATGAATGGTTGTATGATTGTGTAGATGAAAGAATGGATGAATCTTCATGATTTAATGAGTATATTTTAATTTTGTGAAAATCAAGGAGTACATTTCAAGAGAACACTAAAAAGATGATTCCAAGAGACTCGTAAGAATGACCAGTGGCTTAAACAGCTGTATGGCCACAAAGCAAGCCAAAAGAGAACCAGCAGCTGGAAAAGCACACACAAACAGAGGGAGACTTTGTCAAGTCTGTATCTCAATTAAGTCACCCACTCCTTCACTTTATTTTCGGATCTCTTCTTAAATTGGCAGAGGTTAAGGGAAAACAGTGTATTAGCGGCAAACGGTCCTAATTTTCATCTGGCAGACATTTCCACCACATTTATTATGCCTGAGGTTCTGCAAAGTGAGGGAGATATAATGGTAGGAACCTCATCACCATTGATTCTCAATGATGTATATTTGAAGAAGTTGCCAAATGGCTACAGTTCTGAACTGGAAAGAACCTAAGTGGCCAAACAACTATAATCTGTGGGGTTCTTGGGGATTTTCAACAATTACATTCTCAGAATCCTGCATCCTCCTGAGTATGTTGCCTTGAATAATCAACACAGAGACTGAGCCCTTCCAAAACCAAAGCCACTTTATTCATCCCCCTGATAAGCAAGATTATACTGAAGGATGCTTACTAAGAGAAATATTTCCAGCCCAACTATTAAACTGTGGTATAAAAGAGCACTGAGTATCCAAGTTCCTGACTCTGCCACTTATGTGCTGAATGTCCACAGGACATTTGGCACCCTTCCATGAGTCTAAGATTCCTGGTCCTCTCCTGTCTTCTTCACAGATTTTTGTGAAAACCATAAAGCTCAATACCACAATGTCATTTTATGGTCAATCAGTTGTCTGTAACCTAAAACCCTCTAACTGTACACTAACCCCAAGCCATACTACTGTATCATACAGGATGAGCCTACCTACTGACAAATCGGAATGCAGTAGGTCGTAAGATGAGTAGGAGAGTGACCAGAGTTCACTTAAGGAAAAGGGTCTACCACTGACCAGATCTAGAATGATGAAAGTTGTCAAAGTAGATGAAGCATCCCTTTAGTTTCCTCACCTCCTGGCACTCTTCTCCTTACCCTCAAGGGAAAACAAAACAAAACAAAACCTCCTCTTCTAAGATTTCCTCCAAAGACAGGACTCCAGGGCTACCAAATTTTGTCCATCCTTCCCACATCCCCGTATCAGCTTCTTCCTCTTCCAATGCTGCTGATCTCACTCATTGTCGGAATTTCAAAACACTGATTGGATCAACTTACACCAAGGTATAGAATCACCTGGTAATCACCTAACCGTGAAGAGCTAACTTCCTAAAGCTGCACATTGGCCCTAATCTCTTCAGATGTTATTTCAGGTGGAATAAAGGAATAGACATTTCCAGAATGGAAGCAGAAGTCTTCCTAAGGTATACTTTTAGGAACACATTATTCAGACTCAAACTAAGGCCAAAATGCTCATGACAAGAGTCTTTCCTTCATTGTATTCTTCTTTCTTCCAGCCCAATTCAAAGTCGGAGGCCAGAGGCAAATCCGCCTGGGGGATTTTTATCCCTTCATATCTCTGGAGGGTACAGAAATAATTTCTTTGTGTGGCTAGCTCTTAGAATGGGAGAGATTCTCTCTCTATCCAGAACAAGTTTGCAGCCAACTCTCAGGCATGCTCAAGGACTACCCATTTTATAAAACTGCTCTGGCAGTGTTTCATACCAGGCTGGCCTCCCCTGCCACAATGACTGTTCCCTTGATTCCTCTCTGCACCATCGGTAGGTGAATGCTCAGGGCATGAAATCTCCTTTCCAGATAAGCCTCAACAAAGCATAAGGAAGTGAGGAAGTCTGCTGGCACTGACTCATTGCAAAACCAATTTAAATGCTCAAGTTGATCAAAAATTATTTATTGACCATCAATCAGCTATGGTTATGCTCTGCTCAAAATACCCACCCCTCACTTCCTCTTCACAGCCTCCTTTGTGACCCCACTTACTGACCCCACCACCACTACCATCACTTTCACCAATAATCAAGTTGACAGCCGCCCCCCACAACCCGCCCCGGGAGAGCTGTCCAGAATTTCAGCACTGCACGTCAAACCAGGGAGGCGGTTAACTGGCTTCCTTTTCCTCTCTTTGCCAGAAGCAGATGGGAAAGGTGGGAGGAAGGGGATTATTTATTTTCTAGTCTTGCCCAAAGCGATCTCTATTTTGAGGGTCAGCTCCCTCCACCCCCATCCCAAGCCCAACATTAGCTTGACTGACAGTGGCCCCCACCTCAGCCCAGCTCCAAGAGGCCCTAACTGACCCTGTTTACGCTGCATGGGAGTGCCTCTGCACTGCAGAACTTTCAGTTTCAGGATTTTGCAAATTTTATGAGAATTTTCAGTCAAGCTGATTTTTAGCTCCCCCTTTCCCCTCCAGCTAAAATCAGGATCTTTCATCCAGCTCTGATCTCAGAGGGACTTTTTTTCTCAGCACTTGGGACATGATTAAATAACAGGCACACGTGCACACACCAGCCCCAAACCCTTTTATTTCCCAGATCTTTCTCCAGTAATGAAGCCTGAAGTGGAAAACTACTGTGCAGAGAAACTACGGCAGCCAGAGGAAGACGAATAGACAATGTGCCAGCCTGGCTCCTTCTGGAGAGAGAGGTGAGGAAGTTTGCTCACGAAACAAGGACAAACTAAATATGTGTATCAAATGGACGCCTTTCCAAGGAGAACTTAGGAGGTTCAGTGATCACCAGTTGGGGGTCCATTAGCTGTGGATAGAGGGGAGTCAGGAAACATCTTTCTATATGCTCTAGGGACCCTGAGAGGGTAAGAAGGGGATTGGCTGCAAGGAACTTTTCCCCGTCCAGTTGACGTGATCATTAACTCTACCAATTATGGCAATATAAAGAAATCATTAAAATGCAATTATTACAGCTGTATAAGTTTATAGCTGCATAACGACATCAAAAGGCTGCCTTTGTAGGTCTTTATGTGCTCCATAAACCTGAATAAATTGCAGCAAAAAAAAAAAGATTACTTCAATATGAATCAAGAATAAATTCAAAACTTCCGACCTACTCTGTGACAACAGCAGCACTGAAAGGCCTGGCTCCTTCCATGACCCCTGGCCCGCTGAGTGTGCCTGCTAGAGCCTTCTCTTTGCTCTGGGCATGTATCCCTCATGGCCTATCTTTGGTCAGATTGATCCATACAAATGAAAGAAAAGCCTGTGGAGTGCCTGGGTGGCTCAGTGGGTTAAAGCCTCTGCCTTCAGCTCAGGTCATGATCCCAGCGTCCTGGGATGGAGCCCCGCATCGGCCTCTCTGCTCAGTGGGAAGCCTGCTTCCTCCTCTCTCTCTGCCTACTTGTGATCACTGTCTATCAAATAAATAAATAAAATCTTTTAAAAAAAGAAAAGAAAGAAAAGCCAGCTAAGCAAGTTCAAAAAAATTATCACAACCCCATTTATTTGTATAATGTCTCATAGTTCTTCCATTCAAGAACCCTACGGCTAGGTAAGATAATTATCCTTATTTACAAATTAGAAACTGAGAGTCAAAGGGTTTTTAAGGAATTTGTCTAAGGTTGCATGGTAGACTGGATCGTGTCCCTTTGCTTCCCTACTCGCTCCAGATCCACTCTTCACCTGTGGACTACATCAGAAGGCTCCCTGACCCTCTGGCTTTCTATTAGTTTGGGCCAATGAGAAGAAATGGCAAGAAAACAAGGGATGAGAGAAGAAAGAAACTGGGATTTTTATTTTCCTGTCTGACCATGGGTTGGCAGTGGCTATGTGTGTCTGTCTTACAGCCACCGGCCCTGCCAGGTGGCCCTCCCCTCAGTAGTGGGAGCCACTCCGGGTGCTGAGGCGGGTAACAGCTTCCCCTGCTGCTGCTAGGTTCACGGTGCTTCACCCTTCTTGGTTGGTTTCCCTTAAACCTGAATATACCTCGTCTTTAAAACCCTATTCATTGACTTTTGAATGTGCCCACTGTTTCTTGCCAGGACCCTGATGACACACACAACTAATGAGTCTGGGATCTAAACAAGAACCCAGATCATCAAAAGCCTTAGGAGTTCAGGCCTGAATAATTTAGAAAATTTAATTTGCTCCAGACACAGACATGCTAATTGCCATCACCATCAAAGCTTTAAGTCCCATATTTCACTTAGCACAGTGCTAGGCCACTTATGGAAAGAATTACAGGAATACGGGCTCTGCATTCCAGGAACTTCCATGTTGCATCAAGCACACTGACATAAGCCACTCTGTGAGGTACAGGCACCAGGCAGGGACATCCCAGACCAACACCTGGTGGGGGAAGGGCATCCTTGAAGGCAAAAGTAAATGCATTTGGGAGTTGAGGGCTGAACACCCAGAAAAGCATTTCCAGACTAGGTGGGGAGGGGGGGAGAATGGGTCACATCATCCAAAATTGCTAATGTTTCCATTTGACATGCATGATTAGACGATCCATCATTGTTCTGTTTGGGGATTTCCACAGTAGATATGCCTTCCTAATTAATTTTCATTAGACTCCTAGAGAAGACTGTGAGTGTTCCCAGAGTTTATGCCTTCTTTTGCCACCTGGGAGGAAAGAACAGGAAATCTGGCCTCCAGTGTTCCTGACAGTGAGCTGAAAAGTGGATTGGCCACACATACCTCACCATGGTTCCCTACCCACATTCGTCTAGGCTGAATGTTTTTACTCTGTAAGATATAAGATCATGGGTCTGTTTATGTAATGTGGTGAGGGTCCTCCGCACATAGCAGGCCCTTGCTGACCATGGTAGCAGCTCTATAATCCTTCCCTGGGGATCCAAATGTCTCAGACTTAGTGACGTAGGTCTTCTTAATAAATCAGAGATTGAGGGTAGCAGTAAAGACGAGATGTGGTTGGAAGTCAGAAGGCTCTGGTTCCAGTCCATTCAAGCTGAGCTTCCCTGAGGATGTCCTTGAATCTCTCTGAATTTCAGTATTTCATGCTTGAAGATGGAGGACCTAACAGTCATGTCAAGGGTTAAAATGAGACACTGTGCCTGGTATAAAAGTGAATATTGGTGGGTATGTTAACTTCTATATGTCTCCATTGTTACTGCAGACTTTTAGAGTCAGAAACAGTCTTGCCTCATTCGTAGGTAATTTTTATGGAATTCCAAGTCATTGTAAAATAATATTTTTTTTGCAAATAATAGCAGCTAATATTTCTGTGGTACTTACTACCAGACCATAATTTAGGCACTTTAGCTAAATTAAGTCATTTAATCTTTGCAGTTATCCACAAAGAAATATTAGAATTCTCCCCACTTTGGATATGAAGAAATTGAGACTCAAGAGAGTTGGCATAGGTGGAAAGGAGCAAAGCTGGGATTTGAATTCTGGGTCTGTGTTCCTCACCTTCCTCCTGCCTCATGAATTGCTGGATGATAAGGTAAAAACGGAGGTGCTAGAAAAGAGGTAAAATAAAGAACTGTCAGAGTGTGGGGGAGGGGGAGACTCTTTGTGGCTGAGGTAACCATTCAGCTGGACTGGGAAGAATGAGAAGAAACTGGACACACAGACACGAGGTGGAAAAGGGGCAGAGGAAGCAAAGGTACAGAGATGAGAACAGCGAGTAGTTCCATTTGGGGTCACGAAGAGGCTTATGGGAGACAAATTAAACCTCTGACAATGGGTGAAAGTGCGGGTACCCCGGAATGGGAGGCTAAGCTTCATGGATTTATTGTTATCCCTGGAGGAAATGGGAGCCATCAAGAGTGTTTGAGCAAGAGTTCAACAGGATCAGGACTGTGTCTGAGAAAGATTTAATGAGACAGTTGTGTGTAGGATGGTGTGAGGGGGAGAAACTGCAGGCAGGGAGACCACGTGTCCCAGCCACCTAATAGGCAGCTCTGTACCCACTGAGATAAATAAAGACTTGTTGACTGACTGACTGACAGACTGGCTGATTGACACACTGCCTCCAAACCACAGACCCATCTCCACCCAAGGGCCCCTCCTTCAGAATGAACAACAATGGCAGCTCTGCCTGAAAGTGGGGACAGGCTCTGAGACACACACCATGGGGAAGAGCCATAACCCTGCATTTGTAAGTGGGGAAAGGCTGGAAACTAGAAAGCCCCCCTGCCAACAGAGAACGAACCCCCAAGGGGGGGATGCCAATGGAGAGAGAAACACCCCCCTGGGAGCTGAATATACCCCTGATTCTTCTCTCCTTTTTTCTTGTAACCCTCGATCATGAAGAGAAAATGCATGGCAGCTGCATTAAAATGATGGTTTTATTTCCACATGTGAGGTTGTCAAGGAATTTGGCTATAACCTTTTATTAGATGTTAATAATTTAGAAAAGGGAGAAGCATTCCCCAGTCAAATCTAATCTCGTACAAATAAATACTTTGCAGAGGAATGAGAGCCTCACATTTATCCTGGGATGAACAGACGATTATCAAGCCTTCACACGTTGCTGGCATCCATCAGCTGGGCCATTCGCTCTGGTTAATGGCAATTATATTACTTTCCTTGGGTCTGTTTTCAGCAGTTAGATTCGTAGCTCTGGGTGCCTCTCTCCTATACTGACTCTCCAGGGCTTCCCTCTATGCATCTGTGAGGATCTATGTTCTCTCCATGTGCTTGAGTATGCACTATAACAGCTATACACAGAAAATAGTCAGCAGTGCTAGATCGCAATGCCCAGTGTTAACTCAAGAGACCCCCTATGACTTAATGTTCAATTAAAGCCAAGACACTCACTTGATGGTGCAGAAGTCACTTTCACTACATGCTGAAGGGCCTCAGCCTGTAAAAGGTCCAGGCTGACCAGATGCATTTGAGTATTTGCTTCACGCATTTCTTATCCTGGTTCATGCTGATAACTGGACATGAGTCAGCCCTCTGCAGCACTGCGCACATTGGTAGGACCTATACAGCTGTCAAACTGCTATTAAAAGTTAGTCAAAATATGTTTAGATATCTATTTATTCAGGTTTGTGATTACAAAGCCACTCTTTGCCTTTGCAAAGAAAATCAGCATTAAAGAAGCAAAGATGTTAGTAGATAAGATAACCAAGAAAGGAATATGCTGACTGCAAAGCATAGCTGAGCTAATTTTTTCCACTGTAAGGAAACAGAGTCACTGTGATGCATATGTCTGCTGTCCTGGGTTCTGGACCGGGTAAGAAACTCGGTCACAGTTCTATCTCCCTTGGCACAGTGAAGTTTATTTTAATTGACTTTCTATTCCTCTTCCAATACCAGCCTCCCACCCCCCAGGGGAGCAATTCTCCCCAACCAGATCAGAAATCCCTCTGATCTGGCCAGAACCCTGGAAAAACCTCAAGGATCTTACACAGCTGCCACCCTCCCCACAAGGTGTCCCAAGTGAGGGTGACCCAATGGAGTGCTGGTAAACCAGTTCTCCCCCAGAGGAGGACCTACAACCCCGATTCACAGTGTTCGCCCATTTTCATGGTGTAAATACTCCCTTGGTGACCAGTTTCAAGCTACCAACAGTGTAACCAGTAGCTTGTAATATTCCTGGACATTAAACCAATGTGAGCGAACTTTAGCACAGCACTGTAAGGACCCCAACCCCAGCTGCCCCTGACTGCCTCTAGGCTTAGGCAGGTCGTAGGTGTCCCAGACCATGCAGGGTTTTCACACTCACTGCTCAGCCTCTGGAGTTCATGGAACAGTAAGAACCCAACATGCTCCTTAATCAACATCTTGTTTAGAAAGTGTTACTTGCCATAAATACAGGTTTTTAACCTGTCTCCTTGGCAGCTGCCTCTGGGAGTAGGGACAGGGAATTCATCATAAATTTCAGAGCTGGTAGATTTCAAGGGAGCAGGACAGCCTGTTAGTCCACAGGAGCTGTGGCGGGAGTATGTCTCCCAAGCCCCATCGCAGAGGAGGGGGGCAACTATCCAGCTTTTTCCATGTCTGCCAACATCTTGGGTGCCCAGGCCAGGGGAAAACCAGCCTGGACTCTGCTTTCATAAAGCAGAGGAGGTAGGCTAAGGGCGCACCAACCTCAGAGATATGGAGATTGGAGACTGTTTGGGTTCAGAGTAGGAAACCCATCAGTGGTTATTGAGGGGATCATGGGAAATATTTTGTATGCATTAAAGCTGCTGCCAGAGGCTAGAGAGGAAATAAACTAGACATAGAAACACGGAGAAGGAAACTGAAACAGGGGCAGAGGCAGAAATGAAGGGGAGAGAAGCAGAGACAGAGGGATAGAGATGGCACTGAACCAGGTTCTGCTAACCCTAAAAAGCCTGAAATGGCCATATTTCTTTAGTGATCCCAAGCTGTAGGCTACAGTTCAAAGTCCATCCAGCCAATGCCTGGCTATCTTCTACCTCAAGTCACCATTTAATTTTTCATGGTAGCTGACACCATGCCTTCAAACTCACAGACTCGGGGTGCCTGGGGGTGCTCAGTCAGTTAAGGGTCTGCCTTCACCCCATGTCATGATCCCAGGATCCTGGGGTCAAGTCCCACATTGGGCTCCTTGCTCAGCGGGAAGCCTGCTTCTCCCTCGGCCACTCTCCCTGCTTGTGCTCGCTCTCTCTCTCTCTCAAATAAATAAATAAAATCTTTATTTTAAAAAAAACTTCACAGGCTCTAACAAAATGCTCTAACTCAACTTTCTGGCTTTATCTATAGGCCATTTCCTCTTGGTAACATTCTCTCTTCTAGATGACTTTCTCTTTCTCCAAACTCATTACAGTCCTCATCTCACAAGGAAGACATCCTTGGCTAGGTGAGTTGGCCCGGAATGCCTTTATTTCTGTCCTGCTCCCTCAGCACTTAGGTGCTCAGTTAGGACAAATGTTGATCCTGGCAATCTGATAATGATTCTGCAACTATTCAGCCATGTGACTGACCTTAGACAAGTCACATTCCTACCCGCACCTTCCTTTCAACTGTATGAGGAGACCAGACTTTTAGTTTTCTCACAGCTCTGACTTCATCGATTCTGAGTGATAGTTACCACGTAGAAGGAGATGAATGGATGGAGGAAAGCACCAATGACAGAAAGACAGACGAAGTGGCCAAATGTGGAACTGAGAGCAATGCATGGTGACAGTGTAGTCATGACCTCTAGTTGTCCCAGTATCCCCTCTTCCATAGTAACAACTGGCCACTCAGAATAAAGGTTATAGATACCAATGTACTTTGCACTTGACTAAGTTCTAGCCTATCAGACAGAAACAAAAGTGACATATAGCAGCTTCTGGAAACTCCTTCACAAGATGGCTTGTGATCCTCCTTTGCTCCTCTTTCTTTTTAGTCTATTCTCCACGCCACTGCCTAGAATGTGGATGTGATGGCTGGAGCACTAACTTCCATCTTGGTCCCCTGGGAAGAAAACAACAGTGATCTGGAAAGAACCTGCATTGTTGAGGACTTCATAGAGAAGAATCTCCCAGCCAGTCTCAAACTATACCCCTATGGACTCTGCTGAGAGAGAAGTAACTCTCAAGTTTCAACCACAGTTATTTTGAATCTCTGCTACTTATGGCTGAGCCTAATCCCAAAGGAGACAAAGTTTTAAGGTTGAGGAGGAATGACTACACAGTCCGATGGCAGAGGTGACTGGTGGAGGTGAAAAGTGGTAGAGAAAGAGTTGACAAGAGCAGGGCTTTCCTCAAACCAGCTCCCACAGAACTGGCCTTGGGTATCTATGGGCAGTTTTCCAGGCCCATCCTTAAAACCTGACTCCAGGAAGCCTTTTCCTTTTTGACCAGTCCCACACATCCAGGATCTCCTTTTCTCAAAGTTCCTGGGGGATTTCCTATCACTTACTTGACCATGACCAAAATGCCTGGTATTGTCTTTGGAAGTGTTTCCATTTTCCCAACCCAACTGGACCAAAGGACCCTGGATAAAAAAGGCTTTCCTCACTTTTTCCCCCCAGATACAATGTTGACATCCCAGATCATCTGGGGAAAATCAGATTTCAAGTATTCTCTCCTACAGCTCCCTGAATGTTGAAAATTCTTGTGTTTAAACTACATCAGCCAAACAATCTTTGGGATGTGGGACCATAATAAAAATTCCAATTTGGGACTCAGAAAGTCTGATTCCCATACCCATAGAGCCTACCTAGTGCTCAGTTAAAAAAAAAAAAAATCCATTGATTTTTTTTTTTTCCTCTCTTTTCTTGATGGATGGAAAGTATCTTGACAAGGGCCCAAGGGCATCTAAATGGAAAGAGTGATGCAGAGGAATCGGGAAGTTGATGAAGTACGACAAGTGGAAGGAGAGTGATTGGCAGGGGTAGGATCAGGACAGGGAGAAGATGCTGGGCCTAGAACAGTGACCAATGGACCCTCAAGACAGGGCCTAGAGCAGCTTTTCTCAGCTAGCGCACGCAGCCCGCCCCAGGTATCTGAAGCCTTGCCACCACAGGAAACAGAAAAGGTCTTTATTGTTTTTTAAGATTGTATTTATTTATTTGACAGATAGAGATCACAAGTAGGCAGAGAGACAGGCAGAAAGAAAGAGAGAGGAGGAAGCAGGCTCCCCACTGAGGAGAGAGCCCGATATGGGGCTCTATCCCAGGACCCCGGAATTATGACCCAAGCCGAAGGCAGAGCCTTTAACCCACTGAGCCACCCAGGTGCCCCGAAAAGGTCTTTCTTTAAATAATAAAAGTAAATAGTCAGATTTCCTGGTAAAAGTGGTAAAGTGAGCATCTAATTTCCCTCTCTCCCCACACCTCACTAAAAGTACAGCAACGGGATTGTTTACAAAGGCATAAACCCACAAGGACAAGGCAGTATGGGAAAGGAGAAAACAGCCATAAAATTTTGGAAGCTGCAAAGTGGATGGGCAAAGGATAATGAACTTGACAGACTCAAGACATCCACGTCACTGCAAGGAGTGAGAGAAGCTGAAAATCAACCTGATTTATATCACAGAATCCTCAAAATGCCCTAGAATTGGCAGCACCGGGGATTTCTGGAGGTGGAGGTAGTGGAGATTTAGGGGTGGCTAAAATAAGAAGAGGAAGAAAACGGTGGGAGCAGCAGCAGCTCCCGGAGCCCTCCCCCTCAGGGCATCTGCCTGGCACCGGTGCCCACCAAGGCGGCAGCTCGCTGGAGGCATGAGGTCTGCAGTAGATGACCCGGGGCTTCCAGGAGCCAGGGAGGGCAGTTAACCTTCCCCAAACAGGGAGGCCCAAGGCGGGCTCCCCCAACACTGCCAGACATCTGACAAGAGCCTCCGAAGTGCAAAACAGAAATTAAAAGAAACAGACAAAATAAACTACAAAGCCTACCAGAAGAGCACGCTATGACCAGATCCTGTTGGAAGGTGCCAGAAATGCATCTCCTCAGCTCCCCGGGCCCTCGGCTTGCCTGCCTGTCCCTAAGAAGACCAGCTGCACAGCCCTGAACGTCACAAGCCAAAGAGGGCTTACACAGCATGAGCCCAGAGGTTCTCAAACCCTGCACTGAGGAACCCCGGCGGCCTCCAGCCCTCCAGGGGTCAAACGACAGGGGAAGAGAGAGAGGCTGAGTAGGCGAGTCTCCAGCCCCTGCCCTGCTTCAACCAAAACAGCTCAGCTTCTTAAAGCTGTTTTTAAGACTGAGGTTCCTTGTAAATTTTTGTTTAAAAAGTAGCTTGTTCTCCTATTTAAGAAAGGGGGCGGGGAAGGGCTGCAGATCACAGATCACATCCAGGCCCTATTTTTGGAGACGAGGAGCCCTAGGAGGTTGTGGGGAGCGCCGCTCCTGCCCAGAGCTGAGACGCCGCAGCTGTCAGACTGCCAGGCGGCGGAGGTCCCTGGGGCGCAGGCCAGGAGTGCTCTCTCTCTGGGGACCCCCGACCTGCAGCCTTCTCCCTCCGGTGGTCACTCTGGGGCCTGGCGAATCGCCGCTTGGCTCACTCCGCCTCGGAGGTGTTCGGACCCCTGCAGCCGTGGCCAACCTCCTGACCTCCTTTCTTTTCCCCACCGCTTCCCGGCGGCTCTCTCGACCGCCCCCTAGAGGCTGGCGGGACACTGATCCTTGGCTCTCTCTAAGGGAGAACGCAAACACAGCCACTCCTGTCTAGAAACTGTCTCAGAACTCACTCGGCAGGGGATACCACTTCTCTCAGCCAACCAAAATCTTCCACGTCTACTGGGAGGCTCAGACCAGAGAAAACAAGTGCTAAAATAAAAAGCTTCACATTGCTTTGAACGGTCTGTCCCTGTTAAAAAGATAAAGCAAGCGCGCGCGCACACACACACACACACACACACACACTCACACTCACAATTCCCTCCAGCCCTGGGTCCCCTTCCAGGATATATGGTTCCCCTATGAGCCGCCTTCAGAGGCGGGTGTAATTCGTCAAGCTGCCTCCAGCCTCATCCTCACCCAACCGACTCTGAGTAGAGGAAAAAGTAACCTGTTCGGTAAAGTGATGGGTGTTTAGCAACATCTCCCAAGCCCCTGGTGGGCCACCCCTCTGAAAAACAGGGGTGTCTGGTGGTAAGGACTCTTGTGTATGGATACCTGGCTTGCATCCATCCCTCTGTCTCGCTTTCTGTCTCTGTTCAGCAGCGAGAAACGGCACAACTGTTTGAGTCTGACTGGAACTGGATCCTAAGCACCTTGAGGGCAGATTTTTGTGTGTTTTGCTCACGGCTATATTCCCAGATAGAGCCGGGCACAAGGTAAGTCCTCAATAGGGAATGAATAAACGAATGAATGAGGGAGTGATCCAGTCAGTCTCTCAGTCTCTCTCTCCTCCCAAAAGCCTTCTCCACACAAGGCTTGGTCCCCTGTCAGAGTGAAATCCAAGTCGTGGGAAGAGGACACGTCAAGGACAAGAGAACCTCCATGAAAGTGGAGCAGGGAAGGCTAGGAAAGCACCCCACGAGACCCTGCCAGGCTTCTGTGATTAATGGCTCCAGCAAAGTGGCTCCCTTTAAATCCCAGGACCATTGGCTCAGGGTGAAGGACAATCTGGTGATTTAGAAATGAAATAAAATGACCAGAACCTTCCAGAGAGTCCAGAGGGAGCTAAAGTCAGGGAATCCAAGACTCCCTCATAAGTCATCCTCAACCTCAGACTATGTGGCCTCTGAAGTGGAATCCACCTTGGTCCCCGCAGATCACCACGACACTCAGCCTCCTTCCCATGCATCTGACGGTGGCAAGGGTCCCCTCAGGGGTGCTGGTGGAGAGCAGCCGACAGCCTATGGGGAACTCTGCAAGGACACACGGCCTCCATCCCTGGAGAGAGACACTGGCTCCCTAACTGCCTTCTCCCAGGACCCATCACGCGCCAGCCACACTGGCCAAACTCATCATGGGCCTGCCTGAGGCCTTGGGTCCACACAGCAAGGAAGGCCTACAGCATTCCAGGGGTCAGTTCGGCTCACGCAGGTGCTGCTGCTCTCCCCACCTCTGTTGTGTGCCCATACCCAGGACGTTGTCTGAACACAACCTCTCTCCTTCCCTTTCTCTTTTGTTTAAAAATGTAAAGAATATAAAACAGTTTAATTCCATCAGATTCCTGGGGTTTTGTCTTCTAGGAACAACAACAATAAAATACAAACTAGCCCAATGAGGACAAAGAGTTTTCCTTATACCAAGTGATCCAGATCATTTGGTGGTTGGTAGGAATGGAGTGGAGGTGGGGGGAGCAGGGGAAGGGAGGGTGCAACACAGAGGGACAGCCAGCCAGCACAGACCGTTTCCTCCAGGGGTGGCCTCTGTGCTCCTTCCTATCTCCCACCCCTCTGTCCTTGGTTGAGCCTGTAGGTCACTCTCTCATTCCTCCCCAGGCACACCAGTCCTTCAGCGTGAGGCTTATCTACCTATGAGTCTGGATGGGCCCACATAGAGCCTTGCCTTAAACTGGGAGCAGCCCACAGCAAGATTAGCCATTAACACACAGGTCCAAATGTGTTCATAGTAGGCAGCGAAGTACAGAGGATAGAGATGACATTAGAAGGGCAGAAGAGCATTCAGGAGAGGGAGAGAATGATCCTGCTCCTCTCCAGAAGGTTAGCAGCACTGGGAGGAAGACCTTTGGAGGACGCCCTTGTTCTATTCCCTCCGTTCTCCATATGCATTTACTACTATCTACGATGTGCCAGGTACTTTACCAGGTGTTGGAAAGATAGAGATAAGAAGATCCACCCCTGCTCTCAGGAAGCCAGCCGTCAAGGAGGGAGGAACATGCTGGGACAACTACTAAACCCAGAGAGAAGAGAGTCAGGGCCGAGGCTGTGGAAGCACAGCAGGAAATGGTTAATTTTTAATGAAGATTCAGGGAAGTTCACTGAGGATGTGACATTGGAGCTGAAATGGAGGGAGGAGAAAGTTTTGCAGGACATTATGGGCCGAGGGCAAAATGGCAAGGGATATTCAATAGGTTATATAGTGGTTTCCTAAGGCTGCCAGAACAAATCAGCTCCAACTTAGTGGCTTAAAACAACAGAAACTTCTTCACTCACAGTTGGGGAAGGCTGAGGTCCAAAATCAAGATGCCAGCAGGGCTGGTTCCTTCTGGAGGCTCTGAGGGAGCCTCTCATCCAGATACTGAGGGCTGCTGGCAACCCTTGACATCCCCTGGCTTACAGACTCATCACTCCATCACTCCATCACTCCATCACTGCTTCCATCTTCACGTGGACTTTTTCTGTCTGTCTGTGTCCCCCCACCCCGCTTCTTACAAGGACACCAGTCATTGGATTTCGTGCCCACCCTAACTCCAGCATGATTTCATCTGAAATGATTAGATCCTTAATCCTTAATTACATCTGCAAAGATTCTATGTCCAAATAAGATCACATTATGAGGTTCTGGGTGAATATTAATCAGTGGGGGGGACACAATTTAACTGAGTATAGGTGATAAACAGATGTAAGGGAAAATGGTTTGGTTTCTGATTTCAGTTATGAAAATCTTTGCCCTACCCATTTAGGGGGCCCAGATGTGCACCTGCATTCCAGCTGGATGTGAGCACAAAGGCGGGGGCAATTCAGACCCTGTGTCCCAGTGCCCTGCTTTTGGGAAGTGACTCGTGGATGTGACCACACTCAGGTTTAGGCTTGGCCAGAATCAAAGCCCCAGGCCAGCCAGGGAATTAAAATTCCTCCTCAAGTCTTCAGGTTTCTGTTCATTCAAAGCTCAAACTTCAATATCAACACTTCTCAGAGTTTGCTAAGAAAACAAGGGATGCTCTCTCAAGTCGCCCTCCCCGTCCCAGCCCCACTTCTCTCCTCACAACTGGGTACAGCGTGTTCTGAACAGAGAGGAGGCTTCAGTGAGGTATGAAATGAAACAAATCCGCAGGCAAACAGCAAAGAAAGCTGGTGTATTTTTAATACGCAGGCACCATTTCGGAGATTGTAGAGAAAGTTTTGCCTCTTCGTGTTGAAAAACCAGTGTTCTGGAAAGGCAGCGGGGAAGGGGGGTGGCGGAATATACAGCTCCTTGCCTTTATACAGCTGCTTCTTAAAGAAACAATTGATTAAAGAGAAAATGCAGGGAACCAACTGTTCACACTTGCCAAATATTTCTAGAGGCTTCAAAATCACTCAAGATAGTGGATTTTTTTCCCCCATAACGTGTCTACAGAATCTGTCACCTCGACACCCAGTGCTCAAACAGGGCAGTGTCTTGAAAAATGACTTTGTTCTCTGGATCACTCACAGCGCTGGCCTGACACTGCTTCTATTTTCTGCATCAGTGTAAACCTGGTGCAGACACAGCTCCACCAGGGCTCAGCCTCACAGCGGCTGCCTGCCGGGAGCTGGAGCTGGGGAGGGTGGCCTTCACCCCCTCAGACCAGCGGATCTCAGGCCAACTGCCCTCTGCCCCACCCCCTCCCACCTGTGACTAGAGCAGCACAAGGACTCATTGCTTTTCCTGGCTCAGTGTGAGCTGGGATTGCCCACCCCGCAGAGGACAAAGGCGAGTGGCAAGGCCACAGAATGATAGATCCGGGAGCAAACTTTGTGATCATCGACACCAGACCCTTCTTTCTATAGTGCAGGAAACTGACAAACACAGGAAGGAGTGACTCCAATGGGAGCTAATAGATGTCTACCATTTGTTTTGATTGTTGAGCGATCCAGCGTCTTCTTTCATTGGGGGGAGCTCTGGTCCTCTGAGTCCAAGCAGGGCGTGGAGCCCATCTCCCACTACCAAAGCTGAACATGCCAGATAATTACTTCCTGTGCTTCTCTTGGAGCCAGGACAGAGATACTTGAGCTAGTCTTTTCCCAACTAGACTCTCCTGCTCCGTATCATGGTACCATGATTGCAAGACAGTGATTCAATGGAAAGGGGACAGAGGAAGATCTTACCTCTAAAGACATGGTTCTGGATGTTGTTCCTGGCTATAAAACTCCAGATTCAGTGAACTGCCCGATATCCTTTTCATCAACCCTTTTTTTTCTCCCCAGCTTAGCCATGGTATCTTTCTGTTGTTTGCAATAAAAACCTTGGCTAATGCCAAAAAGGGTACCAAGAGTTGGGCAGACAAACATCCTCCAGAAATTAGTAGGAATCGGGGATGATCTGGGGCATAGTTAGGGTTGACCACAGGGAAAATTTATCTAATATTAAGAGATGTGACTCTCCCCAAACATGGTAAACAATAGCAAAAACCATTAAGTTTTTATCTGTAGTCACCTAAACCTATTGAAGTCAAGGTTTAGGGTATAAAAAGAACAATGTAAAGGGCATCGGAAATTCAAGGTCTGAGGATAAAATGCTTCCTTCTAATAGTATTCGGTGGATTTCTTTGAAAAGGGAATGAAAAAACACAAATTTCTAAGTTCTTAACTCGAGACCAAAAAAACAAGAATTTTCTATAACTGTACCAGAAGAATCTCTTTTGTCTATAGCCACAATATTGAAATAGACAAAAATCAAGCTCAGAGTTTTATCCTGCAGGTTGCTGAATTACAAGATTAATTGAATTTGCAGCCTTGCACTATTGCTTAGGTGTAAATTAGAGCATTAATCAGAAAACAGGGAGACTTGGAAATTGAAACTGAGATTTATGGGAAGATTCAGATAACTCAGAAAGCAATGAATTTCTAAACTTCATTGATTCCTATATCTCTTGTCAGCCAAAGCATCCCATCCTTTTCTTTTCATCTGTCTGTTCCCACCTTACTTTAAAATCCCAATGATCTAACCTGAGGGTGTTACTTTGCAAAGGAAAACCAGTTCTATTCCTCAACCTCTGTCCTCAACCCCCTCTGTCCCTTCCTCAACCTCTTCCTCTATCCTCAACTCCCTCTACCTTCTCCTCAACCTCTTCCCCTGTCCTCAACCCCCTTTTCCCCTCATTGTCTCCACAGCTACAACTAGAGTTAGATCTCAACATGTCCCTGGAACAGGGTGGGGGGAAGGCATCGGGAAGGGATGAACTTCATATCCAATATCTGAAGGGAAAACATTATAGACAACAGTGTGTGACTTTGATCATTGATATTAGCAGAGAACTGGGGAGTAGATTCTGAAAGTGCTAGACCAACAAGGGAAAACCATAATTTTAGGAGTTTACTGATATGGTGGTATCTGCCAGTGACTCTGCATTTGATGTACCAGCTTCAGCATCTAGGAGTCATTTTAATTGTTTGCTGGGTAGGTTGACAGAAACCTGGACTCATTTGTGTTCCATACTAAACGCAGTTGAGATGCCAGAAATTACAAGGCATAATTTAGAGGAAGTAAATTTGAAGACCAAAGGAGATAGGAATGTTGGAGTGGATTTATCGTGACTATTTACTTATCTCCTAACTATATCTCTCAAGAGGACCGAAACACTCTTCTTTTGTCAAAGCAATGGTGAATACATTGTTAAGGGAGTGCCAACATCTTAATGAAAAGCCAGAGTGGTTGTTATCTATCAGCTAAGGATGTTGATAGAGCAAAGCTGTAGTTGGAAATGAGATGCACAATTTCAATTGGACTGGATGTCATAAACAACACCGGCTTGGGAACAACACTAATTGCCAGGCATAGTGAGCTTGGCTATTACATAGGCAGCTGGGCAGCCCAGTAATCAGAATGGTCTGACCCACAGGGATCACTGATATGACAGCTCATGGTATCCCAAAAGAAACAGAGATGTGGACACATCAGTAAGGTCCTTATTTTGACTTGACAGACTTAATGGCTAGAGACCTGACTTATGCCATTGTGAATGAGAATTGCAGTCTATAGCAGAACTTGTTCTCATTTCCCACCTAGCAACCATTCATGAATCACGCGCCCCCAACCCTTCCTCCTTTCTAACAAAAGTCCGATGAGATTTCTGGGAGCCGATTCCTTACTCCAATAAACAAACTCTAAGGAAGGAAGAGTCCCTCTTCTCTTAGACATTACGTGATGTACATGGTTCTGGCAGCCAAGATGGCAGCCAACTTGCAACCACAGAGGGAAACAAACCAATACGCTGAGAAGGGCAGAGCAAGGAAACGTAAAGAGTTGTTGAATTAACCAACCCTGCCTTCAGACTTCTCATTATATGAGATATATTTTCTTATTGTTCAAGCCAGTCAAGACTGTCTGTTACTGAAGCCTAAAATATCCTAATGCTGTACGGTCCCTCTTTCAATCTTCATACCTTAGGCAGTTCACAGACTCAGTTCTCCACATATGAGGGGGGAGCTGAGAACCCTTGGGTAAGAAACCTTCAGTTACATGGTAACTATACCCTGAATCTTTCCCCAAGAAATCCCCAAACTTCCCTGCAAACAGTTACCAGAGGATCTGTATACTAGGGAAAAGGAAACACCTAGAGTCCCTCTCAAGATTACTAGACACTGGCCAGGCTCTACAAAATAGCAAAATCTGAAGACACAGAACACTATTGCAGTACCAGAGCAGGTACTAATGGGTTCCAGGCAATAAATGGAGTTTTCCCTAAGTCTACCTCATGGTAGGCCCAGTGGGACCTCAAGCCAAAACCTCTGGTCATTTACCCAGTTCCTGAGCAGATGGCTGGAATAGACATATTGAGTGACCAGCAGCATCCTCACACAGCACATCCTCTCACTACCAAGACAGTCAATAAAATGCAAGCTTCTCCCGGCAAAAGATTCACAGATAGTTAGTATCACCTTTATGTATCTGAAAGATGCCGAGCTAGTGATTTCTCTTACGTTCCAATTTAACTGCCAGTTTGGCCAATTCAGAAGATGGTTGAACCTTCACAAATGGTCATGGATAATTATAAACATAATCAAATGGTAATCCTACTTATAATCAGAGCTTCAAATGGCCTTTCTACGGGAACAAATTAACATACACCCTGGTACCTGGAATGCAATTAACCGGCAAATAGTTTTTATCTCTTCCTAAGCAGAGAACACCTGAAGATTTCATCTTGTGAGGACAAGAATACCTTAACACAATCTGGCTGTAAGTGTGTGTCTACCCTCAGATATGGACCACAAATTCGTTTTCTGAGACCTTGATCATCACACATCCACCAAGAATATGCTCGTTTACAGGGATGTTGACATGACAGGATATGAACGGCAAGAAGTAATGGTTCACTAGATGCCTTCATGAGAACATATATACCAGAAATGTGAGGGGGGGAAATGTGAAAATATAGGTGCCTTCTACTATAGGGGAGAAGGCCAGAGGTGGACTATGTCTGATTATTTCCTCTAAAATAAAAGACAAAATTAATCAGAAAAAGACAATTATCATACAGTTTCACTCATATGTGGACTTTAAGAAACAAAACAGAGGATCATAGGGGAAGGAAGGGAAACATAAAATAAGACAAATCAGAGAGGGATACAAACCATAAGAGACTCTTAACTAGAGGAAGAGAAGGGGAGGGGAGAATAGTGGGGGGGAGTGGGGTAACTGGGTGATGGGCATTAAGGAGAGCACACGATGTGATGAGCACTGGGTGTTAAATGCAATGGATGAATGACTGAGCTTTACATCTGAAACTATTGATGCATGCACTATATGTTAACTAATTGAATTTTAAAATTTTTTAAATAAAAAAACTATAGTAAAATAAAAGACGATTTTCCTTACCGGGTACCTCTTAAAATGAAGAAAACTGGCATGACATTTCAAGGTTCTCTTTGCATTTTAGAAGCAACATATATCATATTTTGGTTACTGCTCCAATCCATTTTCCAGGAAACCAAGAAGGCTGCTAACTTCTAGAGGAGTTCAGAGGAAGAAAAATTTCTCAATCTACTTCAGGCTTCAATGTATGCATCTCTTCAGTTGGTCCTTATGATTCACAGGATTTAATGCTACTTGAGGTGGCTTTGGCAGAACAAGATGTTGTATGGAGTTTGAAGCAGGGTTGGATAGAATTGTAGAACAGGTCCTTGAGGTTTTGGACAAAGCTGGGTCCTTTTGAGCAAGTTACTATCATCCCTTTAAGAAACAGCTCTTAGCTTACTCGGCCTTGGTTGAATTCATGGCCATTAGACTCCAGATAATCATGCAACCTACTCTGAACTGCATGTTATTTAATCCACCTAACTATAAATCAGGCAGGCCCAGCAACACGCCATTATCTATGGAGGTGATATAAGCAGGACCAGGCTCCAGAAAGTCTTAATGGTACAAATGAGTTTCACGAAGTTATAGTCCCAGTATGCTACTCCTCACGTGTTGCTACTCCTCACTCAACTCACTTGCATGGCTGAGGCGCCATGAAGTCTACAGAATGAAGTAACATACTTCTTACATACCTAGAAATCATGAGTCTAGAAACCAAGGGGTGGACACAGAGATGGCACTTTTCACTATCCCACTATCTATGCTAGCCAAGTTGGTGCCTCCAAACTTTATGACTCCATGCATGGAAGACTTAGAAATTTTAGCATCCGAGGAAGAACATGCCTGCCAGGAAACACTATAATTAGCTCACTGAATTGAAAGTTGAGGCTCCAACTTAGCCATTTGTGGTTCCTATTCCCTCTGAATGAACAGGCTAAAAAATGGGATTACTATGTTGCTTAAAGTACTTGCTGTAGATCTCAAAGGGAAATCATATTGCTGCAACACACTGAGTCTGGAAGGAGAATGAATTGAGCAAAAGGGATACCATAAAGCGACTTATGATAACTCCTATTTCCAATAGTCATATTGATTGATGGAAAACCATTGCAACTTGATGAAGATAAAAACTACCTTAGGATAAAATCTCTTGAAAATGGATGTTTGCATCCCTCACCAATATTTAAGAACATTGACTGACTGAGTACTGAGTGAAAACAAAGAGAAACATGGGCAAGTTAATGGAGGAGGAAAACTTAAATGCCATCCATGCAGAAACTGCATTTCAACTATAGTACACACAAAGATAGAAGTACCTAAGTGAATCATCTTCCGTGTTGTATTATGCACATATTTATATATTTTAACAAATGTGACTCTCCTTTCTTCTCTCTTTCCCTCCCTTTCTCATACAGAGTATGTTTATTGTGATCAGGTTCACAATTTATTCCATAAGTTACATAATAATAATGCAAATTCATGCCAGAGCTAAAGGAGCAATCAATATCATCCACGGATCCTTGGCTTGAAGCTAGATATAATATCTGATGAGATTTTGGGGGGTGAAATGAGCTTTTTGGGGATTAAGAGATAGCTGAATTGCTTTAGGGTCTTTTTCTTTCAGAAGTACAAATATAGAAAGAAGAGTGTACATTGATGTTGATCTGGAAAAGCAGTGAACTGTGAAGGACACTGGTCATTCTTTTTGGACCACTTCCTACATTTGGAAAAATCCACCATCTCATGAGTCTGCCTCCCATTATAACAGCTGAAATGACAAACACTTAGTTTCCCAGAGCACCCCCCCCATAGTCAGCATGTAGATGCATGGCCCAGAGATGATCTATCAGAGACACCCACCCTGGACTTTGAATCAGGAGCTGGTGATGAAAAGAAACCAGCAGGTAGTAAGGGATGTTCGTTCGCTCTGGTATCATTGACAATTCTAGTCCAGTTGAATTCCTGGCACAGCCATGGGAGGGATCCTGGTGGAGAGTATCTAATTTGAGAGTATGTTTCTGGCTGAGTAGCTTTGATCGTGGAACTTCAGCCCTCCTGATGGCCCAGGATCTTTTGGATAAATTTTTATACATGTCAAATTAGCAAAAGCTGACTTTGCTTTACTTTAAATAAAAAACTATGATTGATACGCAGATCACAGAATGAGCTGGTGACTATAATTTCATGAATCAGATATCTATTGATGTATAACAAACCACCCTCCAAACTAGTGACTTAAAACAATAACAATTTATTATTTCTCATAATTGTGTGAGTTAGTGGGGTGGTTCTTCCGCCACTCTCTGTAGCTTCATTCAGCAGACAGGCTGGCCTGAGTTCTGCTAAGAGGGCTAGGTTGGCTGGGCCTCTCTCTTCAGGTGTTCTCACATTCTCAAGGGACTAGACCAGACTTATTCACAGCACAGTGGTCTCAAGGTTTCAGGCGGATGAGAGCTGAAGTGCCGGGCCTCTTAAGACCAGAGCTTAAAAGGCATACCTGTCAGTTCTGCCACATTCTATTGGCCCAATCAAGCCACAAAGCCAAGGAAAGGGAAAATAGACTCTATTTGTCTATAAGAGGAGACAGCATCACATTGCAAAGAAACACACACAGAGAGATGGGAGAAGTTACTAGGGCTGTCTTTGCAGACAAGCTGGTACTCATAGGCTTGCATGACTGAAATGTGCAGAATCCAGCACAGTTGGATTCAGGTGCCCAAGCACTGTAAAAATTTTATATATTTTTTTTATTTATTTGAGAGAGAGAACACAAGCAGGTTGGAGAGGCAGAGGGAGAAACAGGCTCTCCACTGAGCAGGGGCTCGATCCCAGGACTCCAGGATCATGACCTAGGCCAAAGGCAGACGCCCAACTGACTGAGCCACCCAGGCATCCCTGTCAGAATTCTGCCTCTCTCTTCTTCTCTACACTTGATTGGAAAGACAGTCAGCAGCAGCTCTGAATTATAAGGACCCTTACAGACAATGACCATAGAACAGCTCCATAAAAACACACAGTATGAGTACCCACAGGAAAGAGGGATTCTTTCAACCAGAAGAGAGAGGAAATGGTGCAGGAGAGACAGTAGCAGAGGCAAGCCTCAAGTTCAGACGTCATGTCTCCTGGACCCGGAGTCTTTCCACTACAGTAATTTCCTATAATGGCTTCACATTCCAGAAGAAAGGAAAGGAAGGCAAGTGGGATACCAATATCCTGGAAGCCCTGTCCCAGTCCTTCAGTTTTGGGAGGATTTGTCCTGACTATTTAGAGGCGTCTCCCATCTCAGGGGAATCCTGGAAGGGAAGACTTTCGAAAGAAATTCATACCTGCAAATAGCTCACTGTCTCCTGATAGTAGTTTCTACATAGATTGGGCAATTATAAGGAAGACATTACTTCTATCACTCGTACCCATTTATTACTTAACATCAATTAAACTATATTACTTGTATCAATATAAACTTAGCTATAAAATTAGCTTCTTTAAATATTGAGATTTGAATTTTTTAAGATGATTGATTGATTGATTTGTCAGAGGGAGAGAGAGCACAAGCAGGGGGAGCAACAGGCACAGGGGTAAGCAGGCTTCCCACTGAGCAGGGACCCCGATACGGGACTCGATCCCAGGACCCTGGGATCATGACCTGAGCTGAAGGCAGACACTTAACTGACTGAGCCACCCAGGTGTCCCTAAACACTGAGATTTCAATTTTGAGTCCTCCCCATCCATCTATGTTTCTCCTCTCTGAACTCAAGCTTCTGGGACAGGCAAATTTAGGTGTGATCCAGCTCTCCACTTCCTTTGTTTGGTGACTTCAGGAAAGTCACTGAATCTCTCTGAGCCTCAGCGTCCTCATGAATAAAGTAGGGTTGACACTCTCTACCTTTTAGGAGAATTGTGAGGATTAAATGAGACAATGTATACATTATCAGTTCCCCTCCCCGTTACCAGAAGAAAGCTCTGAACCTTCCATCTTGCCTACTTTGAACACACATTCCAGTCCTCTCTATCTACACACGTCTCTTCCTGCCCTGATCGTATTTCCACAATGCTTGCCCATCAGAATACTGCTCCTTACCAGAGCCTTCCTAGTCCTTGAGTCCTATACCACAGGCCTCTATCACACTCATGCTCTCGGGTGAGGTTTCTTCGTCTCATAATCAGTGTCCATCCCTCCACATGGGTTCTCTCCCCCAGAACCTCTAAATGCTCACACTGAACATAAGGTGGGAGGGAAGGGGGGGGATGGGTTCCTCAGGTCTCCATGGAGGCAGAAGCATGGATGTGGCGAGAACCCCAGACCCTCAGGCACAGCTGCTACCTAACAGCAAGCCCTCTCCATGCCTCTCAGAGTTCAGTTGTCTCCAATGCCTCACAAAAATCTCCAGCCGGTGAAACAAGCTCTTTTGCCCGCTTCTTCTCAATAAGGCCTTATTCCGTGTCTCCAGATGCTTCCTTTGATCTGAGCTGACCCTTTCCCCAGTCTGTGGGTAATCTTAGTCTCCATTAAATTCTGCTCCAGATCCCTCTAGAGCCATGTTAATTAAACACAAAGTTGTCACCATGTTCTCAACCCAGCCTCCTTCACAGGAGCATGGTGACCCAAGAGCCCTTCCCATGTGCCAGTAAGCTTTGTTCTGTCCTACTTAGATAATTTTAACTGCGTGTTGGCCAGGAACCAGACTCAGTGAACTCCATCCCTCCCTGTCAGAGGCAGAGAGAGTCTTTCAATGCCCTTCAATCATCCCTTTATCAGGGACAACAGATGAAGTGGTAAGCAAACACTCAGAAATGTGCAGAGGATTCATTCATTGATCAACGAATGTTTCCTGAGCAAGATCTCCTATGTGTCAGGCGCCTGAGTTGTTGCCGGGAATACAGCAGGAAACCAGAGCGACCAAGGCCCTGCTCTCACAAAAATTACATTCCAGCTTGGTCTTCGTAAGACCAGGTTTTCAATCTTGGCCATACACTAGAAATACCCAGAGAATTGTTAAAATCCTAATACCTAAGCAGCATATCAGACCAATTAAATAAGAGTCTCTGGTATTTTTGAAAGATCTTCAAATGATTCCTATGTGAAGCTGCAAATACTTCCTCTGATGTGTGAGATTATCAACCATAAGCCCTTTAAGAAGCCTGGGATGAGGTTTGTCTCGAGTGAGGCTCACCTGAAGCTTCATTAATAGAATCACTGCAGGAAGGGAAGGGACTGCCCTGCTATGCTTTGTTCTCACCAGGCCACATCTCAGTGATTCATTAACAGGAATGTGGACAAGCATTTGAGAGGCCAGGTTGCTCCTGAAGGTCTGTCGTAGGAGAAACAGAGAAAGTGTCACCAGGGAAAGAGAAGATTCTGGGTATTGGTAAAGGTTTTCTCCAAAATTTTAAAAGGCTGCTTGTGGTTGAGGGCCCAAATCTGTTCCACCAGTGGACAAGAGGTTAAGGAAGGCAGACTTCATCCCCAACTCTCAATGATCACTATTGTCCAAAGATGCAAAGAGCTGCTATGTGGGACAATAAGATCCCCATCACTGGAGGCTGTTCAGCATTGCCTGGACAACTGCGCAGTGGTTGGGGCAGGGGGGTGGAGGGAAATTAGCACTGAATTAGCCATGACCGATCTGCCAGTGAGAATGGCCTGTATTTTACAGGCTTTAGGGGAAGCAAGTGGGTGGCCAGCAATAGCGGTCAAATCTCCTAGAAACTGCGTAGTTGGGTGGTGGTTTGAGGATGTATCTAGGGCAGTCTTCTCCCTGACACAGCCATCCTCGGGGGATACTGAGTGAACCCCACAGCTTTCAGATTCTATACAGTAGGTGTCAGAGCAATCATTCAGACATGGGTCTTAAAAAGAAGTATCAAAAAAGAAGAAGGATGAGAACAAGAAAGAAAAGAAGAAAGAAACAGTAGTAGTAGTAGTAGTAGTAGTAGTAGTAAGTGGTAGTAAGTAGTAGTAGGTATCACATGGCAGCTAAGAGCCAGGAAGGACCTGGAACCAAACAGCAGAGGTGTTTTTTTTTTCTTTGTTTTGTTTTGTTTTGTTTTTAATTTTATTTTATTTTGTGTGTGTGTGTTCCAAGATTCATTGTTTATGAACCACACCCAGTGCTCCATGCAGTACATGCCCTCCTTAATACCCACCACCAGCCTCACCCAACCCCCCCACCCTTTTCCCCTCCAAAACTGTCAGTTAGTTCCTCAGAGTCCACAGTCTCTCCTGGTTTATCTCCCCCTCCAATTTCCCCCAGCTCACTTCCCCTCTCCATCTCCCCATGTCCTCCGTGTTATTCCTTATGCGCCACAAATAAGCGAAACCATATGATAATTGACTCTCTCTGCTTGACTTATTTCACTCAGCATAATCTCTTCCAGTCCCGTCCATGTTGCTACAAAAGTTGGGTATTCATCTTTTCTGATGGAGGCATAATACTCCTTAGTGTATATGGACCACATCTTCTTTATCCATTCGTCCCAAACAGCAGAATTTAATTCCTGCCTCCACCTCTTGCCACCAGTGTGATTTGGGCAAGTTACTTAACCCCTCAGGACTTCGGTTTCTTCATATTTCATCCTAATGAGAAAAACAGAATTACCTACACAGAGTTAAAAGAAGGATTAAATGAGTCAATCCTCAGTGTGTAAAGAGCTTTTAAGAGTGCCCACCATTGAGTACTTGTCCAGTAACTGTGAGTTATCATCATTTTCAGGAAGGATTAGATTTTGTCATTTTTCCCTCTAGTAAATCAAAGTCACGTTTGTTACTACAGTAAAGAGACACCCGGGGCACCTGGGTGGCTCAGTGGGTTAAAGCCTCTGCCTTCGGCTCAGGTAGTGATCTCAGGGTCCTGGGATCAAGCCCCGTATCGGGCTCTCTGCTCAGCAGGGAGCCCGCATCCCCCCCTCTCTCTCTGCCTGCCTCTCTGCCTACTTGTGATCTCTATCAAGTAAATTAATAAAATCTTTTTAAAAATGTTAAAGAGAGAGAGAGAGAGAGAGACCCAGGTTGGCCCTGAAGTGGAGCTTATCACCATGCCTGAGAGGTATTCTATCTACCAAATACTCAGAGTCTACCAGTGAAGATAAAACAAGGTATAGCTCTGGATATTGAAAGTTGCTGTTCATCATGAGTTGTCTTAGAGTAAACACACACACACACACACACACACACACACACTCATGCACAGACATGCAAAATCCACCACCTAAAAAAGTTTTCAAAACTCTTCTCTCTCTCCTTTTGATCATTCCCCATTTCCTCCTACCAAAAACAAAAAAAAAAAAAGAAAGAAAGAAAGAAAAGAAAAATAGCATACTACTCTCTAAAGAAATGATAAAAACCATTGTCCCTGGAGTTGTGACACCAATGTCACCAATTTCAAGTCCTGAGGAAGCTCTCCCTGAAAGAAAGGGAAAAGCTGATAGGCTCACATCTTCTCTCATCTGAAGAAGCTGTTGGCTCCGAAAGGCAGGCAAAGCTGCTGGCTTTGAACAGACTGCAGCAACCCTTGATGACTGGGATATCTCTAGGAGCATGAGCTACTGTTGTCACCTCCCTGTCCATACAAAATCGCCTAGAGCACAAAGTCCACAAGCTGACAAGTGGTCAAACAGCAACCCCCCTCCCAGTTCAGTTCCTCTTGCTCTCTTTTGTAGTTCAGACATGGTGAGGGCCTTTATGCTAATAGGATACTTGTCTTCAGGGCCAATTAGACCGGAGACTAGTGATAAATTGGTGATAAAGTTCTGAGAAGCATGTCCTTGAATCAAGTGACTCCTTCTTAGCAAAGCCTGGGTCTGACTCTTGGACCCAGGATCTCCTTATCCAAGGAAAAATGTTTAATAGAAGAGAGGGAAGTTCAGGAGTTATTCCTTACCCCTGGAGCTGGGTTGAGAACAATGCTGATCCTTAGGGAAGGTGACAGCAAGAGGAAAAGTTGGCTGTAGGGTCTCAGCACATTCAGTCCTCCCACAGAAAGGTGAGGTGTGAGAAGCAACGTTAAGTGATGGCTCACTTGGCTTCAAGAGGTCTTAGTTCTGGAGTCAGTTCTGTTACAGATTAGCTGATTGACCTTGGACAAATCTCATCCCCTCTCTGGGCACAACTTCCTTTTCTATAAAATCTAAGGATGCACTAACAGGTATCTGAGAAGACTTCTAGATTGCGTTGTCTAAGATCTTAAGAGGCTAAGAACAATTGTCTACCCAACTGACCAAGTGCTCTTGGGAAGTATGGCAGTTAGCCAGGGGAAGAGGTGGTGGAGAGGGATAGGTGGGACTGGTCCATAGCCCAGGACACCAGGGGAAGGGGACCGAGGCTGTCTTCTCCTAGCAAAGGTATCTGTTCAGAGCCTGACTCCTTCTCACTCTCTAGGTCAGGAGCTATCAAGCTATGTGCCTGGTAAGCAAGTGAGGAGGGTTGAGTGGCCAAATACTCATCTGGCCCTTCCTTACATGAATCCACAAAGACACAGCACAGCAGTGTTCTCAGCCTCTGGGAATTGTGTCCTGGGCCTGGAGGATACAGTGAAGCAAGTGAAGGACCTCACAGGCCCCAGTGCTAAGCTTGATTCCAATTTGAAGCTGTCATAACTACAGCTTGAATTCTGAGCAGCTCCAATCTCGTGGGGCTTACAGCTCCTCCTGGTTGCCTGAGAAATTATTCACTTGGATAAACCCAAATTAGACTTGGGAAAGTAACACACTTCTCTATAACCCCTCTCCCTAGATGTCTACAGAGGTTCTCCACTGCCCCACACTTCCAAAATCCTTTCTCTCTCCCCACAAGCCTTTAAGTTATAGCCCTGGAAAATTCTCAAGACTCCAGATTCCCCGAATTTGTCAGAGACACTGAAGGACATACTGAAGTCTAGCAGTCCTAGACCTGGGTGTGTGAGATCCGTTCATGGGCAGAAACGGCTGGCATGGAAAAAGAGAAATCCATGGTCTTTGCAAATAAGTACCAGACCATTCCAGCTCAATAAAGTGAAGACATTGGGAAACCTTCCTAACTTCCTACCTCCCTACTGCACTTTCTCTTAGTGAAATGCCCTCCTTCCCTATTTGCACTCTAAAAACAAAGGAAAACAAAAAATATAGAACTGAATGTAGGCTTCACAGGGTCAAGGTAGGACTGACCATAGGCCCCTTCCCTGCCTATGCCTGATTGGTCCAAAGATAGAGACACCCGACCCAATCTGGCCAATCAGGGTTTTCCTCCCAGGGAGTTGAAGACTTGAGCACACAGAGATGGGACAGCTGGAGCTCATGTCATTCATTGTCAGGCCAGATCAAGGAGACTCTACTGGTGACTCCCTAGAACGACCCTCGTTGTTCAGGTTTGCCTTTGATTGTGTGTGAAACTATAAGAGCCATCATCTTGAGTTGCCTGGAGTCAGTTCAGTTGTTTGTCTCCAGAAACACTTAATTGGTAAAAGCTCCCTTAAATACTGTCTTTCCCCCAATCCCATGACTTCTGCACTATTCCAGTTACCTTTCCTCTTTGGCCAATTCTTCCTCTAGACCAGGACCTGCTCCATGGTGCCCTGGGCCATGGACTGGTCTCACTTGCACCTCTCCACCAACTGTCACCTGGCTAACTCCCACACTTCCCTCAGCTCCCAGGTGAGACATCAACACCCCTGATAAGCCTTCCCGGACCACCACACCCTACACCCTTTGTCTGGGTCAAGTGCCCAGAATGTGTTCTCAGTACAAGGCACTTCCCCTAAGGTGATGTGTTGAGTACTTATCTATCTCCCATGAAACCGTAGCTCCTTGCGGCAGGAGCTGTAGCTTGTCTGCTGTTCTATCTCCTGCACAAAGTACAGTGCCTAGACATAGTAAGCACTCGATTAATATTTGTGGATTGGATGAGTAAATAAATGAAGACATATACTCGTCTTCCCTCCTCCTTCCCATAATAAAATAATAGAAATTAAATTACCTGGTCCAAATTATTATTCATCTCAGAATGCAATCAGTCAATAAATTAATACTAATTGACATGCCAAAAACTGTATTAGGCACGGTGCAACTGGGATGAAGATACGAATATAGGCAAATGAGAGGGGGCGGATCTCTCATGAGAAATATAATCTATAATAAGGGACGCTGAGTTCCATTTTTCCTGATCTGAAGCAATCTCTGCCTCCATCTTCTGTATCTTGCAAATGGATGTGTGAGAATGACCATTAATGATTTATTGGGTCTGCAACCATCTTCTGAATCAATGGGCAGAGATCTCAGAGCAGGGCTAGATCCAAATGAGGTAGAAACCTTTGGGAAAAATGCCACATCCGGGCTGGCTAATGCTTTGGGCCCCTGATGCCTTCATCTCTGGCGCCTGCCTGGCATGGAAGGGCCATGACACAAGACTGTGGGTTGAAGCCCCAGGCAGGTGGCTAGGAGAGGGTGCTCTGAGTCTCTTTCTCCAAAAGGGCCTATTAATGCCATCCCTGTTACTCTGGCAGGTGTTGAGAGGAGAAAGAGACCTCTCTCCCTGCCTCTGGGCTAGCAATTACAGGGCCCAAACTGTCTTCCGCAAGAGGTGTTGTTGTCTCGACGTCATTTCAGCCTAAAATAAATTGCACTGCCCATCAGCCTGCTGGAGGCCAGCACTTGCTGGCAGCTCCCACCAGCTCCCAGAAAGCGCTTACTCAGATGTGAAGACAAGTCAGCCAGCGGCAGCCAATGCTGGGAGTGACCCTTCAGGCCCAGGAAGCAGGATTCTGTCATGCAAGACTCCATGCATGCCTGAAAGGGCCTAGCTTCAGGCAGGCACCAGAGACAGCTCTGCCAGTCCGGTCTCCTATTTGTCGAGCTCCCACAGAGAGCAGGATAAACAATACAGAGAGATTCGGGCTAACCATGCCATCAGCATGGAACCTGTTGTTCTCGAAGTGCGTACATGTGCCAATGAGGCTGTGTCTGTGTGTGGGAACCTCCGACCCTACCCGGTTCTGTCCTCCACATCTTGCCAACCAGTCCTCCTCTCCCATAGCCCAGGGCTTGTGCTTCAGAATCCTAGATCTGATCGTGTCAGATCGTGGGAAATAAAGCCTAGATGGCCCTTCTCAGCCCCAAACGACCTTGTTAAACTCATAGCAAACTTTCCGGCCAAACTAGACACGTCTCCACGGTCATATGCCTCCCCATTTCAAATGTTCTGGTCCTAGAACTTTAAGGGCCAGGTCAAATGTCCCTCCTTTAGGGGACTCTCCCCTCCACCCTCACTCTGCCACCCCAAGAGCAGGAAGGTATGTCTCCTCCCTCTGAAAAATAAAAAAACAGATGGCAGTGATCGATTGCTATTACTCCTTTTCATGCATTGTCACATTTATCCAGAATGTCAATTCTATTAGGAACCCCTTTTTACAGATGAGAAAACTGAGGTGTGGGCTGTTTGTCTGGTGTCACAGAACTCCTAAACTGCAGAGCCAATACTTGAACCCAAAACCACCAACTCCAAAATGTATACCCTTCATTGCTGTGCAACACTCTCTCTCTTCAGCCCTAAGGGGTAAGCGGGAAAAGATCATCTCTCAACAGTTTCCATCACCTTCCCAAATAAGTTTATAATCGAAGCAGTAGTAACTTTATGATAAAACCATACAGCCTGAGGTGCCTGGGTGGCTCAGTCTTTACAGGTCTGCCTTTCGGCTCAGGTCATGATCCCAGGGTCCTGGGGATTGAGCCCCACATCAGGCTCCCTGCTCGGCAGGAAACCTGCCTCTCTCTCCCCCTCTCCCCCTGCTTGTGTTTCCTCTCTCACTGTCTCTCTCTATCAAATAAATAAATAAAATCTTTAAAACAAAAAAACCACGCAGCCTTATGCATCAAGGCCCTTCACTTCTCAGATGCCCCCTGGAGGTTCCAGGAGAGGCCCTGGCGATATATTTACAAGATCTTATGTTTTTGTAAAACTTTCTAAAGTAATCTGTTTTAACACCAATTAGTGAAAGCTGCTATCTCTTCCATCCCAGCCTCCCTCCATCACGCTTCCCTTCGACGGCATGGTGCCAGAGTGACCGTGGGACCCAGCACAGGCCGAGTTGAACTGGGAAAGCTTTTAGTTGGGTTAGTTCCATATAACTAGTTCTCAGTTTTAAATTTAGTTAAGTTACTGCTTAGAAATGACTCAGGAAGTAGGCCTTCCACCCACTGTGACAAATCACAGCACTGTGACCCTGGTGCCGGAGGGCGGGGGAGGGCAGGGCACATGGTGAATGTGTCCGTGGCTCCTCCCACAGAACTGATCACAATTCCAACGTTGCGGGGCACAAACCTGTGGTGTTAACCCAGAAACAGGGGCCGTGTGTGTATGTGTCTGTGTGTCTGTGTAGTCTCATGTTTTATGAATCCCAACTATGATTTCCAAAAAAACAATTTTTGATCAGCTCTGTCAGAAGAAAGACAGAATTCTATTTTTATTCTCTCTTTGGACCATGACACGCCAGAACTGTTGTCATATGAAGAAGCATCAAAGAGTATGCAACCGAAAAACCGAGGGAGAAAATGCTGTAAGACGGGTGCTAGTCAGCTAATTCTTTTTTTTTTAAGTCCATTCTTTTTCTGGGTTATGTGGTGTTTGTGGTATTGTCAGCTTCTAAAATATATAATTTATTATGATTGATTTTCTATTTGAAATAAATATTTGATTTTATGCCTAATTCCTTATTCACAATTTTGGGGGTTTTTTTTCTTAAATCACCTCCCTGTCAATTAAAAAGCTTCACATCCCCCCCAAAAAACCTGGATGCACCCCCGGAATTTCAGGAAAAACAGCACTCTTGCCATCCAAACCCCTCTTCAAGTACCCTCTAGCTTCTGCTTCTGTCCAGCTCTGTACCACAAGCCCCCACACCGTGCCATGTGGCCCTTCTGGGGGACCGCTGCCATCTCTCGTACCTCTCTCATCATACCCCCTCTGTTTACTTATACTTATTTATGCTCCCGTCTTATCTCTTTCCAGCGACCGCCTCGGGGCCTTGCATATACACACTCCATACATGTTCCAAGATGCGAGTCAGGAGGTGAAGAGCAGACCAGGGGTGGGGGCAGGCAGGAGCCCTTAGGGCCATGTGCAGATGATGGCCGAATATGTCTCTGATGTTTATCTTTCATACATTTAAGTTGTGTGGGCAAGATGTCCCTCTCTCTTCTCCTGTATGTCAGTCCCTGATTCTCTTTTTGTCTCTTTGATTCTCTCTCTGTCTCTCTGGCCCTGATGCTATCAGGGCTAATGTGGCAGTCTTTGGTTGGAGCAGGAATGAGAACAACAGAGACAATCACAACCCCAGTTCTTCCCATCCCAGGCAGAAATTCTGGGAGAGGCACCTGCGAGGAGGAAGCTTTCCAGGGAGAGGATAACTCTGACCCAATGTGTTTCTCCATTGGCACCGCTCAAACCAGAAGTAATCCACTAGGTCCAAGCAAGGACCAGTCTCATCGGGTGAGGGGTGGTGACAGGTGACAGGTGAGGGGCGAGGTCTTCTGTAGAGGGAAGCCCAGCGATAAAATCCATTTCAAAGATCTCGAGGTTTGAACCCCACCCAGGAAATGAGTCTTCCCACAAACTAGATGGGAATGAGAAGGACGAGTATTCAAATCACACAATTATGGTCTGGCTAAGTTAATTCTTGCATTCATTTAAATGGATTAGACATTTTAATTAGCAGGGTCTGGTTGTTTGCCGAAATTGAATTTTTGGCATGTGGGTGTTAATATGCACATGTGTGTTTGTTCTAGCGGAGCCCAGGCTGGAGCAAGTCTACAATGATTGCTTTCTCCCTAGACAAAAAGATCTGGCAGCTTGGAAGGAACCAGCCTGCTCTCCACAGGCTCCAACCCTGAGTTGGAAGGAAAGCCATGACACTCTCACCTGGCTTCTGCAGGGGCCTCGTGCAGCTGGAGAAAACATCTGTGGGCTTAGGAGCAGCAGCAGGAGAAAGAGGGGAGTATGGAGGGAGGAAAGGGAAGCGTATAAAGAAGAATGCTGACTTCAGAGCTTTCCTTTGGTTTATACTAGATGTGCAAACTATAGGTCCAAACTGGCCTGTAGAATATGGGCCCCCAGGGGGCAGCAGAGCACCAACCCTTGGGAAGCCTGTTGCCCAGCGACTACCTCATGGCCAGAGATAGTCTCTGGATAAACAGGGTACTTAGTGGCAAGGAGAAAGGCAATCTGGATAAGAGAACAAAGTTTGAACCTCTCTGGGACCTTGGGAGGCCAGTGCCAAGAGAGCAGGAAAAAGATGGCTTTTCTTGGGTGCAGGGGTCTAGGAAGAGGAGAGCAGGAACAAACTAGAGCTAGAAACAGGTTAGCTTCAGTCCCAGGAGAGAAAACAGGAACCAGGGTCCATAACGTACAGATCAGAGTTCCCAAGCAGACCCAGCAAGGTGAAAAATCTGTAGTCTGAACAGAATCAAGGGCAGACCAGCGAGGCCGCTCCCCCAGATGCCGACCAGCGAGAGTCAAAATATCTCTGGAGATGTAAGCTAGAGAGAATGTGTTTGCCAGAAGTCCCACAGGGAGAGGACTGTAGGGGTTGATGGAGGACTTCGCTTAGCCTCATTGGGATGGGGTTTGGGGGTGGGAGGGAGATGGGTACTCAGAGATAAAGGAGGCAGAGGTAGGGCTTGTCCCAGTTATAGAGAGTCACTACACCCCACCTCCTTAAATATAGGGTTTTTTATTTCATACTTGGGGTTGGCAAGTGTTGAGCCAGCCCTGAGTTACTGGGGACAACAGGGGAGAGGCAAAACCTGCCACCAACAGCCCCTGTTGTACCCACCCCAAAGCTCTCAGTTTTGCCTATAAATAAGTGAGGCAACCAGAAAGGAGTCCTACAGCAGTCTCTGCCCACACAGCCCCAGTGCGGTGGGACCCAAGTGACCCACTTGCCATCTGGGGTAGTAGGGTCCACAGCAGGACCCGAGCCTTTTTTCAAAAAGATGAAGGAAACTTCTTCTGCCTTCCCCATACCACCTAGGGAAACAGCCTCTAACCTGCAGGCAGTGAGAGAGAAGGCTTTGATTCTGGGATGTGTTTCACTGTCAAGTTTGCAACTGAGATGAACAGCAAACTCTTAACTCCTCCAGCACGGTTGGTCTCCCATCTGTTTTGGAGAGATGGCATTAACACCGCTTGCAGCTAGACGGTCGATGGAGCGGAGGCGATGAGATTGTCTCTGGGCAAGGAGGAGATCATCTCATTTGCTTTGTCTTTTTGATCATGGAAGCAGGTAGGAGAATGGAATGTCATGCAGCTTACTCCTTTATGCTACAACTGACAATAACGATTCTTTCACATTTCCTGAGTGCCAAAAAGCTGCTAGGAACCTCTCCCCCAGCTTAGCAACTGGATTCAGCAGACAAGCACAAAACAGTTTCAGGAAAAGGCAAACTCCCAAGATCATTTTATCCCGGCCTTTTGCCTCCGGATAGTCTTATACATAGAATATTCTAGAAAGAGAGGTGTATGGCTGTCTTCCATGTCTCCCGCTGGTCCTTTTGGATGGTGGCTTGCAGTCAGTGAACCTGACCATGTCAAACGAGATAGATCTGAACACCCTCGGCTGCCACCACATCGCACCAAGATCCTCCTGAGGAGGAAGGGGGCTAACACTCCAAGAGCCCTTGAATAAAAATACTGTCTGCTCTGCTTTCCATTTCTCCTCCATGGAACGAGACGGTTGGACGAGATCATGTTTATAGGCTTCTACAGCTGTGCTGCCAGAAGGAGCCCTAATGGGAAACAGTCCAATTAGAAGACTTAGGTGAGCTCCCAGCTACTGGCAGGGGTGGGGGTGTACGAAGCGGGGAGGTCTGTTTCTCAGGTTAAGGAGGACAAGGGAGCCAAGAGAGACCAAAAAGGCTGCAGGAACCGAGTTTAAAAGGAGTCGTTAACACATGTGGGAGGTGGTTTCTTCTGAGCCCTCAATAGAAAGCAACTGGAAATGGAAAGTCTGAGCACCTTGGGCTGGGGAAGCTACTTGACCAGAGTCATCCAGCCAGGGGCAAGGGTCTTTGGGGAGCTCAGAGGTGCTGCATGATGTCCCTGCAGAGCCCTGGCCTGGGAAGGGGTTTGCAGGCCCAAGAGAGATTGCAGAGGCCCCCCAGACAGAGCCCCCATCAGCTGGGGAGACCTGGGGGTCTCATTCCACCATGCCCTGTGTCTGGTTCAGGCCTCTGCCATCCAGCGCACTCTGAGAGTCTTTAGGGAGGCACTGGGAATGCAGAGGCAGGAGGACCTTCCTCGCTGGTGCCAGGAGACACAGGAAGCTGGTCTGGGCAGACTCTCAAAGTGCTAGAGCCGGGCGGCAGCATCAGGAGGGAGACGGGAGATGTGCTGCGTGTGGGAGGTTTTATGGAGTGATGGTAGTAACCCCTCCAAGTCCACAGAACTTTCCAGTTTATAAAGCCTTCTCACATCCATTACCCCGTCTGAGCCTCCTGGCAGCTCCCAGAGGCAGGCAGGGCGGCTGTGATCTTCTGGTTTATAGGGAAAGAAGCTGCAGTGTAAATGAGTTAAGTGACCTGCCCAAGGTTGCATAGGCACCTCCCAGCAGAGCAGGGCAATGCCAGCCACTCAGGAGGGAGCACCAGGCTGGCAGGCAGACCCAACCCTGTGCCTGCTCTTCCGTCGGCTGGAGCTGAGCTTCCCATTCTTATCTGCAAACTTGGGAACTAACAACTCAGGCAGTGGAGGCAGATGATATGGGTGTAGGGCCCAAGCCCGAACAGACAAATCAATATAGCTACTCTTCTGGTTTCTTCTGCTGGCATGGAAGCAGCTCAGCGCTTCCGCTCACAGCTTCCTGGCCCCATGTGATCCTGGCGCAAGCTACCAGTGTCTGTGGCAGTCTCCTTCTCTGAGATGGGGGGACTGCAATGCCTAATGTCTAATGATGTTTGCAAGTTAAATGGGAACGCTTAGAATGCACCTGACCCTGTGTCTGTCTTAATAAGTGCAGCTTTCCCTCCCTCCCCCGTTCCTCCTTCCTTACTTCCTTCCTTTCCCCTCCCCCCTTCCCTTCCCCTGCCCTTCTTCCCTTTCTTACCCTCCCTCCCGCCACCCTCCCTTCCTTCCTCCCTCCTTCCCTCCCTCCCTTCCTTCCTTCATTCCTTCCTTCCTTCCTTTCTCCTTCCTTCCCTCCACTGTAGCATAAGGCGCCTATCTTCATGAACCCGCCAACAAACTGCAAGACGCTAGATGGAATTTGCAGGCCCCGACTGCCTCATCCCCCTTGAAAACAATAATCATTGTTGCTGTTTCTATTTACCGAGTGCTTACTCTCTCTGGCTCAAACACTGCTTTCACGGCTTTCCCTGAATTACCTCCTTTCATTCTTGCAACAGTTTAGAACTATTAGCCCCATTTTATGGATGAGACAAGTGAGACAGCAAGAATTCAGGGAACTTGCCCCAGACTTTACACTTGGTAAGGGCAGAGCTGGGACTGAAGGAAAAAACCAGAGCTTTCCACGCTAACCTGCTAACTTCGAACCACCCCATGCCCACTGCCCGAAGGCTTGGGGGGCAAAGGCTCTGCTCTCCCCTGTGCCGCAGAGCCATGCCCCATGAGGAGGGGGCATGGAGTAAGCTGGGAAGCACCCTGGCCCAATTTAAAAGGCCAGATTTAATCATTTATGCAAATTCCAGGATTCTATTTGCCCAAGAGGGCCCAGGTCGAGTTTCATTTGAGAAGCTAGAGAATGTGGATGATCCCGGAAAGCCGATTAGCACACAAAGGGATATTATCCTCTGCCTGAAAAGCCAGGCAGGCACTGAAATATGAAGAAAATTTACTCTGTGTGCAAACCATTCAATTAGAGAATCAGCCAGTGGGTTTAGGAGCAACCATGAGTATGAGGTATGGGAACCCCTGCCTTGCTACCCAGGAAGGAAAGATTTCAGCATTAGACCTCCTTCCCCGGCAGCTTGATGGGTCAGGGGCAAATTCAATGTCTCACAAAAGCCCAGATGCCCATTACTCCACACAGAGCCCAGTCCTTGGTAAATGTTCAAGAATAACTGGATAGAGGGACGGATGGATGGATGGATGAATGAATAGATGAATGAATGAATAAATCAATCAAACAATTCTCTTACCAAGAGGTAGCAAAGATTCCAGAATGTTTTCCAATACCCCATAATCTCAGGAGACTCAGAGAGAACCCCAGTCCTTAGGTGAGATTTGAGAAATAACTTCTTTGACAGTGTAAAATAAGAACCAAATGATGATGAATGAGGGAGGAAATTCCAGCTCCAAGAAAGAAATTCCTAAATCTCAGGCCAGTGCTAGAGGCCCGCAGGGGAATGGATAGAATGACTTGTACCACCTGAATCCTAAAACAAGGAGAGAAATTGAATAGGAAAGTTCCAATCAAATGGGGATATAAGATGTTAGCGTTTGATTGTTTGCCTATTTTTCTAGATGCTGAAGTATTGAGGAACTACTCCAGCAGGATGTATAATAAATAAAAAGAGACAAAAGAAAAAGGAGGATGCCCCCTCCTCCTCCTGCTTCTGCTGCCCTAGCCTGGCTCCACCCCAAATCTCAGGTAGTGCCCCCTAAAGGAATCATTCTCATCAGGATATGACTGTTTGCCAGCTTGAGGCCCACATTTTTAAAAGCACTTTTCTCATCAGAGTCAATGGTCACTTTATGAAACAATGACAGTAATGACAAGTGTTTTATTTTTATTTGTTTTTTAGTTTTTCTTTTAATTCCAGTTAGTTCACATACAGTGTAAGATTAGTTTCAGGAGTACAATACAGTGATTCGACATTTCCATACATTACTCAGGGCTCATCACAAGGGCCCGCCTTAATCTCCATCCCTGTTTCACCACCTCCCCCCGATCAGGTTGTTCTTTATGGTTGAGAGTCACTGTCTTGGCTTGCCTTGCTCTCTCTCTCTCTTTTTTTTTTCCTTTGCTTGTTTCTTTTGTTTCTTAAATTCCACATATGAATGAAATCATATGGTATTTGTCTTTCTCTGGCTTATTGCACTTAGCATAATACTTTCTAGCTCCATCCATGTTGTTGCAAACGGCAAGATTTCCCCCTTTTATGGCTGAGTAATATTCCATTGTGTGTATATACCACGTCATAGCTACAATTTAGAGGGTGCTTATTATATGCCAAGAGCTCGTCTAGGGACTCACATGGATTATTCCATTTTATCCTCAGAATAACCACATGGGATTGGCATACAATTAGTCTATTTACTTATTTGACCCAGGTAACATTTAATAAACGAAAGACCCAGAATTTAAAGGCCCAAGGCACTGAAAAGATTATGACATTCCCTCAAAATATAATGCAAAAGAAAAACAAAACCAGACCACAGAATAAATGTAAAGAATCCACATGGTTCTTAGGTTTCCCATGATTTATTTTGTTTTATTTTGGTTTTTTGTTTGTTTGTTTTTAAAGATTTTATTTATTTATTTGAGAGAGAGAGAGAAAACAAGTGGGGAGAGAAGCAGAGGCAGAGAGAGAAGCAGACTCCCCACTGAGCAGGGAGCCCAATACGGGGCATGATCCCGGGACTCTGGGATCATGACCTGAGCCAAAGGCAGCCGCTTAACCGACTGAGCCACCCAGGCACCCCACCCATTATTTTTTTAAATACAAATTTTTTAAAAATCACAAAAATACTTTAACAACTACTGGGCAACCAACCAGGATGCAAACCCGGCTCTGTCTAGGCCAGGCCTGAATTCTTCTTCTTTTTTTTTTAAGATTATTTATTTATTTATTAGAGATCACAAGTAGGCAGAGAGACAGGCAGAGAGAGAGAAGAAGGGAAGCAGACTCCCCGCTGAGCAGAGAGCCTGATGCGGGGCTCGATCCCAGGACCCCAAGATCATGACCTGAGCCGAAGGCAGAGGCTTAACCCACTGAGCCACCCAGGTGCCCCCAGGCCTGAATTCTTAACCACAGAACTCCATTGCTAGGTGGACTTTGCTTTTTCCTGGCATCTACGTGCTTCCAGAACACCCGGACCTACCAAGGGCCCCAAACATTTGTTTCTTCTCTGAGGATATCACAAAGAAGATACCGTAAGAGGTGGGGGGCGGAGGTGGGGGGCGGAGGTGGGGGGCGGAGGTGGGGGTGAAGGGGAGGGTGATTGAAGTTGTTTAAGCTCAAATCTTAGGAAAGAGATTATAGGGATCTGCTGGTTTGCCAGCCACTTGGGCTCCTTATCTGAACCAAAGTAATCGTTTGCAGAAGGGCAAACTCATCCATCGCTGCAGCCAGTGTGGGAAGATGCTTCTCTTTATCTTCTCCAGGAGCTGAAGAGCTTTTGCCTGTGTAATCAGCTTCTGTGAAGGGGCTGCCACTCAGGCTTGGTTTGGTTTATAAATCTCCCTTCCTGGGAACGGACAGGAAATGAGTGGAGGGCAGCCAGGGCAGACCTGGACCTAAAGGACCTTCCTGCCAGGGGGAAGCATCTAGGTGTGTTCTTCCTTGCCCTGGACGAGCTGAGTCCCGCCCTGATTTGGGGGCCTGGCTTCACGGAGTGGCCCCCAAGTGAGATGCACAAGTCCCAAGTAGCTGACTGTGAGACCTCAGGCCGACCGGCAGGGCTCTATCAGCTCTGGTGGACTTCATTCTTTCTGCTCTATTTCGTGCAAGAGGCACTCGCCACTGTATCTGCCCCATCCTGACCACCACCACCACCCTCCACCAACACACACCATCCCTTTAAGAATCGCTCCTGTCACTCTGGAAGGGAGCACTTTCGTGCCTGTTTGGGGAACGTGATCCTGCTCCCATCCACAGCCAAGAGGCCAGAGGGGCTTAACCTCAGTGGGACCAATCACATATCTCTTCCACAAATATGGACATGAAGAACTGGAACACAGGTTGGTGGCCCCAGAGCTTAGAGAGATGACTAAGGCCAGGACAGGGTGTCCCTATCCTTCCAGGTGCACAGAGGAGAGGAAGAAACTTGTCTCAGGGCAGTGTTGACAACTTGACTTGACAACTTTGTACTTCCTGCCTCCAGACCCCAGTGCCACCCGATGTATGGCCCACCCTTGGGTCCAAGCTCATCTACACCCCATAGAGTCTCCTACCTTAAGCTCCTCTGAGTCTGTTTCCATTATTTGCATTCACAAAAGAGTTTGAAAAGCAATTAACGATATCATTCAGATTAAGACTCTACTAATGGTTATTGAATACCTATTATGTGCCAGGCATCGTTCCAGAAACATTGCCAGGACTCAACTTACTTACCATCACCTTCATCAGTGACATCATGAACATTAGTATCAAAAAGTGTTTATGAAGAGCCCACTTTTGTATAACACCGGGCTAGACTGAAAGATAGTGACACCAGCCGGCGCTGTGTCCCCTGGCAGTTTTCTAGACAGGCATTCTGGTATGAAGACAAATGTATAGGACATTAAATTAAGGCACAAAGAGACAGTGAGATATTTGCCTCATGATCAGGTTAAGGAGGAAGGAGGGAGGCCAGACCCCAGCAGAGCAGATAAGGGGACACAGGGCATCCTAGGTTGGGGGGGGGGGAGCTAGTCCCGAGGGTGAGAAATCCTCAGGTTTGCTTCTTTTGGGCAAGGGAGAACATAGAATGGGATATAAAAGAGGCCAAAAGTTTGTCGGTCCTGAGACCCGCTTCACCGATCAGCAGGTATCCGCTTGGTCTCAGAACTCAGGCAGGAAGAACTGAGGGGAGACCAAATCAGGCAGTGGGTGGAAGGGCTGAGAGAAAAACCATGAGAAATCCACAGTGCTGCTGTTGACCCACCTGGCAGGTCCCCGTTAGTTTCCAGGGTGCTAGCAACAGAAGACAGCAGGCAGAAAGGCAGGCCGGAAGAGAGAAACATCCAAAGGCAAAAGCACCAAGTAGAGAGTGAGAGTGAAGACAGGGTGGGCCAAAGGGATCTAAAGGCAAAGGAAAGAAGCAGAGGAAGAAAAATTCGAGGAGAGTAGAAGGTGCAGGCTGGGGGCGCCTGGGTGGCTGAGTCGGTTCAGCATCCAACTCTTGGTTTCCGTTCAGGTCATGATCTCACGGTCTTGAGATCAAGTCCCGCATCAGGCTCCATGCTCAGCGGGGAGTCTGCCTGAGATTCTCTCTCTCCCCCTCTGCCTCTCTAAAATAAATCAATAAATCTTCAGAAAGAAGAATAAGAGGAAGAGGAAGAGGAGGAAGAAGAAAAAAGGTGCAGGCTGGGGGTCTGAGGCAGGGAGGGGCCAAAGACTAAAAATGTAAATGGAGACAAAGAAACACCCAAGGAGAGAATTAAAAAGAACCAGAGATAGTGCAGGAAGGAAAGACAGACAAAACTCTGGAGGGGGTGGTATGGAAGACCAACGGAGCCCTAGAGAAAGGGGGTGGAGGCTCTCCTGGGCCACCTGGCAATTGCCCCAGAGGACATTTTCCATTCCCTGAATCTCTCTGGCTGGGAACTTTGAGACTTCTTTTCTCTTCTTCATTCTATAGATGGATAGCTGAGCACTGTGCTTCGTCATTCTTCCTTCCATATATTCCTGCCATTCTCAACCCCTCTCCCCCTGACCTCACCCTGGATAACTGACACTGGAGTCTGTCTCCGCCCTGACTCTCAGCGCAGTCTTTATCCAGGTCCCAGTGACATTAATCTCTCCCACTTATCTATTGCTTTACAAAGAATTTATGAGACGAGCTCTGACCCCCCTAATTGCTCTGTGAGGTAATATTACTACCCCCTTTTGACAAATCCATTCATTCTCTAAGCCAGAATTTCTTAAGAACTGTTCCCAGTTCCATGCTCAGAGCTAGGGATGCAACACTGAACATGACAGGTAGAGTCCCTGTCCTGGACCCACGGATATTGGACAACTAATTATAACTGTGACAAGTGCCACAAGGGACAAATAGAGGTTGCTGTGAAGATCTGATGGAGGGCCTGACTTCGTCAGAGTACCAGGGAAGTAACGTTTCAGCTGAGCTCGGAGAGAGTAGAGCAGCTGAAGTTCGGAGAGGTTATCAGAACTGCGCCGGGCCCAGAAGCTGCAGATCTGAGCCCAGAGCTGTCATCTTGTAATTCCGTGCGGGACTCCGCCCTCCAGCTGCTGCATCCTTGGGTAGGCCATGCTTCGAGGCATGGAATATGCGGAGGTGGGCACAACTCTCTTGCCTTCAGGGGAGATGCCCCTGTTCCAGAAAGCAGTGGCTTTCTCTGGACCTCTCAAGACAAGCCAAACTCCTCTGCCTGCATCCCCAGCCCTCCATCCATAATCTAGCCCCCTCCCCAACCTGGCTCATCCACCCTTCTCGCTCACGGCTCTGTGGCTAGTGTTACACACTCGCGAAGACTTCTACAGCCCTGCCATTGTAGCACTAGATTTCCATTTAACCATGACTAATGACTCTGCTGCTCCCCTCTCCATCTCCTCACTGTCCCGGGTCATGGGGCATTCTTGAATTCATTTGTGTATTTATTCATTCCTGTAACACTCCAAAGCCTCTGTCATGCGCCAAGTGTACAACCTGCTTACCCTAGTTCTCCTTCTTGAACTCTCCTTTCCTTTGCTCTGCACTAAAGCTAACTCCTACTCACCTTGACCCTCATCTCCCCCTTCTTTAAGGAGGAGAGAGCCCAAAGCCAGAACACTGGCATCCAAGTCAAGCCATAGCTTGAATTTCCTCAGGCCTTGTGGCCCTACCTTTCAAATGGTGAAAGAATGACTGCCCACTGCAGAAATGTTGGCGGGAGAGTTAACATGCCAAAAGAAGATGAGATTTTGTACGCTTGTAAATTATTGTACCTGATTAAGGTACGAGTTGACTGCTTGACCCCTAGCTCACCCGGAGCTCTCTCTCTCTTCTCCACACCCCTCGCTGTTCGTACATACTCAATACGAACCCCTAATCATTGTGCTGGTCTTATCTCTTCCACGAGTTGACAAACAGTTTACGGCGCAGGAACACACTATTCTATTTCGCATCGCCCTCAGTACCGAAGGAAGAGCTAGGTGCTCAGGAAACCAGGTTTGTGGGTTGAGCTCAGTGTAAGCACGGAGTCTGGGGAGTGTCGGCCCCAGCCTCACGGAAAAGGAAGAAGACAGGCAGAAGAACTTCCATTTGCACCCCTGGCCAGCAACTGCCCAAAGCAGACAGCTGCGGGGCTGTCAAAGGAGGTGGAGGCAGCCTGGTTCTCCATACCATCTGACCTCAGGGTACCTGGGCCCCAGAGCCACCATACCTTGAAAATAGGAACCACCAGCCAATATATTGGTTGGAGGATGCAGCTTGTTTTTCTAGCCATTGTTAAAGTTCCTATTCCCTTTGCCAGCCTTGCCAATGCTTTTTCTCTAGCCCTGGGATTATAGCAATAAATTTCCATTTAGCCATGACAAATGACTCTGCTGTTCCCCTCTCCCTCTGCCCAGCCCCGCCTCCTGGTTCTGACTGCTCCCTCCCAGAGGCTGTGCAAGGGCGTTTTCCTCAAGTGACACCCGCAGGTCCTGGCATTTCCAGTCCTCAGAAGCTGGGATGGGCCCAGAAGAGGCTGATTGTGCCCCCGAGTGGGGAGAGACTAGGATGGGGGACAGAGGAGGAGCAGAGGGAAAGAAGGGCTGGCTCGCAATGTGAACCAGCCCTCCCTAAGTAGAGTTGTTGAGGACGTAGGCAAAAGCAAGAAGAGGAAATGAATGTGAATAATAAGAGGCTGATGGCAGAGGGGAAAAGAGGAAGAGGCAAAGATGTTCATTAGTTGCATTGATTCAAGAGGAAAGACGAGTGATTAAATAATTCACCCCCAAGGAAGAGCTCCTGCTCCTGCCTTCCTTCCTTGGCAGGAAGCAGAGATAATTTCTTAGCCCAGTAGCTCTGCCTTGCTCCATCTAAGCTGGGGTTTGTAAGAGGAGGGGATGCTGAAGAACAGGGCGCCACAGCCAACTCTCAGCAATGCATATTAATGGGGGGTAATGGCTGCACGGGCAACATCCCAGGGGTGGATGATCTCCTTCTCTCTCTCCTCTTTAGAATTTATACATGGAGCATAGGTGTGCTCAGCTCAGGTAGGCCCTACCATAATAGCCCCCTATTTCTGAACACAGGCCAGGAGATGGAGGGGGCCAGGAAGGGCAGGTGGAAGCTGGCACATGCTAGAAAGATTCCACCCCTGGAAAGATTCATCAAAGTGAGCAATCTGGGATGCCTGGGTGGGCCAGTCTCTTAAGCAGCTGGCTGCCTTCCACCCAGGTCATGATCCCAAGGTCCTGGGATTGAGCCCCACCTCAGCCCCCTGCTCAGCACAAAGTCTGCTTCACCCTCTCCCTCTGCCTGCCATTTCCCCTCCTTGCACGGTCGCGCTCTCTCTCTTTCTCTCTCTCTCCTTCTCAAACAAATAAATAAAATCTTTAAAAAAACAAAACAAAATTAAAAAAAACACCAAGTGCCTGGGTGGCTCACTTGGGTAAGCGTCTCCCTTTAGCTCAGGTCAAGATCCTAGAGTCCTGGGATCGAGTCCTACATTGGGCTCCCTGCTCGTCAGGGAGTCTGGTTCTCCCTCTGACCCTCTCCCCTCTCATGCTCCCTCTCTCACTTTCTCTCTCTCTCTCTCAAATAAATAAATAAATAAATAAATAAAATCTTCTAAAAAGAAACAAACCGAAGTGAGCCATCTTCATGCTCAGGGTCGAAAGCTGACTCTGACGTGTGCAGAAAGGAAGGAAGCTAGCATTTGTGTTGTGCCACCTCTGCGGGTACTTTTAGTTTGATTAACTAAGCAACATTTACTGTCCCCCCAAGACCTGCGAGGCACAGAAGTACAGAAGGGAGACAGGGTGCCTCAAGGGTGCTTCAAGGATGCCTCAGTCTAGACAAGGAGACAGGTTGTCAACAAGTCATTTCCGCATAACATGGTAAGGGCTGAGACTGGGTTGGGGGTGGTGTGGATGTCAGGAGGTGGGGGTGGGGGGTAGGGAGGAGCCAGGGCTGAGGGCTTCTGGAGGGTTTGCCAGAGAAGGTGGAGGCTGCGGTCAAGCCTAGGAGCTGACCGTTCGTCTGGTTGGTTCAGAAGGCGGCCCTAGGTCTGGGGCTCTAGATGCCCTGGCCCAGGCTCCCTTTGCCTGCTCACAAATATCTCAGATTTTGCTGTCGTTCCCTAACTTTTGTAGCTCTGGGGTCCCTGCAAAGGGAAGGAAGGCTCACAGCCCAGGCCCGATCTGCTGGGACAAGATGGACTCCAGGCACTTGACAGAACATCAGGATCCCAAGTAGAGTCCTCCCCCAGGCAGACTGCTACTATGGGAATTCGCCCTGCCAACTCGTTACCATGTTTCTAGCAAGCACAAGACAACTCAGAAAAGCATTCCCTTTCAGTCACTCTCTAGGATATACACTCTTAGAAGGAAGTGCAAATCTCTTCCCACATTCTTCTCTGATCCATTTCCTTTTCAACCTACCAGTTAGTAGCAGCTAATTCAAAGAGTAAAAGCAGATCTCTTCTCTGTAAGAAGGGTCCCGAGAGAACTGAAAATCAATACCTCCCAAGGGAGCTGAAGGAGAAATCCGGTCACGAAGTGTATCCCAAGTTTCCAGGAAAGACTTGGGATGCCCTCCCTTCTCCTGTCTTGCAATTCCAACGCCTGCTTTCTGAATAAGGATGCCCCCAGTAGGGTCTTACGACTAATTCCTGCAGAGCTTTGCTCTATCTCTGCTTCCTCTCTCTACCGCAACACAGCTGAGGGGAAAGCCTCAACTGCCTAGGACGGAGAGATACCCCCCTTCCCTCTCACTGCACCAATGACCCTTTCTGCCCTGATTTTTCCAGCCAACTTCCAGCACTGAGCCAGGCTGCATTTCTCCATTTCCTTAAACAAAGCATGGGGTTTGAGGGCTCCCTCCACCACACATACAGCCCCCCCAACACACACACATACACATAGCAGGGTCCAAGGAAAGCAGCCCAACAAACTGATCAATTCAGCCAACTTCCGCAAAGTTCAAATAAGAGGCCCTGAACAAATTGGAAGTCTCTTCCCTTCCAGTAGTTGTAGCCAGAGGTCTGCGGTCAGCTCAGAAACAAGACCTGTCCAGAAGCAGCGACCTCACACATGTGTACACACATATTCACAGAATCCTGCCTTGACTTGAGCCGGGGTTACAACAGTAAAGGGGGCATGCTGAGTGCTGCCCACGCAGGGGCAGCCATGGTTAGGAGTGGAGATGTGACCCATACGATGAACAGTTTCTTATATCCACCACTTCTACCTCTTCGCTGAAAATAATTGGAAATAGAAGGGGCGCCTGAGTGGCTCAGTCATTAAGCGTCTGCCTTCGGCTCAGGTCATGATCTCAGGGTCCTGGGATGGAGCCCCACATTGGGCTCCCTGCTCAGCAGGGAGCCTGCTTCTCTCTCTCCTACATCCCTTGCTTGTATTCTCTCTCTCACTGTGTCTCTCTCTGTCAAATAAATAAATAAAATCTTTTAAAAGAAAGAAAGAGAAGGAGGGAGGGAGGGAGGAAGGGGGGAGGGAGGGAGGAAGAAAGGAAGGAAGGAAGGAAGAAAAAGAAAAAGAAGCTGAGTTCTAAAGTTGAGATCCAAGTGCTAGGAGTTCAGGAGGATTGCCAAGTCCCCCCTAAGTTCTGCCACTCACCTCCCCTAAGAATCCAAGCAGGCAAGAGACCTGAGATAGATTCTAAGCCAACTTTCTGGGGCCCAATGGTAGAAGTAACCTTATCAGGTCAAGGTTAATATAGAACCTAAAGCAGACCCCAAGGTCACCTGGCTCTCAGAAGCAAGTTTTTGACCCATCATGTAGTCACTGGTTCTTCCAAAATCAGGTGCAGCAGAGAGGAAAAGAAAGACTGACAGAAGGAGACATTCACATTGAGGGGCAGAGGAGCTCTTGGGGACCCGCTCCCAACCTATATTGCAGAAATCAATCAGAAAGCTTTACTGATCAGCTCCTTTATGCTTAACACCTTTCAAGGCGCTGTGGAGAGTGCAGAAGAGGAATAAAACAGGGAAGCAGCTAAAACAGCGTCTGGTCCAGAGTCACATCATAGGGGCTCATTATACATTTGCTGCACTGCACTGCAATGAGCCGTGATGATAATACTCAGCACTTTCTGGGTGCCTACTGGGTGCCAGGAGCCCTGTTCCAAGCTCCTCTCATGCATTCATCTCATTCAATCCTCCCTGGCACTTTAGAAGTCGGTGCTTCTACCTACCCTTTCTCAGATAATGAGACTGAAGGGCAGGAAGGTTAGGACCCAAGTCTCCTACCTGCTAAGCAGTGGCCGGACTGTTCATCCAACCACCAGGTTATAGAAGCCATGGAAACACCCATATTCTCATAAGCTGTATGACTTGAGCTCAGCCCACGAATCACTGACCTCCTCTGAACTCATGAAAGGACTGGTGAAGCCCTGACCAGTTCATGTTGCTGGTTGTTGGAGGGTTAATCAACTCTTGCCTAACAGAGCCCTGAACACTTGCTGTCCACACCCCGTTCCCTCAGGAGCTCCGTGTAGGGAAGACAGACACACGCATGAAACCAAAATGAACAGTGCCCCCCACTTCCTCACTGGTGAACACGGGACACGTCTGGGACCTGCCTCACGAGGCCGCGTGTTGTGCGGATAGACTGAGTTCATACAAGTGAGCACACAGGAAAGACCTGGCCCAGAGTAGGCGCTTAGTGAATGGTAGCTCAGACCACGGTTACTGGCACTTTATCCTCACCGTTATTATTAGTGAGTACAGAGAGGGACTGTGACTGGACTTTAGGAAACTGGGCCAGAGGGCTGGAGAAAGCTTAACGCGGAGTCCGGGCGGGGCTTGGAGGGCTGGCTAACATCGTAGGGGCGGTGCGACAATCCAGGGAAATGGGATTCCAGCCTCCTTGTGGGCAGTGGGAGTGTCTGTCCAGGCCTAGAAGAACTCATGCTGCTTCCAAAGGTCCTCAGTGGCCTGGCCTTGGACCACCAGTCCTGCAGAGGTATCTGGCCTTCCTGAGAAGTGATCAAATCAGCTGGTCCTGGGCTCTCAGAGGATTAAGAAAGCTGCTTCCCAGAAGCCATGCAAGTCCACACCCCCACCGCCCACTTCATGGAAAAAGCATGCCACCCTTCCCCAAGAAGCCCCCATATGGGTCTGGAACCCCACTTTCTCTCTTCCCCTTTACCTCCCCAGAGCCCCGGCCAAGCTGGCAACTATCTCTGGCTGAATTCGTGTGCTGTTTATGGTGTTGGCTTATTATTCTTGAAACTGAAAGCTTTACTGGGTATTAAATTCCAGCGTCAGGCCACTGTTTTGGCTCCCTAGTGAAGGAAGGAGAGAGAGAGGCTTTAATGCTCTGCAAAAAGTGGGACCTGAATCATTTATGAACGGGCATCACAGGAAGCCCAGAGCCAATGTTAGGACAAGGGCTGTTTCCAGAAGGAAAATGTTTGTTGTGGAAGGTCTGGCTCTGCCCTCACCCCATCAATCCATAAGCCCTTGCTAGCAGGATCACGTGACTTGTCCCCATCCTCATTTAAGGGCATGCTGGAGATGGGGGAAGGTTCTGAAGGGCGGCTGCCCACTGTATCAGGCCAAAGCCAGAGCAGGCAAGGATCATTCTGCAAGAAGACAGAAGCTGTGTCCCAGCTGCTATGGCTTATTTAGCTTTAGCTTGTTCTTGTTGGAATGTTTTAAACTGGCATGTGACACTCTGGGGGGCTGGCCCACCAGGCCTGGGAGGAAGCCTGCTGGCAGGTGGGCTGTTTCAGTTGAACAGACCCAAGTGGATCATGGATTCTGGCCACTCTCCTCCAGCTTCGGTGTCAGATGCAGAATCAAACAATCAAAATCATTTATTTTTTCTTGTGGCCACTAGGTCAACCCCTTCATTAGAAAGGTTATTAGAAAACAGAATGTTTCGTTTTAGAATCATGGAATTACAATGCCAAAAGGAACAGAAGAAAAACAGAACCAGATGAGTATCAGGAACATCTGGGGGCAGGCACTCCTCCCTTCCACACCGCCCCTTTCCCTCCCTCATGCCCAAGCAACTTTATAGGCATGTAAAAGAAAAGGCAACTTTCCTTTTCAAAAGTGAAAGATCTTTTTTTCCAGCCACCACAAACTAACTGTCTACTTCTGACTCATGCACTTGTGGTAGCAGAGATCCAGAAATACAGAAAGGGACAGAGAGCTACCCCAAAAAGGTCATGGCAGGGCTGGTCTAGAGCCGAGCCCAGGTCGATGTTTGCCGGCTCCTTCAGCACCACTCCAAACAATACTGCAACCCAAGTAGGACTGAAAAGTCGGCTGTCAGAGCACTGGACAGGACTCTCAGCACCCAGGAAAATGAAGCCATCTCCCTGTTCCGCTGACCTCACAGAGATGTTGGGGAAAAAAACACGGAGGTAGTGCTGGCAATGACCTCTTATATCCTGGAAAGCAGGGGCCCTCACTTGTGCTCTGGCCCTATCACCAACCATCTGAAGAATTTGGGGTGACTTCCTCTTCCTGTCCTTCAGTTTTCTTATACTAGACATGAAGCAACTGATGACTGCCTAAGCCTCCGTAACTCTGGGATTCTGGGCTGGTCCCAATCCCTGGGCTGGGTGGACTTTGGAAGGACCTGATGTTGAAGGGGTGGGGAGAGGGTGAGCATCAGGATGTCTGTCTAGCCTGCCCCAAGGGAGACATTCCCACACTTAGCATGAGTCTCGTGCCAGCATCTGAGTACTAAGGACAGTTACCCACAGTTACCTCCCAATTTGGGCCCAAGCAATCTCTCCAACAGCAAATGGAACATCCCAGCAGCATGAATTGCCATGGCTTTCCCTTGGGCTCAGGGCTTAGGCTCAGGGGACAGTCAGGTGGACCCACCACCCCCCCAGAGATGAGTAGCATCACCTCCTTTCTACTCTTTAAAGCTTGAAGCTCCCTCCCCCAAAACTTCCAAGGAAACAGTCACCAAATGCCAAATCTAAGTCAATCTGGAGCTCTGGTAGAGCTTGAGTGGTGGCTCAGGCAGGTCGAGAGAGTGGGGAAAGAGGAGGGTATCCCAGGGGCTGCAAGGGGCATGTACACAGAGCCCTCAGCCTAAGGTAGAGAGCAGGATTCTAGAGTAGGTCCTTGACAGTGTGTCTTAGAGATGGTCTGAGAGCTTCAGCCAAGAGAACTCTTGAAGCACAGAGAGCTGAGAGTCAGGGCAGGAAAACGAGGCTTGGGCAGGCAGCTGCCTTCAGCAGAGAGCACAGTGACGCATGGGAAACGCTGTCACAGGAACCAGAACGGAATGACCCTCCATCACCTGGCCCCCACCCCGGGGCCTCGGTTCATCATCTGAGAGTGAGCCTGTCAGGAGAATCCCCAGGAGGCCAGGCCATGGGCAGCACGGCCACCAGTGCCCCCCAGCCCATAAGCCCAGAAGGTGGTTCTTTGCCACTTTGGGGAAAACATCTACTCACATCCCCTTTCTGGGCCTGGGTTTTCTCCTCTGCCACAAAAGGGACTGGAAAAGGTGGTTCCCAAAACCTCTTCCAGCTCTGACATTTTGGGCTTCTATGATCAAGTAAATAAATACATAAATATATACATACATACATACATACATACAATGGAAACAATAAGAAAAGACAGAGAGTAGAAGAGGAAGGGGGGAGAGATAAGCTTGAAAAAGAAGAAGACGACAGCCAGGCCAGCACAGGACGAGAAGGGCTGTCTACCTCTTAGAGCAGCTGAGCTTTGGAGAGTGGGCTAGAACCTATGAAGCTGGTGCCCTTGGTTGCATTTAGAGGAATGAACTTGTCGAGGACCAGGACTCCTCTATAAATTTTCATCCCAGTCACAGGAGGCCAGGGATCCATTGGAGCCCTTTGCCTTTAAACCTAGATATTGTTCTGAAGGCCCCTGGCAGACCCAAGCCCCTCCTCTGGAGAGCTCAGACTCAAAAGTACAGAGGACATTCATTCCTCTAATTTCATTTTCCACACAAGAGAAACCTAAGAGGTTCCTAGGCCTGTGGCCACAGCCAAAGTCAGCCGAAGCTGCATTGAAGTGGGGCAGGACCAGCCCAGCTGGGAGGATTAATGACCGTGATTGAATATTTTATAAGTGGAATATTGTGTATTTTCCAAAACCAAATGGAATGTCATTTTTTTTTTTCCAAGAGAGATGGGGAATGTCATTGTCCTCGTTTCCCATTCAAACCACATACACCATGGCAAGCAAGATGAATGGAACTGGGAGCTTCCTGGGAGAAGGGGAGAGACAGAAAGGGAAAGAGAAGATCCTTCTTCGCTTCATCCTGTTCCTGCTGGTCTGGCCCCATATTGCTGCCTCCCTCATCCCCTAGTTCTTGAACCCACTATCGCCCAGACCACTCCAGCAGCCAACTGGGGATACGACCCCTTCCCTGACCCCCATGGGGTCTCTGTGCCACATGAAGATTAAACCACAAGGCCACCTAATCCATCCCTCTGTTTCCAAGAAACACAGCATCAAGCATGAAAACTTTGCTCTCAGATCTCCCTTTATGTTCTTAGTCCAAGGTCTTTTTTCCTTTCTGAATGCCTTCTTTGGTCTAACTGAAGTCCATATTGCTGCAGATGAAGGGCATGTCCTCTAAATGTTGACTTTTGTGCAGAATGAACTCTAACTGGCCTCTCTCCTTGGGCAAAAGCTCCACATGTTCTTGCTGTGAAAGTCTTTGGGACCGAAGTGCTTTAAAAACCCCAGATCTAGCATTGCCTCCTAACTCATCCCTTTAAATGCATTATTGGCCTATGCGAATGGAACTATTTAGTTAGCACTGGAATGGTGAGAGGCCCCTTCCTTTCTCAATACCCTATTACATGCTCCAAGGCCACCCACATGCTCTGCTACTTTGCATTTGCCCTGCAATCTTTCATGCCAGTTGACTTTTCATCTCCAAATCCCTTTTCACATTAAACACAAACCCACACACTCTGTCCCATTTTCCTTTGAAATAAATCATAAGCCCATGCCAGAAACGACTCAGGGTGTTCTCTGGAATTTGTAAACAGCATTAAAGTCTTGTGGGAAATGTCACAGAGTGTTGGTCTGAATTTATTAAGTAATTTCTCAGCTTAAAATATATCTTTCCAGCCTGCTGTCTGACAACATTTACTTCTAATGGAATTTTATCCACTCTTGATCACTAAGCACACTCCCATCCCAGAGTGCAGATTCCCAAGCTCCCCCTGTTTGGTTCTCCAGCCGGGTAGATTCCAGACCTGCTAGTCGTGCCCCCACTCCTAAGAAGGCAAGCACCAGGACTCGGGCCATGCCGTGCTTCTGAGAACACGAGTGCGCCATCACGCCGCTCACACGGGGCTGTGGCTGTACTTACACATTCAGAACAGCCACTTGCAGCTCACACCAGCGTCCCACCAGGGAATGGCTTGAGGGAAGAAATGTACTGTCCCCAAAAATTTCATCAACCCTCAAGCCACCCCACACAGAGTATCTGAAGTAAAGCCAGGACTTTCTGCACAAAACAGCTTCGAGATGAAGCCCCTAGTCTCCCTCCTCCTCTTCTACCAATTGTCATCCATCAGTCCCTGCCTTATATGCATTTTGGCCCTCTCCTTGGGATTTCGATCTTTGGTTTCAATCAATCAAATTACACAGCTGTAAGAAGCAGCTGTTATGTACAAAGTGAAAGCGAAGTGAGGGAACGAAGAGGCCGCCAGCTGGTGTCTTTCCTAGATCGGCCCCAGGCACTGTCCTCCAGCAGTGGCCTCAGCCCTCCTTGGTTCCGGGACCCAACTTGCCCAGACTGGGAGTGTGAGGAACAAGACAAAGGGAGCTGAAGGTCTTCAGAGATACTGAAGCTCTGTTTCTGAGGGCACCAGCTTTATTGAGGTGCAATTAACAAATAAAATTGTAACATATTTGAAGTGTACAACATGATTTGATAGGTATATGTAGTGAAATGATTCCCACAATCAAGTTAATTAACATATCCACCACCTCACAGTTCTTTTTTTTTTTTTTTCTCCCTTTTCCTGGTGAGAATGCTAAAGATCTACTCACCCAGCAAATTTCAAGTACCCAACACAGTATTAACTGTAGTCACCAAGCTGTATCTTAGGTCCTCTGAACTTACTCATCTTCCAATGGGAAGTGGATACCCTTTGACCAACCTCTCCCTGTTTCCTCCACCTCCCCGCCCCTGGCAAGCACCACTGTACTCCCTGTTTCTATGAACTCAACTTTTTAAGTTGAAACTAGTTTCAAAGGCCAATCTCAGAACAGAAGTTCCTAGTAAAAAACAAGAAATCTCGGACCAAATATCAGCCTACTAAACCCCACTGGGCCAGGTTAAGAAGCCAAGCACAGAACGTGAAATTTGAAATTTTCAATTAGAAATGTTGTCCTGTTCTAGAACATATGCTCTATTTGAATATATCCCTTCTCTATTCTAAGAACATGCCTACAAAGGAGATGAAATAGCAGGTGTGTGTGATGAAAAATGTTTCATTTGGGGTTCCTTTTTATCTGGACTCAAGACAGTACCCAACCTCCTGTTTGACAACATCATCTTAAACATGTTACAATTAATTATACGACTTTTCTTCACATCACATTTTAATTTGGGAAGACGTGGGAGATTTTCAAATTGGTCTAAACTCACTGGAAATACATTGACACACTCAGAGCGGGTTAGTTCTGTGTATTCTAAACTCATCCTCTTTTTTCCATTTCAGAGGATGGCTTTCTAATCTTGTCTCCAACATCAAAAGGCTATTTTAAGCCAATTGGAAGGCGGAATAAGCCATACAGTATTGGTTTACTTTATATTTTGAATTTTTAAATAAGTGTAAGGAATTATGAGACTATTTATAATGTTTAATTCTGCCTCTTATGACCTGAAAAAAACAGAGAGGACAGTCCCACATGTCAAGACAAGCGCTCAGACAGCAGATGGGAAGCAGGATTAATTACAAATCGATTAAACCTACCAGCTCAAATGAAACAGCCAATTTTGCACTGGACACTTACGAGTACTTTTGTTAGTTACAATTGTTATTGGTACGTGTGAGTCTGTGTCTATTTTCTCAGAATGTATTTCATTTGTATTTTCTCATTTGGAAACTTTATCTTAAAAAAAAAAAAAAAAAAAAAAAACAGGGACGCCTGGGTGGCTCAGTTGGTTAAGCGGCTGCCTTTGGCTCAGGTCATGATCCCAGCGTCCTGGGATCGAGTCCCACATCGGGCTCTTTGCTCGGCGGGGAGCCTGCTTCTCCCTCTGCCTCTGCCTGTGCTCGCTCTCTCTCTCCCTCTCTCTCTGACAAATAAATAAATTTAAAAAAAAACAGATAGGAAAAAAGAAAAGAAACTTTAAAAAAAATATTCATGTGGTATTTCCTGTCTGTGGAGTTGGTTTTGCAAGTCATGGCCCCGGTGAAAGTTGTTCTTCAGCCGTGGTCTGCATCAGAATTCCTGGGAGACCCTGAGGTAATATGGCTGGACACCTGTGCTTCCTACAAGCTGCTGGGCGAGTCTGAGGATCGATAAAGCTTGAGAACCATCACCTCCGAGACCAGCTCCCTCCATACCATGTAAGTGATGTGAATAACCGCTACTTCGCACTCTACCTCTCATGTCTCTCCTTCGTTCATACCCGGAAACCCCTTAAAATAGAAAGAAAGTCACGTCCTTGGTAAGAACCCCTTGAGATGTTTTTCCTACCCTCAAGTTACTTAGCTGGAGCACCTGGGAGCAAGAAAGAACATATCTACAGAAAGGTCCTCACTAACACCAAGCAACCTGAGGATGGGTGACATCATATTTTAGCACATGACCGGGGCGTCAGACAGGTGAGGGTTAGGGTTGCAATGTCCAGAGCAGACTTTATAATGAAAATGAGTCTTGAAGGGAGCACTAAAACATGGGTACTGGGAGGCAAGTCCCAGGGTAAGGGAAGGCTGAATGCGGGGGTGCCAGGCAATTATCAGGGCTCCTCTCCTGGTGGTAGTACGATGCTAATTAAAAGTTGCCTTTGGCTCCCACAGGCACTATCTAGTTAAACTCAAAGAGGAGGAATTTTTTTTTTTAAAGAGTCCATAAAATTTAGTACCGACTTAAGTTTTATTCACTGAATCAATGCAGAAACCAGAATAGACCTAACACATTGTTGCTGAGTGTGTTTTGGAAACAAGACACATTCTTGGCTGGAATCAGAAAGGCGATAAAACTAAAGGAAAGGTTGTAGGTCTCCAATCCCACTTTGGTTATGGTTCTGCCCCTGCCCCCTCACAACAGGAACGTCCCCAGGAATAGGAAGTCAGCAAACCCCAGAGTGATAGATGTAAGGTCAATCAAATTTGGGGGCTCAGTAAGAGGTATATACAGACCCAGCCCTAAACCAGGGTAACTGGGCCTCTGCCATTGGTTAGTTTAGAGAACCCTAGTGCCCACTCCCCCTCCTGGTGATGCCCCTCACCATAGGGTGATGAGTCCACAGGACTAAGACACATGCCCACCAGGAGTCTACGACCTCCCTTCCAAACAACACTCTGAGTATCTATTCTCCACTGCAGACTCAAAGCCATCTTAGCCACACAGTAACATAGGCCAACTCCAGAATGCCAATTCTGAGATGAACCCCAGGGGGCTTGATGGATAGGACAATAGGAAGTTTTAAAAGGAGGAGGAGAAAGGACATTTCTTAGAAAAGAAATCTAGGACAATGAATGAGGAAGCACAGAGAATAAATTGCAATGGGCAACCAGGAAGATAACAACTGAAGAGAACAGCTCTGTCCGAGAGAATCTAAGAAAGAAAGGAATGAAAAAGCCGATGGGGGTAGGGAGCAGGGCCCTGGGGGAATTTAATAGAGACCACGGACATAGGAAAAAATGTTCAAGAGAACACAAAAGGATTCCAGAAGGGCAGATAACCTGTTTATAAGGAAGGACTTGGAATCCAGAAGGACCCAGTGATTCCAAGGACCCAGGTTGACCACGGGGTATAAAAGTCTATCTTGTATAGACTTTTCTATACAAGCTGCATTTGATGACTCAGCTGAGTGCTTGTGGTTTACCTCTTTCTACCTGTATATACTTTGAAACCTGGAATTCCTCTCGCTGGAAGGAGAGTTTGTACAAAGAAGAGCTGGTTCAACACAACTTGTGCATTTGAACCATGAAGGAACCACAAGAGGGAGCGGGCCACAATCCCAAAGTTAAAGTCTAAAAAACCCGAAAACAAGTGTCCCAGCTCCAGGAGGTAGAGGCAATGGGCATGGCCAGAGGAAACTGCCCTTCACTGCCAGACCCCCATGCTTTTAGGCATACTTTTATTAGTCTAAGTTAAATGATGGTTGGGGGAAAGCAATGGGTTCATTTTGTTCTAGAATCCCCTGCCTTCACCTTGGATTAAGTGCAGACACCTTGGATATCATAAAACTAACCCTGGAATTCATAAAACTGTACATCTGGGATGCTATGTACCCAAAGCTAGAGAGCAGATTTAATATACAAATCATAGATGATGTGAAAAAATGAGGAACAAAGAGAAATAGTTAAGAGAGTCCTTGGGGAGAAGAAAATTTAGATGAAAAAAAGACATAGAAACAAAAGCAGTTAGATGTTTTTTAATGGAAGGAAAAAGCGAAGAAGGAAAGGAGAGAGGAAGGGAGAGAGGGAAAAAGGAAGGGAGGAAAGAGGTAAAGAAGGCAAGAACAGAGCAGGGAGGGAGAAAGGAGGCAGGACGATAAGGAAGAAAGAAAAGGTAGGAGGGAGGGAAATGAGCAGGTAGGTAAACAGAGAAGAGAGGAAGGCAGAGGGAAAATAAATGTTCTCTAAGTAAAAATATCCTCATCCACATGAAAAGAAGGGTATTTTCTGCATTTCATTTAACCTCTTTGTTGGTTGTTTGGATGAAAAAGCAGCAGGGAATGTCAAACAGCTGTTTTCACAGCTTCTGTCATTCGGTCCAAACCGGCCTGTGCAGTGTGACTGCCCGGCACACCCAGACGGCAGCAGACAGTCGTGCGGGTGGTGGAAGGCGCTTGGGGAGCTGATGTGTCTCATCCGCAGGCATCGTGGCAAGAGCGAGCGCCTGGCTCCCACCGCGCGCCTCTGAGCAGCCCGGGACCCCTGGGAGCGCTGTTGGAGAGAGATAAGCAAACACTGGAGGCAGCATTTCTCTTTCTTGATTGAGAGGGGGGAAAAAAAAAACCAACATAGTTTCAGACTGGGGGAAAAAAATACCTAGGAATAATCTTCCTTCCGTGGAAACAGCACAAAAACATAGAAGGCAAAAATCGGATGCGTGGACTTAGGGCCCAACCCTACCATTTGTGAGCTACATGACCTTAGGCTGGTTGTTTCACATGAGAAAGCCTCAGTTTTCCTCACTGATAAAATGGGGATAATGCTTCGCAGTGTTCTCAGGAGGAAAAAAGAAGGTGCCCACATGGCCTACAGCCAAAAATATAGCAGGCAGTCGGTGGGTATGTTAAAATCCCATGTTTGGCTCAAAAAAGAGGGAAATAATATAGACAGAGACAGATCAGTAGAGAGATAGAGGGAAGAGATACAGAGACAGATTGCCATTCAGGAAAGTTCTCCAAAGGAATGTTTGGTTTCTGATAAAAGCAGGAAGGGCCTTCTCATGCTCCCTCCTCTCTACTCACTCTCTGCCAATAGCAACCTCATTTAAAAATCGCAGATGTGGACTCTCCTGTCTATCCCCCCACCACTGTGCCAAGTCCTCAAGCAGCACCAGTCTTAACCCTGCCAAGTCCCACAGGGGTCTCCAGCATGTCAGGGGACCCCCAGGACGGTGGCCTCTTCCCTCCCAAGAGTCACCATACAATGTCAAGTGCTGGGGTGGGGGAGGCATACAGGGGAGAACCACCAGAAAGGGGAAGAGACAAAAGCACCATATTATAAGGGAGGAGAACAGTGGGTCAAAGGAGAGGTCAAGGTCACAAAGCTCAAGGGGTAGGGGTTATCTAAGCAGCCCTTCACAGGGCTCCTGCCAGCTAGTCAGTAGCCTTATCTTAATCATTCTTATCCCAGAAGACAATGAGCATACCCCGGGGCGCTTGGAGCAGTACCCAGGTCTCCCCTCCTCGCTGACTCTGTGCCTGCTGGGCTGAAAGCATGCGCGTGGCATGCTTCTGGGAGGTCTTTGAAGCCTACTCTCATCACCACCTTCCCTTGGGCCCACCCTTAACACTCCCAGGGCCAAGAGCAAGAGAGTTAAACGTTATAAATCGAGCTAACAAACTGCGAGATAAAATACACTCTATCCTTGATAAATGCACTGTCATAAGCCTGGAAAGATTCTCAGTCTCCTTGGAGCTCTGCTCTGGCACATGGAGCTACAGGGTGAGATGACTTCTAGCCCCCAGCCTGATCCCCACCTCTTCCCACACACGCTTCTGTCACCCCTTAGGGACCGCACACACATACATGTGGACTTCCAGGCCACATGTCCAACCTCTGACCACACTCCCCAGTGCCGCAGGCCATCTATAAAGGGTGTGCTGTGATGGAAACCCACACAGACCACTAGACCAACTGGACGCCATTCGAGTAGGGAATTCCTAGTTACCCGGTTACTCCAGTCTAGAGAGACGGTCACAGGCCTTGGATGGGCATATCCTCACAGCCCCAAGGATTCCTTGCCCCTTCATGAGGTTTATGGCAAGAAGAGGGCCACAGTGGGACCCTCTGAAGTCCAAGGTCTAGAGCAGAGGCCCGTTGCTCAGAGCACCCCACATCTTCATCGAGATCAATGAGATACCTCCTCACCCCGGTCAGAACAGCTAAAATTAACAAGTCAGGAAACAACAGGTGTTGGTGAGGATGCAGAGAAAGGGGAACCCTCTTACACTGTTGGTGGGAATGCAAGCTGGTGCAGCCACTCTGAAAAACAGTATGAAGGTTCCTCAAAAAGTTGAAAACAGAACTACCCTATAACCCAGCAATTACACCACTGGGTATTTACCCTAAAGATACAAATGTAGTGATCTAAAGCACCACGTGCACCCCAATGCTTACAGCAACAATGTCCACAATAGCCAAACTATGGGAAGAGCCTAGATGTCCAATGACAGATGAATGGATAAAGAAGATATGGTACATACATACAATGGAATATTATGCAGCCATCAGAAAGGATGAATACTTACCATTTACATCAACGTGGACAGAATTGGAGGGTATTATGCTAAGCGAAATCAGTCAATCAGAGAAAGACAATCATCATATGATCTCACTCATATGTGGAATTTAAAGAACAAAACAGAGGATCATAGGGGAAGAAAGGAAAAAATAAAACAAGATGAAATTAGAAAAGGAGACAAACCGTAAGAGACTCTTAGTCATAGGAAACAAACTGAGGGTTGTTGGAGGGGAAGTGGGTGGGGCTTCAGTAACTGGGTGATGGGCATTAAGGAGGGCACGTGATGTAATGAGCGCTGGGTGTTCCATGCAACTGATGAATCACTGATCTCTACCTCTGAAACCAACAATACATTATATGTTAATTAATTGAATTTAAATTAAAAAAAAATTTTAAAGATGATGAGCCACACCAAACAGCAAGGCTGGTCCCAACCTAGATGGTGCAGAGAAAATCTCCACAGGGGTTTGCTCCCCACCTGGGCTCTCCCTGCAGCCTCCCAGCCACACTCCTGTCAGCTCCAGCCAGAACCTCCGAGTCACTCAGGCCCAAAGCTCCTTTGGAGAGGGCACTGCAGGGGCGGAGAGGGAGAGAACTGGGCAGGAGACAGAGGCAGCACAGAGCAGAGCTAGGACTCCTGAGGCAGGTCCCATTGTTAAGCAGGCCTCCCACCAGATTTAATGGAGCGTTTCTGCTGTGCTTTTCACAGTGTTGTGGCTCTTAATAGGCTCCCCCAGAGAGCGGCTCTGGGCCCTGCTGTGCTGAGCAAGGGAGTGGGAGGCTCTCGCTCACAGACCACGTGCCTGTCGCCTTCTCAGGAAGCCATCACAGCCCATCCTGGAACCGGCTTCCAAGGAGGCCTCACAGTTTAGTGTAATTCGTCAACTTCACAGCTGCTGCTCGGGAAGGTGGGGGCCTGGGGAAGCGAGTGCCAAGCTGTTCGGGACTCAGGAGTCTCAGGAGTTGGGAGCATTCTCAGGCCCCAAGGAGAGTGGGCGTGGCTCCAGCAAACCTCAGGTTTCACCTCCAGCCCTGTGAAAGGCCATGGGCTCCCACCTTTGGGGGAGGCGGTAGGTCTCTTGCCCAGCCCTCTGCTGGCCCCAAGGACACTGGGAGCCTGGAAACCTGGGGAGAGAGCCCGCTCTCTGAAGTCAGATGCACTGGCTTTGGGGCTGCCTGTGTCATCCACTGAGTGTTACATCACAGTTCGAAGCCTCTGTTTGCCTATCTGTAAAATGGAGGTGAAAGTAATTCTTACTCCCAGGCCTGAGGATCAACTATGGCTGTGCCAGTTATTAAAATACTGAAATATTTGGTAAAGAGCAGTGGTTCTCAAAGTGTGGTTTCTAGACCAACAGCATCAGTGTGGCCTGGGCCCTTGTTAGAAATGCACGTTTCTGGGTTCCACCGCAGACCTCCCGAATCAGAACCTCCAGAGATCGGGCCTGGTAATCTATAGTTTAACAAGACTTCTTGGGTGATTCTACAGCAGGCTAAAGTTTAAGGACCCCTGGTCAAGCCTCCCCCACGCCTGCCCTAGTGTTCTCCCCACCCTGACCTCAGCCCCTTCCCAAGAGTACCCAGACTTCCTCCCAATCTAGCAACCAGAGTCAGCACCTCGGACACAGGGGCCTCCTGTCCCCATTCCAGCTGCTTCCAATCTGTTTGGGCAATGCCCGTGTCATACCAGTGGTTGAATATTTTTCATATCAGCCCTGACTACCATAAAGTTGTTGTAAGGACTAGATACGTGATGTCTGTACAGCACTGAGCAGAGCACCTGTCATGAAGAAAGCCCTGGGCTGGCAGAAGGACTCCCTGATGTTATTCTGGGGTCTCCTTGCTAGCGTTTGCAACCTTGGTACACAGCTCTGTCCCGGGCCAACTCCCCTTCCAAGTCTTTCTTCTCTCCCTCTGCAATGAAAAACCAGCCCACTGCTAACTTCCAGTGGTCACCAGAGCAGCCCCGGGACCCCAACCCACCTGAACAGCACGGAACCTCTGCTTCCCACCCCACACACCCCATTTCTAAGGAAAATATGCAGCCTTGAAAAGCCACTCCCCTAACTCTTGGCAACCACTGATCTTTTTACCGTCTCTATAGCTTTGCCTTTTCCAGAATGTCATATAGTTGGAATCCTACAGTATGCAGCCTTTTCAGATTGGCTTCTTTCACTTAGTAATGTGCTTTTCAGTTTCCTTCATGTCTTCTCGTGGCTTGATAGCTCATTTCTTTTCAGCACCGAATAACATTCCATTGTCTGGATGTGCCCCAGCGTATGTCTCCATTCACCTACTGAAAGACGTCTTGATTCCTTCCAAGGGTTTGGCAACTGTTAACAGAGCTGCTATAAACATCTGTGTGCAGGTTTTTGTGTGGACACGAGTTTTCAGCTCTCCTGGGCAAAGACCAAAGAGCATGATGGCTGGATCGAATGGTAAGAGTACATCAAATTTTCTAAGAAAATGTCAAACGGTCTTCCAAAGTGGTTGCAGCATTTTGCCTTCCCACCAGCAATGTGCGAGAGTTCCTGCTGCTCCTCAACCTCACCAGCGTTTGGTGTTGTCAGTGTTCTGGATTTTGAACATTCTGATAGGTGCGAAGTCCTATCTCATTGTCATTTTCCTTTGCATTTCTCTGAAGACATGTGATGAGGGACATCTTTCATTTGCTTGTTTTCCATCTGTACATAGTCTCTGGTAATTTGTCTGTTCAGGTCTTTTACCTTTTTTTTAATCAGTTTGTTCATTTTCTGATTGTTGAATTTTCAGAGTTCTGTATCTATGCTGAATAACAGTCCTTATCAAATGTATCTGGCAAATATTCCACCACCACCCCCCAGTCTGTGGCTTGTTTTCTCATTCTCTTGATGTGGGTTGATGTTTTTGTTTTGTTTTGTTTTGTTTTGTTTTAGTAACAAAGAGATGAAGGATAAAACTAATAAACATTTAGGGAAATGTGAGTTTTACAAGAACTCTCAAATACCCCACAGGGAAATTTCTCCTGAGGCCCAGGGGTGTAGGCCAGATGGCTCTAACAAGTCCCGTGGCTCCTGTCCCTTATGTCCACTCATGTCCAATGACAAAGCTCTGTCCTTAGATAAGGAACTCCCCGGCCAGACTTCCCCAGAACAGTTTTCTGCTTCAACAAATCATCAGTGCTTCTTAACCCCTTTAGTACCACTGACCTCTCTGAGAATCTGACCATAGTTCAGGCGTCTCCCCAAGAAAAGGCACAAACACACATAAGCACACACTCTGTGCCAACCCAAGTGTTCGCTGACTTCTAAAGCCTGTACAATGTTCAGCAACCACGTACTGAGAGGCCCTGCTGGCAGAGAGAACAGAAACACCTCAGCAGCTAGTTGTCAAGCTCCCAGGGCACCAAGGAGCAAAACAAAGTCATTTTTTTTTTTCAAGCAAACCCCAAACTCACAGTTCCTATCTTCAAAGCTCCCCTAGGCTCTTGCCTTTCCAGTGCCTTGCTCTTTTGAGATATGGGGAAGAACTGAAGAAGTAATAGTGGCCAGAGCTTGGAGAGGTCATCTGGCTCTGGTCACACTGATCTCACGCAGCCATGCCCCAAAGCAAAGGAGTGGTCAGCCCCACGCCCACCTCTGGTGGCCGCCCTGCCCCAGCAGCAGCCACGCCGCCCCCATGGCCTTCCAGCTGCTCAGCTGGTGATCCTGCTGCATGGGGCCTTCGTGATTTACACAGGAGGAGGGCTGGGCCCAGGGTGAGGCAAGTGAGGCACTGAGGAAACAAGGTTTAAGGGCCTACTCACTCTCAGAAGCCTGCAAAGAAGTTCCTGCTGGAGACATTGGGCCAGTAGCCCTCCCTGGATGGGGAAACCAATGGCTGCCAGGAAAATGGAAAAATTATGGCCCAGCTCAATGGGTTGATTTGCTTTCTGGCCCACTTTTGGTGACCTTTGCAAGTGAGGGAAGGTCAGCTCCCCCTCCCCCTAGGAAGAGAGAGCAGGGACCTTCTCAACCCCTGACACAGATGCTGGCAGAGCCTAGAACTGCAAGGAGGGGGTCCTTCTCTGAGCCCCTACCCAGGGCGAGTGTGCAGTCACATCTCTGGTGGAGAGATGCAGGGACCATGCCTCATGGGAGCTGAGTAGGCACTAGGGCCTGCCCCTCACCTAGGGGAGTCCTCCCTGGGAGAGTTTCTCCCAGCACCGTTCTTGTGTAGCTGCCATGAGCTCACCCAAACCCTTCCCTTGGTTGCTGAGCATTCACACATTTTTGCCTCTAGAAATAGATCCCACTGCCCTGCAGTCTTCCCTTGCCTCACCCTTCCCTAATCTGTCAGCCAGCTGCCTGAGGCTTCCCCAGTCTGCTCAGGCCTAGGAAATGACAGCACATGAGGAGGGGAGACTCCCCCCCCCAACACACACACCTCACCTTCCTCCCTCTGGCTGTGGTGGCTGAGGAGAGGGTGGGATGTTGAACAGACTGTAACTGAGAATGGCAGGAGCCATCAACAGCTACTCTCAAGTGTGAAGCTGGTGAGCCCCTGAAAGCTAAATAGGGTGTGAAATTCATCCTTAATCTCTTTTCAGAAGTGGAAGTCCTCACCACTGGTGGATCCCCCCATCCAGGCAATTTGGGGCAGAACAGGTGAGGCAGCAAGCCCTCAACACAGTGTGAGGCTTCCCCTTCCTATACCACCGTCACCCCCATTACCCAGACCTCATCCCACTTTCCTCTCACTGCAACAGTGTCAGACCTTAGAAAAGCAAAGACACACACGCACAGAACATCCTAGAATTTGAAGGTTTCTTTCCTAGCCCTCGTCACTCAGAGAAGACGGTTGCCAGGGTTAAGAGAGTGAATGCAATGAGCCTATTAAAAAAATTGTCCTAGAGAGAATGGTGAGACTATAAATAATTTGAAGTCTTCATAACTAGAACGTGTTGTGCCACTGAAGACTTGCAGAAAACAGGACAGAAGTCTGGAAGTCAGCCATGAGTCTCCATGACACAGTGCCACTCCCACGTCACTCTGAGACATCACATGAGACGTATTTTTTTTTCCTTCCAGGGCCTCAGGTTCATGATATAAATACTTATTGAGCATCTTCATTGTGCCAGGCCCCGGGGATAACAGGGATAAGTATAGGAGATCCAACTAATAACAGCTAACATTCATTATATGCTTTTCATGGACAGGCACTATGCTAAGCACTTTGCATATATTATCTCATTTAATTCTCACAATAACCCAATGAGACAGACACTATTATTAGCTTCCTTCTACAGATGAGGACACTAAGGTACCGACAAATTAAGCAACTTGCTCATGGTCACTCAGCTAGGAGGTAATAGAACAGAATTTGAACTCAGACTGCCCTATCCCAGACCATCCTCTTAGTCGCTACTGTCTACTCCCTCTCAAGACAAAACATTCACCACCTGCTTCGTAGACCCTGCTGTCTAATGTGAAGTATGGCTCATGGGCAGTTCTGGCCCACTGCCTGTTTTTATAAATAAAGTTTTATTAGAATACAACCACACCCATTTGCTTACTTATTATGTCTGCTTTCACCCTACAATGGCACTGCAATGGCAGAACTGAGTGGTTGTGACAGAAACCATGGCCCAAAAAACTTAAAATGTTTGCTATATGGTCCTTTACAGAAAAAGATTGCCAACTCTTGGTCTCATGAAACAACTTCCTTGCCTTTCTCTGGGATATCAGGAGGATATGTGGAGGTGATGACAGGGACAATACTCTAAGATCCTCAGTCTAAGAAATGACCAATATAGCACAGCCAGTGGATAAGCAGCCTGTCATCCAGCTGCTACTCCAACTTCAGAATAAACAGCCAGGATGATGTGGGAGCAGCCTGCTCCTAATGGTCCCACTGTCACTCAGTGTCCTGGGCCCAGAGCAGACAGGTGGGGCACCAACTGGCAACAGTCATAACGAGTTACCATTAAATGATCCACATGAAAGGGGCAAGAGATATATTCTCTGGGGCCTAGACAATGCAGGCAGTGTGGGAGATGGCAGTTCTGCCTCCACCCAGAGGGGTTGCCTACTGACCCATGCAATCATTTGATATTTATTAAGCGCCTACTGTGTACTGGGCCCTAATGGGAGTGCTATGCTCATAGGGAGTCCCACTATGGATATGGTTCAGACAAAAATCACACATTGGACAAGAATCAGACAAAAACCACCATTCTGTCCCTTCTAATTCTAGGACACTACACTTCCATGGTCTCCAGGCCTCTATATTCATAAGATCTCAGGTTAGTACACAGGAGAGAATCAACTCTGAAGACAGCTGTCCCACTGCTTTTCTTCTTTCCAGTTTTTTTTCCAACTGTGCCCTATTCTAAGGCAGTGTATCTTTCACAGTAAACAGCAATAAATATGGGAAATATATATATATGTGTATATATATATATATATATATAAAATAAGCCAAAATTCTTTTATTTAGCCTTGATTAAATGGCACCTAATGAAAAAAACATTAAGCAAAGAAGCTATTGACACAAGTGCTTTGTGGACACAAAACCAGAGTTAGTTAGCATGGGCCTGGGCTTACATGAAAAAAGTTAGAAGATGTTTATATATCAGATACAAAATTTAGGTTAAATCCATACTTTTTCTGTATCTTGTCATTACGAAGTTGAATCTCCATCTCAGTCTCTGTATGAAAAAAGGCAAATAATATTGAATGGTTTAAGAGTTTCAAGGACGGTTGCCTTGAAAAGGAGCCCATTAAGGTTTGCTAAAGGAGACAACGTGTTGAAATGTTTGCTGTAGAAAATTGTTCACTTAAAGTCGCTAAGCTGTATTTATGAAAGGAAGGGGTATTTTCTCACCAGCCTCGCTATAATTAATCCATGGACTATGACCTCACTGGTCTTGTTATAATTCAACCAGTGAAAAAGAGCCTCTCAAAATTAGGGACACAACTAAAGGCATTACTTTCTGCATACAAAAAAAGGGGGGGGGAGAGATGGTATTTTGAAAGTAAAATAAACAAGTGGTTCTAACAGATTAACTTCAAAACACCATGAAGAATCTCAATTTTCCACAACAGGGGAATTCTCATGTAAGGAGGCTTAATGAGACTTTCTGCCTGAAGATTTTTTTCCCTCTCTGACGCCAGTACGTGAGTTCATCTTTAGGTCACCACCTGAGGCTCAGCCTCTGCCCACTCTGAGTCTGGGGAAAACACAGAAAGTACATCTTCTCCACCAGCCACTAGTCAGAGCCCTCACGACCTTCCCTCAGCCCCGCGGAGAGGACTCTGGGAAAGCTGGACGGGAGGCTGCTGCTTGGGGAGGCGGGGACGACTCCAGCTGTTTCCTCCCCCAGCCCACCCAGGCCAGAGCCGCCCTGAGCCAGAGGCCTGCCACTGGAGAAGCAACTTGCTTTTAATGGATTTTCCCCCTACAGTCGGGATCAGAGAAGAGGTGCTAGCTGTTGATGAGAGTTTGGGGGGTTAGACATGAACATTAATGGAATGACAGGTGGAAAAAGACAAACACAGTCTTATGCAGAGTGTCTCTCAGGGCAGCTGGCTTGATGGCCCCAGCAGAGCTGTCAGAAAACCACATGGTGGTATCCATAAGGGCCTCCCAGGCCAGGCCCATCCAGCCTGGAACAGATGCCTGTTCTCCACACATCCTGAGAAGCAAGTTGGAACCAAAGGTATGGTTTGTGCAGCTCCTGGAGGAGACTCACAGTAGGGCTAGGTTTTCAGTGATCAATTGCTCAATGGAAAATAGCTGAAACTGTTCTAAATATCTGGGCTAGGCTAAACTAAGAGCCCGATAAGTATCAAAGCTGTATAAAATCCTCACAGACTCCAAGGCACTGAAGGACACCCAGACACCCCTCGGGGTACTCTGCCACCCTCCCTACCCACAGTGAGAACATCTCACTCAAGTTGAAAACTTCCAGGGAGGCAACTTCCACCTCCTTCCTCTTGCCCTTCCCTTCCTTTCCATATTTGGCTCTCTCAGCTTCTTCTTCCCCCTCCCCCTCCTTTTTCTCCTCTCCCCTTACTCCTCCTCCCCTTCCTTCTCCCCAGGACCTGCCTTTCCCATCCCCCTTCCCTTGGCCTGGCAACCTCTTCCTCTTGACGTGAGGCCTCACATGGTCACAGAAAGGAATTTCTCCCAAACTCTTGTCCCAGCCTGACCTGGAAGACAGGACCATACTCTACCCTGTTCAGGGAGAGAGAACCTTCCCCAGGTTCAGAACTTCCCCTGTGGGGAAGGCTCCAAAGGGCAGTGTCAAGGACACAGTCTCTCAGCCAGTCTCTCTAACAATTACTAGCTATGTGATCCTGGGCAGGTTACTCTACCTCCCCGTGCCTCAGTTTCTTCATCTGTAAGAGTGGAAACATCAGTCCCTATCTGAGAGCTGTGGTAAGGATCCAAAGAGATCATGCAGATAAAGTATCTGTCCCATCACTGGTTATCAATAAAGTGAGTCCCCTCCCTTTTCCTTGACTCTCCTTTCTGTAAGTCAGGAGTGTGGCTCCTTGATTATTCATGGCTTTCTTGGAGAAACAGCCCTGGAAATGGTCTGGCCCCATCCATACTCTACCTCACTACACCTGCCCAGAATATAGAACAAGTCAACATCCACAGAGTGTTCTGAATCTTCTATCAGCCCCCTGCCGGAGTAGGTCAGAAGATCATGGTTAAGAGTCAAGTGGAGTCAACCCCCGGGAGAGGACACATATGCAGGGAACAGAGTTCTGGGTGGCTCACATGATCAACAAGGTCTTCAGGAGCCTGTTGACAACAGATTCAATTTCACCTCTCTTTTTTAGCCCTGGAGTGAGTGCTCAGCCCTCAGGCAACTGATGCTAAGACAGCTGGCCCCAGGCTCACATGATGGCCCCCTGTGCTGGCTACTGCTGCCCAGAGTCTATTCTGAGATGAACCTACCCCTCCAAGTATGATAGTTCTTGGCCCCCAGGCATACACACCCTTGCATAGTTAGACCACGGAGTATTTTCCAAGGGTCTCCCCCGGTCCCCTGTCTATCATGAAAAAGAGACAGCGCTCATATAAAGCCTGGGGCGAAATCCATAGCTGTGCATTCAAAAGGTTTTCTAGATTAAAAGCCATGATAATAGCCAGGGACATTAGTATAACCCTTGGAAGTTTCCACAGAACTTTTCTCAGTTTCCACCCTGTCAAAGTATATGTTACCTGCCCTAACGCAGGATGCCAAAATTTCAGTGGCTTTGAAATCATGAAAGTATTTCTCGTTCTTATTACATTTCCATGCAGATGACAGAAAGGAAGGGAAACTCTAACCTGCCTAGGCATTGGGAACCCAGGCCTCTTTCATCCTGTCAGAGGCATTGCTGGCCCCTAGAACCTCCAAGTCTTTCACTTCTAGAGCTCAGAGAGGGAGAGAGAGAGTATGCGAGATCCTGCAGGAGGTTTCTGTGGGCCTGGCCTGCACGTGGGAACATCGGGTCCACTCACAGCCAGGTTCAGAACTCAGTCAACACGGCGCATATACTTCCAAGGGAAAGGGAAAGGGAAAGGAGAAAGAATTTGGTAAACAGCACACTGTCTTTGGTATGAAGCCATGAGACAAAAGATTTTCTTCTCCAGAGCAGGACACTAAGGCTCAGAATGACTGACACGGTCAGTACCAGGGTCAGTAAATGGACAGAAGCAGGATCTGACTCCAAGTCTTCTAGCTCCAGTACATTCTTCATCTCATGGAGAGCCTCTCCCTCCTGCTAAGCAAGTTACAGAGCCTTAAGTATGACCCAGGGGGCTCTCATGCCACCTCCTCTTCTCTTCACCTCCAGGTATTTGAAAAGCCAAAGAGACATTACTGCATACCTCCTTCCTACTCTCTCCCAACCAACCCTTCCTCCTTCTGCACCATGGGAGTGGGATCAAGCTCTCCTTGAGCCCTTTCAAACTCAGCCATGAAAATGTGGACATGGAAGCACACCTACGTTTTTGACTAAGTCAGAAAACACAGCCCTTGACTTGGAAGAACTCATGGTCTAATGAGAAAGAGAGAGGGGCATCTGGGTGGCTCAGCTGGTTAAGCATCTGCCTTTAGTTCAGGTCATGACCCCAGGGTCCTGGGATCAAGTTCCGCATCAGGCTCCCTGCTCAGTGGGCCGCTCCCCCTGCTTGTGCTCTCTCTCTTACTATCTCTTTCTGTCAAATAAATAAATAAAATCTAAAAAGAAAGAAAGAAAGAAAGAAAGAAAGACAGGAATGCAGAAACAGCTATAAACAGACTTGATCAGACAACAGCAGAGGCCCCTACAAAGTGCTACAGGAACACAGAGGAACAAGAGATTGTTTTTCTCAGACACTCAGGGCAAGTCACAGAGTACAAGCCCATACTGGGCCATGAGTCAGGAATATCCTAGCAGAACAGGCAGACAAGGCACCGAAGCCAGAGAGGAGCACCTCCACAGACATGAACAGGGAAAGAAGGTGTCTGGGCAAGTCCCCCACAGGAGAGAGAAAGAATCCCATCATGGTCCAGAAGGTCTCCCCACACCTTCTCCTAGGGCTGCAGGGAAGATGGGACACCCTGAACAATGTCACCATCTGGAGAGGGTCCCAAGGTTTTTATGCTACCAGAGCAAAAGGCAGGGGTTGCCGACCCTGTTACTTACCATCACTTATACAACACTTGGCTGTTCAGAGGCACTGTGCACACATTACTGTTATGCAGATGAGGAAAGCAAATCTGTGAAAAATTAGGCACTCAGCTGTTAAGCAGGAGGCCTAAAACGCAAGCCCAGATCCCGTGCTCTAAACCCAGGTATTTCTACCAGGGCTTATAAAAGTAGATGGGGCAGGGGTGCCCCGGGAGAGGCAATGCAGGGCTTTTTCAGTGTCCAGGATAACTTATTGCCAATTCTTTTTCCTTCCCATCCTCACACATGGAGTTAAGAAGGGAATCTTTAGAATCCATTCCTAGGGAACCCTTGTTCAGCACCCCAACCTAAGGAATAAAGGAGATTTGCCCTGACCATGGGGAGCACCTACCTTCCCTACCCCTCAAGTCAGCTATACTTCCTTCCAGGAAGCCATCAGAAGACAGAATAAGGGGGCACCTGGGTGGCTCAGTCAGTTGAGCATCTGCCTTCAGCTTAGGTCATGATCCCAGGGTCTTGGGATCAAGCCTTATGTTGAGCTCCCTGCTCATCAGGGAGTCTGCTTCTCCCTCTGCCTCTGCCCCTCCCCCAACTCATGCTCGAGTGCTCTCTCTCTCTCTCTCAAATAAATAAGCAAAATCCTTAAAAAATGAAAAAGAAGATAGAAGTAGCAGATTCAGAGACAGATAATGCCAGAAGTCAACACAGAAGAGAACACAACATTGCTTTGTGCTCTATGACCCTCACAAACCCACCTGGGACTTACACAGGAAAGCACTGGGGCAGCAGCCACATTCTCTGCACATCATCCCACCTTCGCCTCCCCTCTGCCCCCTTGTGCAGCGCCCTTTGTTTCTCTTTCTCCCTGTTCCTTCCTTCAGCCCAGAATCGGTCAAGAGAGCAAAGACTGATGTTTTCAGTGAGGTTCTCTGAAGGGAGGTGTGCCTTCTGGAGCCCGCCGGGACTCCTTCCTTCTCCTGTAGGAGGAATGCTGTTGAATAAGAGAAGACAGCACTCCTCCCAGGGGACCTGCAGGCTGGCACCTCAGGGACTGTGAGTTATAGCTTGGGGCACTTACTCTTCAGAAGCAAGGGGAAACCCAGGGTAGGGGCTACTTTCCAACTGTTGTTCACTTAAAGAAGCAGCCGTATTTTTCAAGTCGGAAAGGGGGCCATTTTTTTCTGAGTTATTATATTTGTTTACAGGCAGAGCCCTATAAAGCTACGCAGACAAAGTTACATGAAGTTGTGCATTTACTGAATTATCTTTGTTTAAAAGGATAATACATAAATGTAGGACTGTCCCTAAAATCCAGTGTGTGAGGCTGCCTTTGGTTCCTTGTGCAATCTTTTCTCCTCTGCAATGGGTGGAAAAGGAGGAACCAAGAAAATGAGGTGCCCCAAAACCAAAAAGAGATATCTGGGGGCAGTTGTCCTCAGACAGCCCCAAGTAGAGGAAGGAATCTGGCACCTCCTTAACTGTGTTGAAAAATTCCACCTGCTATGTGCCTCCATTATTGCATTTATCACACCACACTGTAAAACATTTATTTTTTGTATGTACTGGGAGCTCTTTGAGGCCAAAGGCTGCACGCCCTTCACCTTGATGAATGCCCAATGCCCAGTGCAGTGCCTCACAGGAGCCCAAATATACATGTCGGGTGATTCATCTATGAACTGACAGATGGTAAGCGGTGCCCATCAGGAAACCAATACTCTCTAAACTTGATGGTGTATGTTCTTAAGTTTACTTGTTTCCTTAATGTCAAAGTAAAATTTCTTCAAAACAAAACAAAAAACAAGAAAAAACAAAAAAACCAATACAATCGCTCTGGGTTGAACTCCAGAGGCAAGGATTTGTCCGTGCCTACGTGTAGTAGTAGTAGTAGTAGTAGTAGTAGTGAAGGCAAGGTTAAGCCCCATTGTAAGGGAGACCCTGCATGAAGCAAATTGTCAAGCCTCATGCCAAAACTCTTCAAGGAAACTGAGTTTAAGAGTGTGCAACGAGCCTCAGGCTATGGACGTGCCAAATGTCTTTCAACACAGAAGGGTCAGGGAACCAGACTGAAAACAGAGACCCCCGTCAAAAACACAGCCAGTTCATCCAGGAAAATCTAGCAGCAATGTGCTGAGAGTTTTCCTCGCAAGTCCCTGGAATTTCAACATGGGCATCTTCCATGGTGCAGCCAACTATGCTGCAGCATCTCCCTCTGGGGTGTCTTCAGGGCAATGCAGATGGAGTGGGAGACCATGAGAGCTGCCTTCACACAACTTTAGGGACCCTCGCAAATCCTTTTTCACTTATGCTTCAAAGGACAGCACTTCACATGTTTGCCCCTGCTCAACCCAGACAAAGGGAGTTTGATGACCTCGCAGACATGAGCCCTATCTGCCCAAATAAGGGAAACCAGCTGGTTCTGTTCTGTTAGTTAGCACAATTCTATTCCACTTGCAGGAATAAATATCTCCCTCACCAGGGAACTCAACAACAAGAGATGTATCTGGCACTTTCTATACAGTAGACACAGTGGATGCAGCCATGTATCAATTAGCAAGGCCACACTTCAGTTACAATCCCCAAGATTCAGGGTTTGAAAACATGAGAAGCTATGGCTTCCTTCTCACATGACAGCCTGGGGAGGATGATCGGGTCCTCCACCACAATTCGGGGACTTGGACCACCAGCTTCTGCAGCAGCCTCCAAAGTGACCAGGATATCACTGTCCCTTTGAGTCTTGTCACCCTCTGCAGCAAGTGGCAAAGGGAGAAAGGGAGCACCATGGAGGATACACTCTCTTCTCTGGGCCTGAAGGAGACATTCCAGTGAGAAGGATATGGTCTGTCCTAATTGCTGCTGAGGCCAAGAGAAGCAGGGAGCTAAGAAGCCATTTCTAGACTTCCTCACCCCCAATCAGTTGGGCTAATCAAACGCAAGCAGTCATGGGGGCAGGTGGTATACTCTAGCTTCCTGGTGGAGACCCGCTCCATGCTGGTCCCTAGGCTCATCGTTCCCCTGTCTGCAGTTCCCAATGTTCCTGCAAGATGGGGTATATTGTCCTCTCCAACATCACTGCTTCACTCACTCAGTCAACATCTATTTATTATTCATATTTTATGCCAGACATGGGGCTAGGTGTTGGGGACACGGTGGTATAGTAGTCACACATGGCTGATGTCTCCACAAAGCTGACATTCTTATGTTCAGGAGACACAAGACAAAAGCCAACCAGTCATTCAATACATGATTTCCTAGAGCAGTAAGAGACTTAAAGGAAACAAAACAGTCGTGGGAATGAAAGTGTAAGATCAGAGGGCTCCTTAGGATGGAGAGGTCAGGGAAGTCCTCTGTGAGTCCTAAGTGGACAGAAGCACCAGCCCTCAAGACAACAAAGAAGGCTTGAGCCCAGCAGCAAGTCCTGAGGCCTGAGGCAGGAATGGGCTTGGCAAGTCTGAGGACCAAGGGGAAAGCCAGCATGGCCAGCAACCCATGGGGAAGGGAGTGGCCTGAAATGAGACTGGAGAGGTCAACAGGGCCATATTGCAAAGGGTGAGCCATGGTAAGAGGGCACTGGATCACTCAGCAAGTGTTTATGGAGTCCCAATGAGCCAAGAGACCAAAGATACTCTGGTGAAGACATAAATCCCTGCTTTTGTGGAGCCTGCTTGTGCCTGGGAGACGCAAAGTCAACAAACGAATGAATAAATAAACAGTATCACATCACAATAAATAACAAAGAGTGGTCAGAGCTCTGAGGGAGATGAAGCAGGACACGAGAGTAGATTGATAGGGCTGCTATGGCCCATGGGATAGAAAGGCAAGGCCTCTGGTGAATCCAGCAGTCCTGAAGGAAGCTTCTGAGGGCACAGCATCGCTGAGAGCTCCTAGGATTGCCCAATAAAGCACAGGCTTTTACATTTGAAATTCAGACAAATACATTTTGCACTAGACATACTTATACTAAAAATAATTCATTGTTTATCTGAAAGTCAATGTTAACTGGGTATCCTGCATTCTTAGTGGCTAAATCTGGTAACTGTAAGACAGAGGGAACACAAAGTGCGAAGACCCTGGGGTAGGAGTCCTGTTGCCATATTCACAGCATGGCACAGAGGCTGCTGTAGGCAGTGAGGCTGGAGAGGGGTTGAGCCAGAGCATGCAGGGCCCTGGGGTCCGTAGCGAGGACTGGATTTTCTTCTATGTGGAACAAAAGACCTGGAATATTTTGAGCAATTACATTAACGACAGAAAATAGAAGACACGGGGCTGGTACCCTATCCTGTCTCAACTCCAGAAGGTTCAAATGGAGGAGGTGGAAGACCAAGGTCATTCCAGGTCCAAACATTCCTCAACATGCCTGCCTCTGTGTAGCCACAGAGATGGGAATGGGGGAGTTTCAGGTAAACTCCAGATAGGACCCTCATTCCCTCGTGAAGAATCAGGGGTACCCTCTCCTGACTCCCCTTCTCTCTCCAGGAGGTCTCTCCAATCCATGTGGACCAGAGTGTTCATCAGGGTGAACAGGGCTTAGGCCATACTATTTCCTCATCCTTATTGCCTAGAAAAAAGCGCCATTCCTGCCATAGCCTCCAGACCCCCAGGATAGAGTTCTGGAGCCCATGGGCTCAGCCTCCATGCCACCACCTACTCCGCAGCTTCTTTCTACCCAAAATGGAGCAGAGACCATCCTGGGAGAAGTTTGCATTAGACAAATCCCCCTCCTCTTCTCTTGACCTGACTGTTCTCCTGTAAAGTCTACATTTGAATGAGGGAAGAAGGGGTCAGTTTCTTTGGGTCTGGCCACTGTTATCGATTCTCTTCCCTCTTATCAGCCATCCTGTAACTATAGTCTGGGCTCCATGTGCTCCAGGTTCCGGCTTTAATCAATAGCAAGAGTATAGATAGATAAAGACAGAAACTGTTTCCAAAATGCTCTGGAAAGCTTCTCACACTGAGCTTGGAAAGGAATGTGTTCTGGGATTGATTTGGGACCCATGATTCTGTAAGTATCCAAACTCTGGATGAAAGGGGACAAGGAAATTGCCAGGAGAATGAGGGTCCTTCCCTTAAAGATGCAATGGAAGGAGATTTCCTTATGACTTCTTTAGAAGCTCTAGACCTCAGTTTTCAATAGCAGCAACTGATTTCAATTTCGGCGATCAAATGATCCTATACAAAGAGTATTGATTCCAGAACTGACGTGAGAGTTATAGATCTACCCAGAAGGGATTCTCCAGCGATTTGTCTCTGCCCTTGCCTTTGTCCTATAAACATCTACTTCAACAGCTTGAATAGAAACATGTTGTTAAAGTTTATAGAGGACCCCAAACACTGATGATCTAGGGATAAAACCTGAACCAGCTGGGTAACTTTGGACAATCTCCTTAACCATTCTGAGCTGCATTTTCTGTATCTGTTAAAATGAGTAATAAATCCTGCCTCTGTAGATTGTTCTGGAAATTAACTGAGATCCTCTCTACAAAGTGCCTATCCCAATGTTTGGCACAAAGGACACACTCAGTAAGTAATAATTCCTTTCCCTCAGTTTTGTCATCTATAAAATGGAGATGCCAAAATTATAAATGCCATTAGAACCAGAAACCCAATTCACTTTGGAAAGGATGACTTAGTTGTTGGATAACACCACAGCATAAAACAATGGACCAGAATCAAGAAAATGAACATTAATAATCCATGCAATTAAAAACTAATAACAGCACAGAGAATACAAGCTTGATAACAATTCCAAAGGAAAAGACCCAAGAGTTTTAATTAGCCACAAGCTCAATTTGAAACCAGAGTGGGACACATTTACCATGAGAAGCTTATGCAATCATAGATGACACAATAATAATAATTAACATGTATTGAACACTTACTCTGTCCCAAGTGATACTCTAAGTATCAAGCTTTACCCATTTAATGCCCTCAACAACCCTATGAGCTGCTACTTTTATCACAAGTTCATGGCTGACAAAACTGAAGCAGAGAGAGGTTAAGGAAATTGTCTATGGTCACATTAATTTGCTAATAGCAAAGCTGGGATAGAAATAAAAGAGCTGTGCACAGTTCAGACCACATCTGAAATTGCTGGGTCAGTTCTGAGTACCATGTTACATACAGCCACATTGTCCCTACCCTGATGCACCTCAGCCTTCAACTGTTCTGTGCCATCAGGTTGGGAGGGGTTGCGTAGATTGGAATTAAGACACCCACTGGGACTAGGCTCTAGAGTTCAAGCCATGAATGAACTTACCCACATTGCTAAGATCATCTCACTTCTTATCAGGCAAGGGATTTTGTGCTCAGGGAAGGGCCTTGAGTGCCCTCCTGCCCCTGAACTGTCACACTGCTTCACCCCTCCTCTTCCTCAGCCCATTCAACTGATCGCCATAATTTAATCCTGCCTGCCACAAAAAACAAAAATGTTGGCACAGAAGAATGAGGTGAGCAGGATAATTCTTTGAAGTCTCACAGCTTCTAAAAATTCATGCAAATTTTGTACTCTCCTCCATACTATAATCTGGGTTTGTTTTAATGTAAAAATAATATTTTAAGTGACTTACCACTGGGTGAAATTGATGCTAGAGTGATGAACCACGGTTTTCCTTCAGCTTTGCAGAACCCCTGATGAATGACTACATGTTCCCAGTTTGAAAAGCTCAGAACTGCAGATGCATATTTCCTAACATGGAAAGCAGTCCAGGGCACATCATTAGGCGATAAAAGCAGGTTACCAAACAGAATGCACAGCACGGCTCTACTTTTATATGCCGTCCGGAAGGCTATGTGCACACCAAGATGCTCCCCGAGGTTATCTCTGGGCTATAGGAATGGGGGCAATATTTGTTTTGCTCTTTTTGCTTCTTATATCATAGAATTTTTCTACAACTAGCATCTGTATTCTTTGCGGAGGTGTAGGATGGGGTTCGGTGGTGGTGGGCTTTTCGTGGGTGGGCAGAGGAGGTTAGTTTTGCTTTTCAAGATTTAAGAGTTTGTGGCTGCCTGAATCTTTCAGACACTTGCTCCAGCAGGCTGTACCTTCCTTGAATATCTGGAATGCTCCCATAAATCCCTGTCACCTTTGAGGTTTGTTGTGGTCAATCAGCTCTGCTCAGTCACTCGGGGAAGGAAACCAGCTCCAGGTGGCACCAAGGTCTTGACTCTCACCTCTGGTCTTAATGCTGCTGTTTCACACACACCATGCACGCCCAGGAGGAAAGCCTCCCACATTGGGCCGGAGGGGGGCGGGTAGGGTGTCCTTCACCCTGCACATTGCTTGCATCTTGTCACAACTCACTGCTCACTTGGAACCTATGGCTTGACTCCCTTCCCTTCTTCCCCAGAGGTTGCCCCAGTACAAACTTGATTCCCCAATCTTCTCTACCTGGTTCTAAGATCTCAGTCAGGTCCTCTCCCAACCTCACTAATTCTTTGAAGTCTTTAATCATAAGTCGTCATTAATCATAAGTCATTACTTGTTGCACAGTTATTATGCAGCAAGCATGTGCTAAATATTTTATATCCATTGTCTTTCAATTCTCATAATAATCCTCTAAGGTAGATTTCATAGTCTCCATCTCACAGATGAAGAAACTAAGGCTGAGGGAGATTGAGCGAAGCTTAAGATCACAGTTCTGCTGTTGGCTACATAATGAGTCACCCCTAAACTTAGTGTCTTTAAACAGTAATTTTATTCTGGGGTTTGACTGGGCTCTGTTGGGTAATGCTTGCTTGAGGTCACTCATGAAGCTGCGGTCAGATGGTGGTTAGGGATAGAGTCCTCTCAAAGACTCTTCCTGACATGTACATATCCAGTGGTAGATGTTGGCTGTGGTCTTGGACTTCAACTGGGCTAGCAGCCAAAACACCTGCAAGTGGCCTCTTCCACCCAGTCTCTCCACTTGGGTCAGTTGGAGCTTCTTCAGAGAAGGACCTTTAATTCCAAAGAAAACAAGATGAAAGCACATGGCATTTTTATTTCCTAGCCTCCGAAGCCCCACAGCACCACTTCTGCCATCTTGTATTGGTCATGGTGGTCTCAAAGTTCTGCCCAGGTTCACGGGGAAAGAATACAGACCCCACCACTCAGTGGAAAGAGTGTCATCTCACTGCAAGAAGATGTGGATGGCACAACACCTTTGGAAACTGTAATCTGCCCCAATCACAAAGCTAGGGAAATGGGGCGGAGCCAGTATTTGAACCAGGCATCCTCACTGCAAATCACGTGCTCTTAAACCACGGCGGTACACTGCCAAGAGAGATTATGAGTCTGAGACACAGAAGTGGAAGGCCAAGATGTTGAGATGCCCAGAAATAATGTCGTATGATTTAACAAATGGCCGAGGCTATTTAGCCAGAAGAGGACAAAAGTTAAAAGTGAGATGACAGTTTTCTCCACTACGTTAAAGACAAACATGTGCAAGAGGGAAGACAGATTGTGTATTGCCTCCTCCAGCGATGGAAGAGACAGGCAGGTGCAGCCTGTGGCAGCACTGACTTTGAATGGGAGCAAAGCAGGTTTGCCTCCCTGCTGCACTTCTAGGCAATCACTTCTCTGCTCTAGGCCTCATTTTCCACATCTGTAAAATGGAGATAATAAAGCCTATACTTCCAGGTTTCTGTAAAAATCTAAGATGATATATGTATAGCAACCTGACATATAGTAAGCACTCAATAAATGATAGCTGCTATTATAATTATTCTTACTATGTGCTTTGTTGTTGTTCAATAGAGCCAGTCAGCAACGGGGTAGGCTGCCTTACAAAAACCTGAGGTCCCCAGAAAGGATTCCTATACCTAGCAAGGAGAAGTATCTGGATGAAATGACAGACTGAAAACCAGGAAGCTCTTGGTCTATCTCTGGGCCATGAGAGATGCAAGCCAACCCAGGGAGACACTGCTGTGCCTTGGATGGACTTTGCCTTGGAGCCTGCTGGAAGCCTGGCAGCTCTGGCTAGAAAAGAAGGAAAGGAAACCAGGAAAGCACGGAGCAGAGGGCAGCACTGGAGCTCTGAGGGAGGCATGGGTAGGCAGCAAAGGTCTTTGGGCAAAGATAGTGATTAGAATCATAAAGATGTCAGCAGGGTCCTGGAAGCATCCATCTAGGCGGGGCTCTTGGTGGCAGCCTGTAATCCCAAGTAGAAGGACACGGTGAGGTTGAGTTAAGAGCTGGGGCCCCAGACAAGAAGGGTGACTCCAAGAAGCACCAATTACAAATCAGGAAATCAAGACCCAAACCAGATCTTATAGCCTAGCAAACAACACATAGGGCAGGAGGGAAGGGAAGCAGGGGAAGAGGGGAGAGGGGGACTTGATCAAAACAAACAATTTGTATAGTACTCATTATGTGCCAGGGGTAACTTATCATTTTATGACTGTTAACTCATTTAATTATGACAATGATCCTATAAAGTGTGAGTTACTGTTATCCCCCTCCTACAGGGGAAGGAACCGAGATAGAGAGAGCCTAAGGTATTTGTTCAAGGCTCTCAATAGGCACTCCTATTCTCAGAGGAGGACCAGAGAGGCTCCTAGGGAGAGACACTTCACCAGTATCAAACAGCTCATACAGAAGAACTGAGGCAGGACATTGACCCAGGTCTGTTGGCTCTTGTATTTATACCAAGTCTGCTTTAACGGGCACCAAGGACTTAGGACCCACAGAGGATGTTAGCTTGGAACCATAGGACACAGTGATTCCATTTGCTACAGCCAGAGGCCAGGAGCCTAAAGTATCCTGGCCTGCCTTGGGTTGAGTGGGCCCTGGGGATGGAATTGGTCAAATCTCAGGGTCATGGCTGGGTCTCCAAGCTTGAACAGGGACATAAGTCCCGAGGGCAGGACAACAGTTCCCTCCCCGCAGCCTGCTACTTTTCCCCCAACCTCACCCCAAATGCAGCCTGGCCTGGGCTTGGTGTCACAGTGATAAATTCCAGTTTCTGATGGTAAAACTCCCGGGCCTCATCCCTATCTTCCTGGTAAGCTGCAAGACCTTTCCCTGTCTCACCAGGGAAACCTCCGAGAAAAGGAAAAAGACAGGGTTTCCAGAACATTAAACTCCTACTGCCACTAGGCCTGCCAATCTTCGCTCTAATCCCTTGGAGCCAATGCATCTGGGAGGGAGCTGGGGGTGTGGACTGCACAATGCCACATGGCCTGCACAAGACAATCCTTGTCTTTCCAGCAGGAAGGGACTTGGAAGGTCAACTCTTCCCTTCTCCTGCCCTGGCTCAGACTCACTTCATGCAGAGAAAGAAAGCTGGCTGAGCCAGAAGGACAGGTCTCCCTCCACATTTTATGACAAAAATATCAACTAGCGTTTATTCAAGAGCCAACAAATATTTAGCGAGCATTTTTCATGTGCCAGACACTGGGTTGATTAAATAGGCCTCTAGCCCTCTGTCTCCGAAATTTAGAATTTGGGGCTTAAGGAACAAGGACCAAGGAAGGCAGTGGGTCTCAGATTTGAGGATAGAAATGCTGACAGTTTCTCTCCCTCAGCCCTACTCCACTGTGTCCATGAGCGAGCACCCCACAAAGCACATGTTCTCCTTGCCTTCTTTTCTGGCTTGACTGAACCAGACTGCTCCAACACAAAGGTTCCATGGAGTTTGGCCACCAGTGGGATGTGGTAAAAAGACCACTGAGCTAAGCATGCAGTCAGGAGCCTGGGTCACAGGATGAGGCTGGGCCAGTCACACAATCTCAGTGATTCTCAGTTGGATTGGCTGTAAAATGGTGTTAAAGTTACCACCTCCACCATAAACTGTTCATAACATTCCTATCTCATCACATACACTCAGCTCACCATGCTGACAGAGATAAGAGTATATTTTAGAGAAAAGGTACAGAACGCAGTGACCCTACGGCGTGGGGAAATGGGCCCTTTTATGCACTGCTGGTAGAAGTAGAAGTGGGGGCACCCTTTTGCAGGGGGGGACAGGAGGAGAAATTGGCAGTAAGATTCAAAGAAAACTTGCTGTCCTCAACTTTTTCTTCAACACCTTCTTTCCAGGAATTTACCTGAAGGTGTATGAAAAGAGACATGTTAGAACAATGGTCATCACAACATCATTTATAATTATTCCAAAAACTATGTATAATAGAGATTTACATTTCAAGGATCATAAAAATACACAGCCAAATATCCAACACCTATCAGATTCATGCTATATGCCTGAAACTGTTACAACACTGTGTGTCAACAATACAAAAAAAAAAAGTTTGTTGAAATAAATATACATAGTATTCTTAACTGCCCCCCCAAGAAAAGAAAAAAAAAAGAAATAGAATATTCACAACATCTTCAGAGCCTCCTGCATGCCGTAACCAATCCTACTCCAGTAAACCACTACCCCAAATTTTGTACTAATCATTCCTTTCCTCTCCTCCATCATTTCATCACACATCTATGCATCTTTTTTTAATTAACATGTAATGTATTATTTGCCCCAGGGGTACACGTCCGTGAATCATCAGGCTTACACATTCCTTAGACCTCACCATAGCACATCATCTATGTATCTCTTAAAAAAAGGAAAGGCGCCAGTTAAACACCTGCCTTTGGCTCAGGTCATAATCCCAGGGTCCTGGGATTGAGCTCTGCATTGGGTTCCCTGCTCAGTGGGGAGCCTACTTCTCCCTCTCCATCTGTCCCTCCCCCTACTTATGCTATCTCCCTCTCTCTCAGATAAATAAAATCTTTTTCAAAAAATTGAAGTTTCATTTTTCCTATTTTCAATCTCTATCCACATATGGTTAATTTTTGTTCGTCTTTCCATGATTTTAGTTCTTACTTGATTTTTCATCTCATAAGTTAGATAACTATTATTATTACATATAATCAATATTTATTTATACATTTGCCATTTTTTGTTTCCACCATTCCTTCTTGTATTTCAAACCTGCAGCGATCATTTTTCTTCTTCCTGGCATATATTTGTATAAGTTCCTTCAGTAAGTATGTCTTGACAGTTAATTGTATCTTTTGTTTTTAAAACATTTAAACTGCCTTTATTTTGCCTTCATGTTTAAGAGGTCATTTTAGTAGTGGTAGAATTCTAGCACATTTCTACTTAGCACTTCAAAGTTATCATTCCATAGTCTTCTGGCTTCTGTAGATACTATTGAAAAATAAGCTGTGGGTCAAGTGCTCATTACTTTGTAGGTAATCTATCTTTCTATTTTTAGGATCCTCTATTTGTCTTCACTGTTCCATTTTTCTACAAAACGAGGGCTTCTTGTCCTTCATCCTGTTTTGGGTTCACTGGGCTTGTTGAAACTGAGGACTGGTATCTCTCATCAGGACTGGAAATTTGTCAGTCATTATTTTTTTTTAAGATTTTATTTACTTATTTGTCAGAGAGAGAGGGAGAGAGAGTGAGCGAGCACAGGCAGAGTGGCAGGCAGAGGCAGAGAGAGAAGCAGGCTCCCTGTCGAGCAAAGAGCCTGATGTGGGACTCGATCCCAGGATGCTGGGATCATGACCCGAGCCGAAGTCAGCTGCTTAACCAACTGAGCCACCCAGGCGTCCCAGTCATTATCTTTTTTAATACTTCCATTTTCTCTGCCATCTTTTGGTAGTTCAATTATAAGTATGTTGTATTTCCTCTGTCCTTTATATCTCTTTGTGTTTCTCTTGTATTCTAGGCCATGCTTCAGAGAAACTTCCAGATCACTAATTCTTTCTTTTGCTGTGTCTAATTTATTATCACATTCATTAGTTGGTCATTTTAATAATTACTATTTTTATTTTCTAAAAGTTGTATTTGGTTCTCTTTTACATCTGATTAGGGTATTCTAATAGCTTTCTGTTCCCTCATACTTCCAATACTCTTTTATTTCATAAAGAAATTAAACATATGTATTTCATATTGTATATTGAATAAGTGCAGGTCATTATAGTCTTCAAGGAATTTGTAGATTTATACTGAGTCTCATTCAGGATAGTTTATTTCCTCATGTGTCTGTTGAGTGTTGATTGTGAAGTCCATGTCCCTTGGAACTTTTTCTGTAGAATTCTCTGAGGCCAAGCTTTAACATATTTTCTTTCCAAGTCCTGGGTATCTGACCAAATCCAGGACACTTCAAGTTTTCAGGATGGGGTTTTAGATGAATTCAGGTTTCTGCCAGAGAACACTTATCTTTATGTTTTTTCTTCTTTCCCATTAGAGTCAAGGATGACAAGTTTCTTCATCAACTATCTTTTTCTGTAGACTGTGTTTTTTCTAGTTCACCAACTGGGAGTTTCACCTATCTGGATTCCCAACTTTGTGTAAGAATCCAGCCTGCTTAGGCTCTGTGCTCTAACTGCCATCTGTCATGTATATGGCCCACATTACCTATTAAACCCCAAATAAACTCCAAGACAAAGACTAATTCTAGAGTCACAGGTTTTGGGGTTTTGGGTTTTTTGTGGGTTTGGTTTTCTGGGTTTTGGTGGGGATTTTTTGGTTTGGGTTTTTTGGTTTTTATCTCTAAGAAATTCCCTTTATTTTATGCCCTCATATGTTTTTAAAGGGGGGAGGAAATATATATATATATATATATATATATATATATATTCCATCACTTGGGGCATACTGTCCCTGGGGGAGTTTCATGGAACATCTAGTCCATTATATTTGATGAAAAGATAAGTATAATTATATTTATTGGCAAGGGAAAATGTCAACATAAGGAGTGAGTGTGAAAAATTAAGTTATATAACAGTGTTCTCTCTGGATCATGGATTGTTGGGTGATGCTTGCTTTGTCCTTTGTGCATTTTCCACATTGTTTTAAAATTTTTGCAATAGGAATTTATTATTTTAACAAAAACAGTTGTCTCCATTCTATTCATGCTATCATGCAGATATGGAAAACAATTGTGGCTTCTTTATTTTTCTGTAACATGCTTAATTGTGCTTCTGGAGACTCTGAGTGGGAAGTGTAGAACAAGGAATAGGAATGCAGTGCATCAGACCCCGTATATGGTCTCCCTAGATTTGCTTCGCTCTACTTGCCTCTCCCAACCAGCCACTTGCTCAGTGGATCGTCCCAGCCACTGCTCCCTCTACCTCATCTCCTAACACTGCTAGCTATCTCAGCCTTCTCCAAAGTGAGGGCTTCAGTGGATGCTCCAGTTGCCTACCATGGCAGGAGTTACAGCAGCTCTGGTGTTCAGATCTGATTCCATAAGAGTGATGAAGATTCTGGTTCCTCTTCCCACTTACAGACTCTGATAAAGGGTCTAGTTTTACTATTGTCTTGTAACAGATTACTTCAAAACTAGGGGTTCAAAGTAACAAATATATATTATCTCACAGTTTCTGTGGGTCAACAATCTAAAGTGGCTTAACTGGGAGGTCTGGCCAAAGGTCTCTCATGAAATGACAGTCAAGATGTTGACAGGAACTGCAGTCACTGAACGCTTGACTACACGTCAGTTTCAAGTTGTAAACTGGAGATCCACTTCCAAGATGGCTCACTTTCATGACTATTGGCAGGAAGTTTTAGATACTCAATGTGTAGGCCTCTCCATAGGCTACTTGAGTATCCTCACAACATGGAAGCTGGCTTCTCTCAGAGCAAGTAATTCAAAAGCAAGGAGGAAGATACAATGTCTTTTATGACCTACTCTCTGAAAAATCATGAATTGTTATTTTCATTTTTTTTAAAGATTTTATTTATTTATTTGACAGAGAGAGATCACAAGTAGGCAGAGAGGCAGGTAGAGAAAGAGAGAGAAGGAAGCAGGCTCCCTGCCAAGCAGAGAGCCCAATGCAGGACTCAATCCCAGGACCCTGAGATCATGACCTGAGCCGAAGGCAGAGGCTTAACCCACTGAGCCACCCAGGCGCTCTATAGTCACTTTTTTTCATTTGTTAGAAATAAGACACCAAGACCAGCCCTCACTTACGTGGAAAGGAATTAGGCTCTACTTCCTGAGTAGAGTATGAAAGCATCTGCAGACATATTTTTAAACTACCACAAAGGGCCACATCATAGGCATGGAATCTCCTCCTTCTTCAAAATCTTCTCAGAGGGACCAGAGAGCACAATCTCATAGTGCAGTAGAGGCAAATGTTGACCATTAAAAGATAGGAAAGAATTAAAAAAAAAGATAGGAAAGAATTAAAAACAGTAAATAAATTCAAACCATCCACTGACTACTTTGAGTTGTAGTGAGGTGTGGTGGTTGCCACACAAAGGGCCCATCTGGAAGAGGGCCCTTTTGTCTAAACAGTCTAAACAGTCAAAGGGGTTTTCTTGTGAAGCTGTAGCTAGTTCAGTAATGCCTTCTCTCCTTTCCCACCTCACTTTCCTTTTTCCCCTTATTCTTGCTGCACTAGGGCTGCACTATTCAGTAAAGCTTTAGGGTATAAACTTTGCTCAAGTTCTGTATTCTAGAAACTTAGGTTAAAACAAGGAGCTAATCTTGGAAATTATTGGTACTGACATAAACATCTCTTTGGATGGCTCCCGTCTCTTCAGAGCAAATGGTTCAGGCTTCCAGATTTTCTTCTCCAACACACCACCACCACCCTGACTCTTCCTTAATGGTAGCTAGATGGTGGAGTTGATTGGTCTTGTAAAGGGAGAGGAGAACTAACCTCTGGTCAAAGCTGACCTCTGCATTGGGTTGGTCATCTGGTCCAGTTCCTCCGTTTGCTCACAACTAACCCTGACTGACTTGTCATCCAAGATGGCACACTAACACCCACAACTAAAGAATGTCGAAACTGGAATGTTTTGACAGTGTCCAATATTTTGGCCCCTTGAGAGTAGAAAATGAAAACACTGGATTCTGACTCTGCTGTCCAACCTCCATTTTTCTCTTCTTCCTTCACATCCCCTCAGCTTCTCAAGAGACTTCCTCACACCGTGGTCTGAATTACCTCTACCCTATTGTTTATAAGGAAATTCTATGATCATATAATTGGGAGCATAATGAATTTAAAAATTTATTTTCCTGTATATGAAACCTTACTTTCAAGACTGTTGGGTCCTAATGGACTCAAAGACAGGAAGTTGCCTCTAAGATTTAAAGCTAAGAAATGACCTCTTTGTTCTAGGTGGTTCCTTCCCTTCCTGGAGCACTAAATCTCATTGCTTTCATGGGTGGAGAGCTTCAGAAAAACAAAACTTTCAGGATATAGATATACATTCGAAATACATTATAAACATGTTATCTATCCCCTTGAAGCAATTATTTCCTTAAAAAGTACCATCACTGTCCTTGACTCATTACTGAGCCCATCTCCCAGCTTTGCCTATTAAGGATCTTCCTATTTTTTTCCTCCAGATCCCAGTCCCCAGTACCCAATCTCTCCTTTGTACAGACAGCTCAGTTTGGCCCCATTTTCCTGGATTTTAACTTAGCAGTCCTACTAGGGTAGGAGCTCCTTTACTTACCCTCCTGACCCAAAGTAAGAAAGAGCTCTCTCGGGACGCCTGGGTGGCTCAGTTGGTTAAGCGGCTGCCTTCGGCTCAGGTCATGATCCCAGCGTCCTGGGATCGAGTCCCACATTGGGCTCCTTGCTCGGCGGGGAGCCTGCTTCTCCCTCTGCCTCTGCCTGCCACTCTGTCTGCCTGTGCTCGCTCGCTCTCTCTCCCTCTTTCTCTGACAAATAAATAAATTTTAAAAAATTTTTTAAAAAAGAAAAAAAAAAAGAGCTCTCTCCGGCCCCATTCCCTAACCTCCCAGTTAGGAAAGAGAGGTAAAAACACAGGGATGTGTTAACACATGAAAAGAAAAGATGCACATGAGGTCGCTTTGCAAACTGTAAAGCTCTGTACAATTATCAAGTATTATCTCACGAAGAACCCTTCCCAAACAGCTTAGAAAAGTACTTCTCTTAATGTTGCCTTTATAGAAGACTGCCTTTTGAATGATAACCCTTGTCCCCAGGGATCAGGAAGGACAAAGTCAGTAACAGGAGGGAGGTTTCTTTAAGTCTCCGAAGAAAAAAGGATGGAAAAAGAGAGCCCCTGTGGGAAGCCATCTGCAGATCCATCTTGTCTGCTTGGAAAGTCACAGGCTTCAGGCATCTGCTGGTGGGGTGCTATAGAGAACCCAGGTCAGGGAAGGTATTCAGGGACATCAAATCATGATATTGAGACGGTGGTAAATGAGAAGCCCAAACCTTCATGCAAGCCACTTCTGCAGCCATGGACAGAGATCCACACAGACCGCTGTCCAAATTCACTCTGCTGGGTAGAAGGAGCTGATTTATGTCTCCAGCAGGTATGCCAGAGAAAATTCAAATTGATCAAAAATTAAATATTCATAGGACATTATTCATTAAGATTCATCTCACCGAGTGGATGAAATGAGGCAAGGGAAGAAATTAGCTTGCTTGAGAGTGTCAAAGTGATTATGTGATTAAATTGCAATTTATAATTTCTCCTTCAAAAAAAGCATTACTTCTTGATTTGTGTTTTCTCCTCCTTTCTGTGCCCCCTTGTTGTCCAGGCCTGAGCCAAGGACATTCAGGGTTAATCAGAGATGGGAAAGCTCCAAACACAGTGCCTGATCGCTCTGCCTCCATCCTTCTCCCCCCACCACCACTGACTCCGAGAGGCCCGTCCACCTGGCCTCGGGGTTTTTCCCCTCTTAATGCTGAGAATAGGGCCTCCAGAAGCCAAGTGGCAACCTCCCAGAGAATACCAAACAACTCCCCCACCCCAGAGGAACGCAACTGGATGGTTCCAGCCTCAGGCCACTGCCTCACCTTCCTGGATGAGGGGGAAAAACACATGTAGGCCGACTTCCCTGTAGATGAGCAGTCATCGCTACAGGGCATACCTGGATGGTCTCTTGGAAAGTCTCCTTCCGGCCACCTTCCATATTCTTCCAGAGAAAGGAGGTGTCCTCCTCATACTCCCGGTTCCCCCTCCTGAACTTGATGTGGTGCTATACAGAGCCTCCCGGAAGCCAAGTCAGGGTCAGGTAATGACTCATGAAGTTCGCCAACTGAGACTCCATCACTGAAGTTCAACAAGCCAGTTGCCCGGCTCCTGCCAACGAAGGTCCCCTGGGAAAGTAAACATCGGAATTCAAGAACCCAACGGGTTCAAGGGCGAGAGAGTAGAGGTACCCTTGGGGAGCCCACCTCCTTCAGCAGGTGGCTTCTCCTTACCCTACTATCCCTTCAGGTGCCTCCCAAATTAGGCTCAGCCTGAATCCTGTGAAGAACCAGGGGCATTCCAGAGCCCGGCCACACAGAGGCCAAGGCGGCTTCAGTCCCTCAGCGGTGCTCTCCGGAGCCCCGAGGGTCCCCAGGATGCCGCCAGCCCTGCAGAGAGGAGGGGCGGGGACAGCTAGAAGCCACATGCTCCGATGGCGTGCTCTGATGACGTGTTTCTATAACGTGCTCCGATGACGTGCCCAGACGGCGCGCTCCGATGACGTGCCCTGATGACGCGTTCCCATGACATGCCCCGATGAAGTGTCCCGACGGCGTGCTCGACAGCGTGCTCCAAAGGCGTGCTCCGAAGGCATGCTCTGCGTGGATCTGCTCTACAGATGGCACTTCTGTGAGCACTTTATTTCAAAACAAGTTTTTCCGCTAAAAATAACTTTAAAACCACCGACCTCTCATCAGCCCCTTCTAGCCCAGAAGCTTCTGATTTCTGACTTAAGTGGTCTAGAAACAAGATGTGCTCTGACCTAGACAAAGGCTCTGTTTTCTCCCCTTGCCTCTCACTGTAAGGAGACATGCAGTCTGTCCGTCTTCCTCGCATCCCAGGTCTAGCTGAGATAATGTATCTGGGCATGGAGGCAGATGGATAACTGTATTTATCTTGCTCTGTTTCTCTGTCTACACTTCCATCTTGGCCCCTCTCTGTCTCTCTGACTCTCTGGGTCTCTCTCTCTCTCTTGCTGCTGCCCAATAAAGATTTAGAGGCTGGCTCTGGCAGCTGAGAAGGGCAGTATTAATTCCAAGCTTGTTTCCAAACACCACGGAGTCCTGCCCAGGTTAATTAGTTGTGCAGGCTTTTCTTCAAGTGAGCGAGCCCGCGGGGTTTTTTTACGGCTTTGTCACTGCGGTTATTTGTTCGTTTTCTGTTTTATTTGGAAATACATTTATCTGACAATAAATAACATCCACTGTGACTAGAGCTGATAAAGGCAGCAAGCAGCCCCTCAGGGGTGTGGGGGTGTCAGTCAGAGGCTTCAAGACCCTGTCCCCCTACCCAGAGAGGGACTGCCAGGCCCTGGGAGAGGCAGGGAGGTTGTGGGGGAGGCCAGAGAGAGACAGGAGCAAGGGGCATGGACATGGCACATGGCTAACAGGGAGGGAAGGCAATACCCATGGCAATCAGAGAACCCACAGCAAGGGAACAGGAGCTTGAGGGTCTCTGGTGAAGGGCGCTGAGGATCAGCCCTCAGCAAGACAGAATGGACACAGGAGATTCAGGTCCAGGTCCCCATTCCAGCTCATATAAGCCGCGAAAGCTCAGGCAAGCCTCCCACCTCTGTGCCTCAGTTTCCTTACCCATTAAATGAGAGTGACAGTAATACCTTTCTACTCAGAGTGGTTCCAAGCCTCCAGGAGACAGCGGAAGTAAATGTACTACACAGGTAATAGAGTCTCATTTTCTAGGCAGAAAGAAGCGCTCAGGTTGACTATTCTGGATATGTGGCCAAGACCCCAGGCCTCCCTGGGAAGAAATTAATCTAAAGGTATGAGAGGAGGGCTTTGATGAAGAGCTTCACCTTCTGACCAAAGGCTCTGCGCTGATGCCTTCAACAGGACGGAGCTTGGCCTGCCTACAAGTCAGTCATGACCCCCCCATGGCTGGTTCAGCTCTTGCACTGGCCCCAGCTGAACAGATGCTGTTAGTCCAAACAAACTTATTCTGGGAAGTACTTCACACTGATCGACAAGTACTCACTTAGGACTTTGGGGGTGAGGAAGGCGGAGGGGGCCACAGCACCACGGTATCAAACCAAGCAGTCAAAACAGAATATCGATAGAGGGTGGCGCTTGGGATTTAGATTGCTTGTTGGCATCACTTTCAGGGTATAAATCTTAGCAAAAATCTCACAAAACAAACTGAGGGTTGCTGGGGGGAGGGGGTCGGGAAAGGGGGGTGGGGTAATGGACACTGGGGAGGGTATGTGCTATGGTTAGTGCTGTGAAGTGTGTAAACCTGGCGATTCACAGACATGTACCCCTGGGGATAAAAATACATTATATGTTTATAAAAAAATTAAAAATTAAAAAAAATCTTAGCGAAGCTATAAACACGTTTCTTCCTGTTGAGTTTTCTCATCTATAAAGTGGGCGTAAAAATAGCACCTAGCTCCTTGGCTTGGAGTGCAAGGACCGAATGAGATGAAGTCTGTGATGAACCTGGGACAGGAGATGGTCCCTGGCAAGAATTCAGCGAATACCAACTACCCCTGGAACACACAAAAACTGGTCAAGACATGAATTAAACCCCACTCACTCACATGCATGTACCTGCGGTTACCCCCCAAGGCTACCCCCCAAGAGCCTGGGAGCTGAGGGAGGACACAGTAGAGGACAATTTCAGTCTGATGGGATTTTAAAAAGGAATCCTTCCTGGAAGAAGAACAGCTTCAATACAGTTTAGAAGAGAAGAGACAAGATATTCTGGTATACTGCTGGGCAAATTCTCACATGTTTTCTCACCATGGGCTTGAAGCCCAGGCCTGAAGATCAGGCACCCCCGGAGAGCTACCAGCAATCCACCAGCAGATGGCGCCAACCACCTCCACACAAGGTTGATGGAGGCACAAATCCCTCAAATCAACCCTGTGGCTAAGCCTTCCTCCCTTTTTGGAGAAGAGGTGGGGTGCCTTCCTGCCCTGATGTAAAGGGAAAGAGGATGCATAAACCCCCCAATGCCTCCCAGGCACAGAGCGCAATCAAAGATCCTGGAAGCCTAGGGCTGCAGCTGAATGCCCTTTGGGTTCCACACCCTCGTGGTGGAAAAGAAAAGCAGAGCTTTGACATCTGTACCTGAGGTCTAGGATCATACTTGTAAAGACTAGGACCCTCTGCAGGCCTGGAGATTATAAAAGCAGGAGGTCCAGAGCCATAGCCCACCCAGAGGAGCTTAAGGAGACTTGGTACAACCTAACTGGGAAGATGGATAGGGGCAGCTCTCCCATCCCAGATCTGTCTGACCCTTGAAGGCCACGGTTACTCCAGCAGACCCTGTGGCTCCACATGGAGATGCACAGAAGTCAACTCAAGGGCAAGGGCCAAAGCTTTGCCCAGGTTACTGCCAAATCCAGAGTCGGATGCCTAAGCCAGAGAATGGGGTCCCTGGAAGCCTGTACCAGTGGTAAGGCCAAAGGGAGGTACAGTGGGGGGTGGTAGAGTTAGGAGGAAGGATGGTCCTCAGTAATGGAGGAAGCTGGGTGAACTCTCCAGCATCTAACAGAACCAGAAAGAATCAGGAAGAGGTAAAGGATATGAGACCCGTCCCTGGCCCCGTAAGTCCTACAAAGAGGCCTCTTACTCCCCCTCCCTCCTCTCAGCCTCCACCTGAGATGCTAAGCCTTCCGAGAAAAGGTAGATGAAGTGCCTTCAAACCAGCCCCCATGTCCCCATGTCACCACATCCCCACGTCCCCCGTCCCCCACACTGTCCCACACGGCCTAGGCCCTGCAGTAGCTAATGCCGGAGGGGAAGAAGGAAGACAATCTCCGAAGCAAGTCTGTAGTGGAAGTTTTAAAACTGTAAAAGCTGGCGTCTTAATTACCGGAACAAGACTGTTGTAGTAACGGAAAGTGGCTGGAAAGTTATGGAAGCAGACCAAGACGTCGTTAAGGGAGCTGCTCCCCAGCAGGAAAGAGTGATCTGGCACAGCGTAGCCAGGGCCAGTTACTGGAAGAAATAAAACTGCTGTGTGTTTATACTCCAAAGTGGGGAGACTCCCCAGTAAACTGGGCCGGGTGACAGGCACACAGAAAGTGACTGGACCATGGAGACCTGTGTCCCTCTAGTTAGAGCTCCCGGATGAAGGCTAGTGCCCCGCCCAGAACTAGTCTTTCTCTTCCCCTCACCTCCCAGGTAGAGGCCTTAAGGGAAGGAGGGGTAGTCTGTCCTCAGGCTTTTAACGAGGCACTTAGAAAGAGGAACATGATGGTTTCCTCTTACAGGAATCCTCAGTGAAACACACCACTCGAGGGCGGCTGGAAGAGATGGTGCAATGCGCTTACTTCTGGTGCATTCCAGGAAGCATTACCCCACCTCATGCTATCATCATCCATCCCCCAAGCCATGGAGGTCTTTGAGTTTCCAGGCTGAAAAGGGCAGGAGAGGAACAAGGGAGGCCCTGGACACGGAGGCAAATCCAGAGAGTCTGGAAACTGCCATAGGGGCTTGATTCCCTAGCGGAAAGTGAGAAAAAAATAAGTTTATAAAGAGCAGGGGGCAGGGGAGGAGGGGACCCCTGGGTGGCTCAGTCAGTCAAGCATCTGCCTTTGGCTCAGGTCATGATCCCAGGGTCCTGGGATGGAGCCCCACATTGGGCTCTTTGTTCAGCAAGGATCCTGCTTCTCCCTGACTACTCCTCCCCCTGTTGTGCTTGCTCTCTCTCTCCCTCTCTTTCTCTCTCTCTCTCTGTCAAATAAATAAAATCTCTAAAAAAAAAAAAAAAAAGTATAGGGTGGGAACGGGCCCATGGAACAGGATTCTCCCTTGGCTAGTTACCATCTGGGGGAAAGGGAGAAACCTTACTGCGTTCCCATACTGTATCAGGCACTGTGTTCACCCTTGTCTTATTTAAACTTCCCACAAACCCGCAAGGAAGTCCTTTTCCCCATCTTTCAGATGAGGCAACTGAGTCAGAGTGCTTGCCTATGAGTACACATTGCTGGGATTTGAACCTCAGATCTGTGTATAAGGCATGCATGGATATTTACTGCTGCCCAGGGTGTCGGTTCTGGTGGCCTCCAGCAATTAGTGCCTTCCAGACCCGTGAGATTTTTAGGTCATGGTTATGCTCTTCTCAAGAGTGGCCCCAGCCTGCCTGCCTCTCTGCCTATTTGTGATCTCTCTCTCTGTCAAATAAATAAATTAATTAGTTAAAAAAAAAAAAAAAAGAGAGAGTGGCCCCAACCAATGGTTGAGCAAGATGGTGGTAGAAAGGCCCCACCCTTTCCTACTAACAAGGAACTGCTCCAACGGGGGCTTTTGCCCCAGAGCCCCGCCTGGGACTGGTAGAGGCCTCATCGGTCTGTATCATGGGCTGAGACCTCCTCCTGGTTAGCCCTGCTTCCTGCCTTTTCCTCTCACAGATGTTAGTCCCCTTTCGTACTCCTAATTTCAATCAGCATCTGGTTCCCCGAAAACCCACTTAGGGTGCTCAATAATCTGACTCCAGAGGTCCTGCTCATCCTGACCCTTTATCCTCACTCTCACCCACCCCTGAGGCAACACTGCTCCCCAGAGAGTAACTTCCTATCCGTAGCTGTGGCAGCTGTGTCTTTACCCCTTCTGGATGAAAGCTACTAAAAGCACAAGGGTTAGAGGAATTCCCGAACAGTTAGTTATCCTTGACTAGTAGGCGCTCGATGCTCAACATCAGTGGCTAACATTCAACCATACTCTGAAATCTAATGTCCAAGTAAAGGGTCGCCCTCACTGTCTCAGGTCAATTCCATGTCAATTCCACCCCTTAAACAGCCACAAAGGGAATTGAGATACAGGGTTTTATTATATGTTGTCCTTCATGAGAATACTTGATGATTCATGTGTTTTGTTTTAAAAGTAGATGAATACAAGCAAAGAAAGAAAAAATATATAAATTGTAATTCATCAAAATTAAAAACTTTGAACCATATCCTCAGCAAAATATTAGCAAATCAAATCCAACAATGTATAAAAAATTTCTATACCATGACCAAGTGGGATTTATCCCAAGTATACAAGCTTGGTTCAACATTTAAAAATCAATTAATGTAATCCATTACATCAACAGGCTAAAAAAGAAAATTCCCATGATCATATCAATAGATACAGAAAAAGCATTTGACAACATCCAACACCAATTCATAATGAAAATTCTTAGTAAGCTAGGAATAGAGGGGAACTTCCTGAACTTGATAAAGAATATCTACAAAAACCTACAGCTATTATCATATACTTACTTAATGGTGAAAAACTCAACCTCCCCCACTAAGTTAAAAGACAGTCCACAAAAGGGGATATTCACAAATCATATATCTGATAAGAGACTAGTATCCAGAAAAGTAAAGAACTCTTACAATTCAACAATAAAAAAAACAATAATCCAATTAAAAGTGGGCAAGGAACCTTGATAGACATTTCTCCAAAGAAAATATGTAGTTAATATATACATAAAAAGATGGATGTCCAATATCATTAGTCATTAAGAAATTGCAAATTGGGGTGCCTGGGTGGCTTATTCAGTTAAACATCTGCCTTCAGCTCAGGTCATGATTTCAGAGTCCTAGGAATGAGCCCTGCATCGGGCTCCCTGCAGAAAGGAGTGGCTTCTCCCTCTCCCTCTGCCTGCTGCTCCCCCTGCTTGTAATTTCAAATCAAAACCAAAATGACACACCCACTAGGATGATCATACTTAAAAAAAGAACAAGAACAGGGGCACCTGGGTGGCTCAGTTGGTTAAGTGACTGCCTTCAGCTTGGGTCATGATCCTGGAGTACCAGGATCCAGTCCCACATCAGTCTCCCGGCTGGGCAGGAAATCTGCTTCTCCCTCTGACCCTCCCCCTTCTCATGCTCTCTCATTCTCTCTATCTCTCTCAAATAAATAAATAAAAATCTTAAAAAAAAAAAAAAAAAGAACAATAACAAGTATTGGAGAGGATCCGGAGAAATTGGAGCTCTCATGCGTTGTGCTAAGAGTATACAATACTGCAGCTGCCTTGGAAGACCCCCCCGGCAGTTCCTCAGAAAGCTTAAACATAGAGTTACCATAGGATTCAGCAATTCCACCCCAAGAGACCTGAAAACACACGTCCATACAAAACCTCATACGCAAATGTTCATACCAGCATTATTCATAAGAGCCAAAATATGGAAAGAGTCCAAACATCCATCACTTGATGAATAGACAAACCAAAGATAACATATCCCTACAATGGAGTATTATGCAGCCATAAAATAGATTGGATTAGCAATGTATGCTACCACCTGGATGAACCTTGAAGATATTTTGCTAAGTGAACAAGTCATACACAGAAGGCCACGTATTATATGACTGGATTTATGTGAAATGTCCAGAATAGCCAAATCCACAGAGACAGAAAGTAGAATAGTGGGAAGGTCTGGGAGGAGGGAGAAATGGGAAATTACTGCTTCATGGGTACAGGGTTTTTCAAGGAGGTGATGAAAATGTTCCAGAATTAGATACTGGTGATGGTTGCATAACTTTGTGAAGATAATGGAACCACTGAAATGTGCACTTTTAAAGAGTAGGCAAGCTATATCCCAATTAAAAAAAAAAAAAAAAGACCTAAAACTTCTAAAAGAAAACATAGAAGACTTTTGTGAACTTGGGTTAAGCAAATGTTTCTGAGACTTGGCACTGAATCACAATCCAGACAAGAAAACAAGTTGATACACTGAACTTTGTCAAAATTAGCATTTTCACTCTGAGAGACGTTGCTAAGAGAATAAAATACCATGCCGTACCCTTGGAGAAACTCTTTGTAAAACGTGTATCTGATAAAAAAAAAAAAAAAGACTTGTGTCCAGAATACAGAACAGACTCTAGAAACTCAACATTGCAGACAACTGATTCTTTAAATGGACTAATGATTTGAGCAGACACTTCAACAAAGAAAGTAGATGGAAAATAAATAGTACGGGAGAAGATCTCAACATCATTAGTCATTAGAGGAATGTAAATTTAAAACCACAATGAGGTACCATTACATGTCTCTTGGAATTTCTAAAATTCAAAAGATGGCCACACAAGTGTTGGTTAGGGTGTAGAACAACTAAAACTTGCACGGTTCAACCATTTAGGAAAACTGCCAGGTTTTTTTTTTTTTTAAGTAAACATATTCCTACCCTATAACACTATATTTACCCAAAAGAAAAGACAGAACAAGTCCATAAAAGACCCACATAGGACTGCTTATAGCCATTTACCCATTATTAGCAGAATGGAGAAATAAATGGTGGGACATCCATACAATGGAGGGGTTTGTTTGTTTGTTTGTTTGTTTGTTTGTTTTTTAAGATTTTATTTGTCAGAGAGAGAGAGCGAGAGAGCGAGCACAGGCAGGCAGAGTGGCAGGCAGAGGCAGAGGGAGAAGCAGACTCCCTGCCGAGCAGGGAGCCCGATGCGGGACTCGATCCCAAGACGCTGGGATCATGACCTGAGCCGAAGGCAGCCGCTTAACCGACTGAGCCACCCAGGCGTCCCGGTTTTTTTGTTTTTTTTAAGATTTTATTTATGTAGTTGAGAGAGAAAGAAAGCACGAGTGAGGAGAGGGGCAGAGAGAGAGAGAGAAGCAGCCTCCTTGCTGAGCAAGAAGCCTGACTCGGGTCTCGATCCCAGGACCCTGGGATCGAGCCCCACATCGGCCTCTCTGCTCAGCGGGGAGCCTGCTTCCCCCTCTCTCTCTGCCTGCCTCTCTGCCTACTTGTGATCTCTGTCCAATAAAAAAATAAAAATCTGTAAAAAAAAAAAAGAAATGAACTCCTGTACACACAATATGGATGAATCTCAAAGTAATCATGCTAAGTGAAAGAAGTGAAAGAATTATGCGTTAAAAAAAGTACATTTTGTACAATTTCTTTCATATAAAATTTTAGAAAATGCAAACTGATCTATAGTGATAGTGGTTGCTAGAGGCAGGGAGTAGAAAAAGCAAGAAAGAGTGGGAAGGACGGAGTATAAAGGATCACAAGGAAACTTCTGGGGGTGATGAATAGGTTCACTATCTTGATTGTGGCAACGGTTTCATGAATACATTTAAAACTTTAAAAAATTGTAAACTTTAATTACGTGCGGTTTACTGTATGCCAATTATACCTCCATAAAGCTTCAGAGAGAGAGAGAAGACTCATGAGAGAAGTTATAACTTATTACAATTTTCTACAAAGTAGGAAAAGTCCCACTTTGATTCCACCCACAGGACATTTAATGTTTTAGGATGGAATGATCCAAGAAGGCCCAGACAGCAGACCCTCCCCCCAGATCGTTGAAACTAACTCTACCTTTACCAGAACACCCTTCCTTCACCTTACTGCCTGATGAACGTCAGTGCGTCTTTCAAGCCCCGCTCCTCTCTAACCTACCGCCTTGAAGCTTCCCTTGTCTTTTCCAAGCAGGGTTAGGCGAACTAACTCTCCTAGCACCTGGGACTCCAGTAATATATTTGCTGAGCATTCTGGAATGTAAGATCCGTGGTTTCAGAGGTTCTCAAAGGATCCCAAGGATCCACAACTTGCAATGATTTGTCATTTCCCCTAAGCACAAACTTGACTCCAGCCAGCTGGGAGGTCCCCACAGAAGAGGAGTAGCTAAGACAAGAAGTGAGCCGAGCTTCCACGTACCTACAGGTCTTCCTAGCACAACCCAGCTTGACTGGCCTCTACTTGTCATAAAAACTTTTTTTTTCCTTTATGAAGAATGGAGTGCCCCGAGACAAGCTATCAGCTTGTGATGGAAATGATGAGTGAGTGAAGCAGTCCAAGAAAGGCATGGTTCTTAGCCAGAAAATAGCTTTATAAATTACTTTAATCTTTTATTAAGAATCTGGAAGCATCACTTAAAAATCTTAGTTGTACTTTACAGCATTTTATGGGGAGAAGTTACATACCACAGTGGCATTAGCAGGATTGGAAATTTGGAAAGGCTCTGGGCTTGCCCCTCTGTAGTGTCAAAAGCTCCCAGTACTTCTAGTGAGTACTCATCACACTGCATCATAATTATGTGTTTGGCTATCTCTCCTCTAGTCTGAGAAGTACAGTGGTGTCGATGTTAAAGCTAGGTTGTCTGGGCTCAGCTCTCACTTCACTTCATAGCTGGGTGACCTTGAACAGGTTACTTAACCTCCGGGTGCCTCAATTTCCTCATCTTTGAAATGACAAGTAAAATAGGACCTGCCTAACAGAGTTAATTTAAATGATTAAATATGGTAATATATAAAAAGCACTTAAATCAGTGTCTGACCCATCAGAAGTGCTTGATAAATGCTAGTAATTAGTTTGAGAGTTTCCGCTAAGGCAGTGTTTATGTATTTAGGGACCTTTGCAAAAACTGCTAGTTCTCCAGTGGCTCCCCCGGTGCTTGGCATATGGAATGTGCGCGACAGAGGTTCAGAGAAGGAGTGAGCGAGTCAGTGAGTAAAGGAGTTACGGCTCTGCAGCTGAAGGAGCTTTATGTCTGATAGAACGGGGGCGTTTGGGCTTGGCTTCTCGAGACACCACTGGTGGGCTCAGTATCCCCACCACCACCATGGGTGCCGCCATTATCAGTATGAAACTACTGGGAATATGGTGTATGAGTGGGAGGGGCAGAAGGAGCCGAGAGGATGATGGTGGAGGATCAGAGGCGGCCTGTGTTCCTGCTCTGGCCAACATGGTACAGACAGATGACAACTGGAATCAGATAAAACACTCAGAGCAGCCTCGGGATAAGTTAGCACCCTTGCCCCCACAGAGTTAATTCTCAACCCAACATGCAGAGTGATCCTGTTAAAACCTCAGTTGAATCTGGTCGCCCCGCCCTGCACAAAACCCTCCAGTGCCTTCTCATCTGGCTTGGAACAAAACCCACAATTCTCACAACAGCCTACAAGGTCCCACATGTTCCAAGCTGTGGTACCTCTCCCATCTCCTCTTCTACCTTGCTCCTCTTTACACACTCCACTCCAGCCTTCTCGCTGGATACTGGCCTTCTTGCAGCTCCTCCAACACACCCAAGGGACCCCTGCTTAGTCTTTGCATGTGCTGTTCCCTCGGCCTGGTGTGCTTTTCCCAGCAATTCATGGCGCATTCTGTCATTCTGTCAGGTCTCAGCTCAAATGCCACCTCATCAGACAGGCCTTCTGCGCCCACCTCGGTAAACCCACATGAGAGCAGAGACTTTGTCTGTCTTCTACATTGCTCCAGCCCCAACATCTCACCCACTACCTGCCCCGTAGTACCCAATAAGTACTTACCAAATGATTAGGTGAATAAAACCCCAGGAGTCCACTGATTTCTGATTCTGTTTCCCTCCCAGGGCCAAGACCTCCCCATATGGAGGCCTCTGCCAGCAATGAACTGGGTCCAAAAGAGGGCTCCTGCACCCCCAACAGAATACAGTGGATAAAAATGTGTTCCTGGAACAAGAGGGAGCTGTTGAGTACAGAACAGTCTGTTGGGGAATCTCAGGGGTCTCTGGCTTAACAAAAGGAATATACATTTGCCAGCATTTTTAAGAAAAGTATAATAAGGTATAAGATGTTCAAAAGACAAAAATACTGGCCACTGTAGCCTCTGTATCAGCTGAAATAATGGAGGACAACGTGGAATGAAAAGCAAGAAAGAGAAAGGAAGAAACTAAATCTTTGATGACATTCTCCCTGGGGCTGGGCTTAAAGATATGCATTTTGGGGCACCTGGGTGGCACAGGCAGTTAAGCGGCTGGCTCTTGGTTTTGGCTCGTGATCCCAGAGTGGTGAGATCAAGACCCTTGTCTTGTCAGCGCAGAGTCTGCTTAAGACTCTTTCTCCCTCTCGGAGCACCTGGGTGGCTCAGTCGGTTAAGCGTCTGCCTTTGGCTCAGGTTATATTCCTAGAGTCCCAGGATGGAGGCCCACATGGGGGGGATGGTCCCTGCTCAGCTGGGGGTTTGCTTCTCCCTCTGACCCTCCTCCCTTCATGCTCACTCATTCTCTCTCTCTCTCTCATTTTCTCTCTCAAATAAATAAAATATTTTTAAAAAATGACTTTCGGGGTGCCTGGGTGGCTCAGTGGGTTAAAGCCTCTGCCTTCGGCTCAGGTCACGATCCCAGGGTCCTGGGATCGAGCCCCACATCGGGCTCTCTGCTCAGCAGGAAGCCTGCTTCCCTCTCTCTCTGCCTGCCTCTCTGTCTACTTGTGATCTCTGTCTGTCAAATAAATAAATAAAATCTTTAAAAAAAATAAAAAATTACTTTCTCCCTCTCCTCCTGCCCCTCCCACTTCTCTAAAATAAATAAATCTTTCATTTTTAAAAAAAGGGAATATGCATTTTAACACATTCCCTGAGTGATTCCTAAGTAACCAGCTTGAGAAAGGTCCTTAGAAAGGTTTTTGGAGATGTAGCCAAGTAAAAATGCCACACACTACAGCAGGAAAGTCCTGGGCTATTCGAGCCAAACAGGCCTAAGTTCAAATCCTACCATCACTACTTTTTATCAGTATAACCCACTGCTAGTACTTAACCTCTCAGATTCTAAGATTCCATTCCTAGTTAGAGAGATAATTACACTTATATTATTGAACTGTTGTGAAGATTGAATTAAACAACACAGGTAGGGCACCCAGCGGCTCATCTGCCTTCAGCTCAGGTCATAATCTTCAGGTCCTGGGATCCAGCTTCCCGTTGAGCTCCCTGCTCAGCAAGGGACTCTGCTTCTCTCTCTCTCTCCCTCTGCCCCTCCCCCTGCTCATGCTCTTTCTCTCTCTTTCTAATTCTCTCTCTCTCAAATAAAGAAAATCTTCAAAAAAAATAAAAAATAAATAAACAACACATATAACAGGCCTGGACTATAGTAGATACTTAATACCTGTGAGTTTATTTTCGTGGTCTCTGTTTTCCGAGTGTTTGTACCTCCCTTCAAGGTTCTACGGCAAATTGGCATTCTTAACCCTCCAGCACTCAGATAAACACATATAGTCAAAGGGTCAGCTCTTCCGCAAACAGGAAAGTCTTCTGTTCATACCTTCCCTAGAGTTCCTCTTTCCTCCTCCAAAATAGATCAAGGAACATATTTTTGCTCTTAACTACCCATTAATCATTAATAATAAATTTGTATCTTTTTACAGTATTCAGTCTGCCAAGGCTTTTGCCTATATTTCAGGACAAAAGCTTGAGAAGAAGGTGGGGCAGACAGGTTTATCACTCACTCAAAGAGGCCTGGAAGTAGCTCGTGTGCACAAGCTAAAATGTGGGGGCACTGGGACTTAGAAACCACCAACCCGTGTGCTCTCCATTGGGTTATCCTACGCACCATCAAGACCTCAAGACTCAGAGCTTGAGGACGAAGAGGAAAAAGGGGCAGGGAGTATCTATCTCCTGTTGTTTCCTGCCCCTCTCCCAAGGCAACATGGTTCTGGAAGGATGGCTGGAGAATGAAGGGGTTGCAAAAGCCCATCTCCCAAGCTTGTCTGTGCATATCCCAAACACCTCATTCCTCTGAAGAGCCGCTCTGGTCCAAAGTCCAAACCCGAAGGTTGCAGCCCTAAGGCAGAGGTATCTCTGCCTTCTTGGTCCAGGGGAGGCTGCCAGCCTTCTGCAACTCCACACCCCCACCTGCTGGACACTGCCTTGCACAGTCCTGACTGTCCACAGCCTGCCTTGGACAGCTGCTCTCAAGGAGTCCCCCACGCACACTTCTGGGGCTGCTTTAGGACCAGAAACAGGCTGGAATGGGTTGGGGTGGGGGGGACTCTGCTATTTCATTCCCTATCTTACTATAAATATTAATCCTTGATATTGGGTGAATGCTTTGCTCTCTCTGAACTTGTTTCTCCCAAGTTGTAACCAGAGGAAAATTCAGCCCTGACTTTCCCTGCCCTCCTAGGGTGAAATGGGATAGAATAATAAGACACCCACTCTGCCAGATGGAAAGAACTGGGGCTTCGGAGAGGGAACTGCTATAAATTTCAGAACTAGAGAGATAAAAAGCAGCAGCGTTCCCAATAAACGACTGCAAAAAAGAGACTTTATTTATTCACTGACTTATCCAATTACTCAGATATATTAATTGAGCACCTACTGTGTGCCTACCATGGACTGTGCTACATGGATGAAAATTCAGTTGCTGTATTTTGAGTCCCTTTCCTGGACTACTCACCACCTTTGTCCTCTCCACCTCCCTGTCACTGTTGCGCTTTTGACCACTTCCCCCTGTGCTCTCAATAACCCTCATTCTGCTATAAACAAACTCGACATTCACAACACCCTCCACGAACTTTCACTATAGCCTCCTCCTTACCGTAACTAAAATCTGGCCTTACCCCAAAGACACTGGTTCCCTTGCAGCCTTCTGGCATGGAGGCGGCTCTTCCTCCCACAAGTTCCATTTTCCAGCCAAGAAGGGTGCACTTGGAGTCAGCGGTCTCCCGGCATCCCCTGCCATTTCCATGCCATTGCTTTTCTACTCTCATTTAAAGCCCTGCTCAAGCTGCATGGCTCATTGCCCTCACCCTTTGTTGCTGTCATTGACCCTGGCCCCCACCCGCTGAGGGCTCTCCCCACTCACCACTGCATTAACTCCCACCACCATCCTGAGACAAATTACTGAGGCCAACCCATCTGGCACCCTCACCTCCCCCAACCTGGTCCTGAGCACTTCAAATAACCTACTCTATTTGTCAAGTCCACAGTTGGACCCTTATTGCGTGGCTCCACCTCCCCCAAAATTAAACTGCAATATCCCATTTAGAACATGATCTTGCCAACTCTCTTCTAGTTCTCCTACTTCTCCGCTACTGGACCTCATGGAGTTCTAGCACTTTCCCCCCTTTTATGGCCTCCCAGTTTATCTTCCCTTCCCCCTCAACCCCGGGGCTCAATCCTTCGAAAACCAAGCTAGACCTCTGGTCAGTATCTTGGATGATTTCTCATCAGCCTCCTCAATACCCTTGCTCTCTTTCCCTTCCACTCACAAGTCCTAGAAAACCCTGACTCTGAGTCAGTTCTACAGCTGTCTGCCCTGCTTTGAAGGCTGTATTTCTGAGTCCTGGTAGAGAAAACTATATACTCCAGCACAAACTTGTCTTTTGCAAATGTTCATCAAGGGCTATTACAAATCCACCTCATGCTCCCAAACCCCTCAGCAGATAGCCTTCCTCCTACTTCACTGAGAAAATCAAAGCCAAGAACTCCCTCCGCCTCTCATTCCCCCCTTCTCTCATAAATATAGCCACAGATTACCCACCATGAATCCCTCCCCTGGTCTCCAGGCTCAAAGAATGTTTCTCTCCCTGTTCAGAATCAGACTTTCCCCCAGGTTTGAATTCTTGTCTTCCATGTCTTCTCTATCTCTGACATTTCTATTCCCTTCTTTTATTAGTGTATCAGTCAGGGTCCACTCAGGAGACAGAAACCACACCCTAATGGAACAGGGAAATTTTAATACGATTATTAACTCTGCCAGGGATTACCTTCCAAAGGGAAAGAGAGAACTCTCTAAAAGACACTCCCCTATATGGGGAGCAACTTCTACCTCTGGGATTGAGACCAAGTATCCAGAGAAGAAATAAATCCAGACAAGGCCCCAACCCCCAGGGGCCTAACCTATGTTGCAAAGGGACATGACAGGCTGACCGAGACAGTGTGCCAATAGATTTCAGCAAGAAGCCACCCTCTGGCTTCTTAAAGTAGCCATGTGCATGGAGAATCTGGGCTGCAGAACTTGCTGAGACTACCACACACAGCCCAGAAAGCTATCCAGGGTGCCCAAAGGACACACTTGGTGAGGTGCTTGCTGGGAAAGCACCTGTAAGGATCCCACACGCTGGTGTGCTGACAGCCGCTGTCCACAGGGAGGGGCCGCCACACTTGCACCTGACTACCATATGCTCTGACATTCAGCCACAGGAACCTGCCAAGAGAAGCACGTGGAAACCAAGAAGGAAAGCTCTTTTTACCCAGGGTCCCTTCAGCACCTTTTATTAACAAAGCTTAGCCTTGTGCCAGTTGGCGAAAGAGCAATGTGTACAGAGTTCAGCTCTTGGATAGCAGAGCAGGCAATCCAGGGTATATTTAGAGTGGAGAAGCAATACACCGGTAACTGACATGTTGATATCTTCCACTTTCTTTACCAGCCTCTTTCACTCAGCCTATAAACATGCACAAGTATTATCAAGTAAACACACACACACACACACACACACACACACACACACACATCTCCAGGTTCTCTACTCCCCACTGGTTATGAGAATATCATTGTCATTTCCTTTGACGCCAAGCTTCTAGAAAATGGAATCCTCACAAATTGTTTCCTTTCTTCTATTTTCTTGTCACCTCCATCTCTCTTTTAACCTGGCTCTAACTACCACTATTCACGAAAATTTCTATAACCAAACTCGTCAATGAAATTCAAAGAATAATTTGCATCCTTATCTTTTTTTACTTGACACTCAAGCACTTTACAGTGATAACTGCTCTCTCTTCCCTTGGATTCTGTGACGTTCCCTTGGCAGGTTATGTTATTGGCTTAAAATTTTCTTCTTTTCCACCCTTGCCATGGGTCACTGTAGGCAGAGTATACTTTCCTTCCCAAGTTTACTTGGGGCATGGCTAATGAGACTTGTCCTGGCCAATGACAGGGGAATTGAACTGACAATGTGGACATTCCAAAAAGAGACTTTTTCACTGCCCTCTTATACGCCATCCTCAGCCATGTAAAGTGGGTGCCCATAGTCACTGCTTCTCTACCACCCCGAGCCCCAAAATAAACAACACATAAAGCAGACCGGAATACAATCCACAACCTGGATCTGAGCTGTCAGAGCTTGGTCACAATACCATAAACATGCTATAAATATGTGTTATTGTAAGTCATTAAGATTGTAGGATTTGGCAGTGCAACAAAAGTTAATTAATCTTTACATACATAAAAGGAAAAAAGAGAGAGAGAGAGAAAAACACAATTGTCAATATCAAGAATAATAGAAGAAACCACTATAAATTTTATTAATATTAAAATGACAGGATTTAACTATCTTACAATTTTATTTGTCAATTACACTTCAATAAAGCGGGGGGAGGGAGAAAAATACATGAAGTGTACAAATTCCTTGAAAGACAAATTATCAAATCTGTCACAAGAGAAATAGAAAATCAGAATAGCCCTTTATCTATTGAATAAATTGAATTTTTTTTAAAGATTTTATTTATTCATTTGTCAGAGAGAGAGGGAGAGAGAGGGAGCGAGCATAGGCAGGGTGGCAGGCAGAGGCAGAGGGAGAAGCAGGCTCCCTGCTGAGCAAGGAGCCCGATGCGGGACTCGATCCCAGGACGCTGGGATCATGACCTGAGCCGAAGGCAGCCACTTAACCAACTGAGCCACCCAGGCGTCCCTAAATTGAATTTTTTAATGTGAAAACTTTCCACAAGGAAATCTCCAGGCCCAACAGCTTCACTGATGAATTCTACTTATCACTGAGGGGAGAGATGATACCAATCACACTTGAATTCTTATAGAAAGTAAAATAGGAAAGAATTATTACCAACTAATTTTATGAAGCCAGTATTACCCCCATATCAAAACTTGACAAACACACTACCAGGAAATAAAATTGGGCCAATATCTCTAATGAATGTTGATGCAAAATCCTCCATAAAATATTATTAAATAGAACACATAAATAAAAAGAAAGGATTTTTAAGGGGATAATGCATCACAATCGAGTGGAATTTATCTCAGGACTGCAAGGTTGATTTAGTGATAATTGACCATTATAATTTACCACATTAAGAGCAAATAAAGGGGAAAAAATCATAATCTGAGCCAAAATCAAGAGTTGGACACTTAACTCACTGGGCCACCCAGGCACCCCTCAAATTTACATTTCCTGCACACTTTTCCCGAGTTCCAGACAAATTTATCCAAAGGCCTAATGAAAAACCTATATCCTCAAATCAGCATGTCCGAAACCAAGATCAAGTATTGCACATAAATTCAAGCCTGCGTTTTCTATATAAGCTGAGACACTGTGCCTAACATTTAGTAAGCACTGTATGTATATTTGTTGAATAAACAAAAGATGGAATCACTAGCAGCCAAAAACTCCTTCACATCTCTTACCCTCTCTTATATTAATTAAGCACAAAACCTGCCTATTTTGTCTAGCCCTGCCTCTCCCCACCGCCATCCCTTTGCTCGTAGACTGGCTATCTGACCCTGAGCGAACGTCACCCCTCTCAGGGCCTCAGAGACATTAGATAAAAAGACACGGGGTTGGGAATCAGAAGCAGATTCAAATTCCTGCCTACGACCAATATATCTTTAGTGTGCTATGTTGATTCTTTGAACCCCGCCTTCCTTTTCTATGAACCAGAAAGACCAATATCTCTATTCTCAGGTTATTCTGAGGATTAAATGAAATAGAAGGATACCACGGCCTGGCATCTAGGAAGTACCCCTAAATGTTGGTTCATTCTCTTATCCTTTCCTTCTCCCCCCCACCACCTCTGCTCCCACCCCAGAAGGACGGGGTGTGAGAATGCAGTTGGTACACGTCTCTGAATGGCACCTTCTCAGACTGTCAAGCTTCAGTACTTCAAGGTAAGGAATGCTGCTCTCTCCCACCCACTCCCCCACCCCAGGAGCACCGTGGTCACCCCCAGAACCTCCCGCCATTGGTATTCTCGGCAGATGCAGCCAACTCCAGAGACACTATGATCCAACGGTGCATCTGTCTGGGAAACCAGAAAAAGGAAAACTGTGTTTAGAAAGTATATTTTCCCCTCCCCAGGTAAGCCAGAGAAAGAATGGAATTCAAACTGGTATGACCATGAGCTAAAACTCCTGCTCACCAGGTATTTATCCCAGCTCATAAAAACAACTACTCTAAGGTAATGAAAAAACACTCCCTGTTGGGGAAGCAAATGGAACCACATGTGTCCGAAACAGTTTGAGAGCCAACAGCAAATTCCACGAGCCAACAGCAGCTGCATGTCAAGGAGGAGATGGGCACAGGCAGTGCTCACAGATACTTTCCACTGACCAGGCTCCAGGAAGGCTGGACCCCTTGAAATCCCACCACCTATAAGGAAACCACATGCACCTTCCATCTGTCAAGGCCCCCGCTTCAGGGGGATGTGGAAAGGCTTCCCTTTTTTCCTACATCCACAGCTGGAAAATTCAACCTCATTTCTGTCTCTTTGCTGCTGCCCTACCAACTCTGTCCCTTATGACACTGCCTCCCTTGTGCTTCCTTTTTCTCTGTTGTCCCCAAACATAAGTGCATAATCTTTTATGGTTGGAAGCATTTATTGTTAATGACTAGAAAAAATGAAAAAGAAGGAGGCACCTGGGTGGCTCAGCTGGTTAAGCAACTGACTCTTGATTTTGGCTCAGGTCATCATCTCGGGATCAAGCCCTGCATCAGGGGCATGGAGCTCACTTAAGATTATCTCTCTCCCTCTGTCTCCCTTTGCCCTTGATTTTTGGCTAGTTAAGCAACTGACTCTTGATTTTGGCTCAGGTCATCATCTCCGGATCAAGCCCTGCACACTGGGCATGGAGCTCACTTAAGATTCTCTCTCTCGGGACGCCTGGGTGGCTCAGTTGGTTAGGCGGCTGCCTTCGGCTCAGGTCATGATTCCGGCGTCCTGGGATTGAGTCCCACATCGGGCTGCCTGCTCGGCGGGGAGCCTGCTTCTCCCTCTGCCTCTGCCCACCGCTCTGTCTGCCTGTGCTCTCTCTCTCCCTCTCTCTCTGACAAATAAATAAATTTAAAAAAAAAAATTAAAAATTAAAAAAAATTTAAAAAAAAAGATTCTCTCTCTCCCTCTGTCTCCCTTTGCCCCTCCACCCCCGAAAAAATGAACAGGAGTAACAAAATCAACAAAAATGAAAACATTATTTATTTACCTAATGAGCCCTTACATGTAAGGTAATCAAATGTCTCTGTTTGCCCAGGACAGGCTGAGTTTACAACTGTTGTCTTGACATAATTTTTTTAAGAGAGAGAGAGAGCAAGGGAAGGGCAGAAGGAAAGAGAGAATCTTGAGCCAACTCCATGCTGTGCGTGGAGCAAGACACAGGGCTCGATCTTATGACCCTGAGATCATAACCTGAGCTGAAATCAAGAGTCAGACGCTTAACCAACTGAACCACCCAGGTGTCCCTTATTATTCATGTTTGGTAATAGAGTAAAACAAGTTATTGTGTTTATATGGCACTTACTCACCTGCTTTATGCCAGGCATGTGAACATTAACTTATTTAACCTTCAAAGCAATCCTGTGAGGCAAGAAACAGTTTTAAAATACTGTAATGAAATCAGGGCATAGAACGGTTAAGTAGCTTGTCCAAGGTCACACAAATAGCCATTGTCTGAGTCAGGATTTGAACTGAGCCACTCTCTAATGTCACTGTCCTTAATCACTAGTGTAGCTATGACAAAGATTTAGGAAATCACTTGTTCTTTCATTTAGCAAATATTTATGCCTACTGTGTGCAGACACTATGCTACAGACTAGACAACTATGAATCAGGCAAAGCCCCTACCCTCAAGGAGCTTTTGTCTGGGAGAGACACAGATACAAGTAAAAAAACCAGAATGAGAAAGAGAGGCAGGAGACCAAGCAAAAGAGCAGGGCACCATCACAGACACCAAGAGAAGGAGGAGGAAAAGGAGAAGAGCGTCCAAAGCTTCAAGGAGCACATGTTAGGGCCCAGACATCCCCATGGTTTATCAACAAGATGGTCACAGGAAACCTTAGGAGAACAGTCGCACAGTGCAAGTAGGGAGGGATAAAGCTAAAAGGAGACACATAGAGGGAGGATGGGGGATGGGGAGAAGAAAGTGATCTCCAAAATCTTGGCACTAAGTGAAGGAAGAAAATGGAAGGAGGTGGAATTGGGGTCAGGTCCTGGAACAGACATCTAACTCCCTGCTTTCTTGCATGTCCTTTCCCTCCCTGCTACCCCTGCCCCGAGTTCTACTAATAAACACTACAGGAAAACAGATGGCAGTAAGAGAAATAGGAAATCTTACTGAGTTCGTATCATCATTTCCCTGTTTTATAGCACTAAGCACCTAGCAAAGGCCCTCATGAATTTTATTCCCCACAGGACATCTTTTGCTAGGCTAGCTGCCATCAGGGCAGAAAAGGACTAGCATCATCTCCATGAACTCCCATCCAAGAGACCATTCATCTCAAGAGGATTATTGGTACTCCTGGGAACCACCCGAACAGGTCAGTACATGGGTCAATTCCAAGATCATTTGTCTGAGTTCACCAGGTCCCAGGCACCGTTCTAGACATTGAGGAGTAAATCATTAGAAGGGGAGCTTTCAAAAGGGTCATCTAAACTCTCTGAACTTCCCTGGTACCTCCAAGGGTATAACCCAGGGTTTCTCACTAGGAAGGTTTACAGTAGGCTGAAGTAGGCCACAGAAAGTTGTATCTCCCCCAACAATCGTGTTCACGATTATCACCATAGCTGGAGACGAGGGAAAATGATTCATAGAGCACTTTTTTTTTTTTAATTTTATTTATTTATTTGACAGACAGAGATCACAAGCAGGCAGAGAGGCAGGCAGGGAGAGAGAGGAGGAAGCAGGCTCCCCGCTGAGCAGAGAGCCCAATGTGGGGCTCGATCCCAGAACCCTGGGATCGTGACCTGAGCCAAAGGCAGAGGCTTTGACCCACTGAGCCACCTAGGCACCCCTAGAGCACTTTTTTATAGTGCACTTTCTTGTATGCTTTCCTTCCTTTCTTCCTTCCTTCCTTCAGTAACAAACACAATAGAATACCTACTATGTGCTAGGTACTGCGTTAAAGTGCTAGAGATAAGAATCATGAACAAAACAGACACGGTCTCCCCGCCCTCAAGGAACATACAAAAGGGTTATGGAAAGCCACATTAATCAACATAATTGCACAAATACATACTTACAAATCATGACCCATGCTATGAAGGCAATATACTAGAACCTACACAATCTGGGTTGAAGAAAGTCTCCTGAGAAAGTGCCATTGAGGCGGGATCTGAAGGATGTATGGGTTTTAGAGAGAGAGGAGAAAGAGCAGCCCAAGGAAACAGAATATTAGTGAAGACTCCGAGGAACAGAGTCTTAAAGCCAGCCGGCGTTAAAGAAAATAATTATCCCAGCACTTGTTGAAACTGTAAGGCAGACTTTATTTAGAACTATTGCCAACAGGTGTCACAGCTGTGGCCATAGGGGTGAAAGATCAGGTTCAACTCCAAATCCAAAAGGACAAATGGGGAACCAATAAGCAGAGTCAGGGCTCCACACAAGGAAAATGTCTTAGAGGTCCCATGGAGGGTAGGGGGATTCTTGCTAAACCAGCTTAACAGGATTCTTGCTGAAGGCTAAGGACCTTTACTTCAAAGAAGGGGGACTGAGAGCTTGATCAGATATCTGCGTGATACCCTCCTCAGCTGAGTTATCTCTAAAGCTGGCCACGCAGGCCCAGCAAGGCGGGGGAGGGCACGAGACGGCGCAGGGGAGCCTGACTAAAGTTTGTCTCTGTCACTAGTTTGTGGGGGGCAGAGTGGCACCAGATGATTCCGGAGAGATACACAGGAACCAAATAAGGAGGGCTTTGTGAATCTGGTTGTCCTAAGAGCTCTGAAAAGTTTTGATTGGGAGGGAGGGGCGTGACACGATCAGGCTGTGTCTTCTTCGGGTTGGCTCAGCCCGTTACAGAGAAGGGACTGGAGAGGCCAGACCCCTCAGAAGACAAAGCTGTGGTCATGGAGAGAGAAGATAATGGACAGACCAAGATGGAAGTGAAGGTAGAAACAGACATAGAAGGATCTGAGATATTCAGCAGGTAAAATGGACAAGACTTGGTGACAGATTGGTGGCAGAGAGAAAAAGGTATAAGTAAATCTCCTGGGGTCTCGTTTCATCTTCACTACAATCCTATAGTAAACACAGTATAATTTTCTCAACTTTATGGATGGGGGATTTGGAAACTCACAGTAGATAAGTGACTTACTTGGGTCCCACAGCGAGGAGGTGGGGCCATAAAGTCACTCTCTTTCCACTGTGCTCACCCTGGGGTCGGGCAGCTCTTCCTGACAGAGCCCGCTCCCCTTCTTATGCCTCTGAAGCTATGGCTCTTCAGTATCCCTGGCCCTGTCGTTCACCAACATTCCCAGCTCATCAATGCCGAGGGAAAATAAATTAAAATACGATCACGGAGGCTGGCTGCAGTTTGAGTCAGTTGACCTCCACCAGAGAGTACAAATTGATTCCTTTGTTGAGGAGAGTGACTTCCTGGGTTTCTCTGGCAATGAAAGTGAGGGTCCCCTGGGTAGAACTGAGATGAGAAAAGTTTGGGCCACAAGGAATTAAATTGCTCTGCCTAGCAAAGCTAAAGATACTTTGGACCAAACCACCCCTGCGGCCTTAGTGCCCAGCACACAGGCACTCAACATATTTTTGTTGAAACTCTGGAAGCAGGGTCCAGCGATCTTTGATTTAACAAGGTTTTCAAATGATTCCAATATACCCTCAAATCTGAGAACCTCCAACCTTTTTTTTAAACTTTTTTAAAAGAAGATTTTATTTATTTGTCAGAGAGCAAGAGCTCACACAAGCAGGGGGAGCAGCAGGCAGAGGGAGAAGCAGGTTCCTTGCTGAGCAGGGACCCCGATGCAGGGCTCGATCCCAGGACCCTGAGATCATGACCCGAGCTGAAGGTACTCAGTTAATGGACTGAGCCACCCAGGCATTCCCAAGAACCTTCAATCTTTAAAAGCTTTTTCTTTTCTTTTTTTTTTTTTTTTAAGATTTTATTTATTTATCTGACAGAGGGATAGAGAGAGAGCACAAGCGGGTGGAGAGGGAGGCGCAGGCAGAGGGGAGGGAGAGGGAGAAGCAGGCTCTCCACCAAGCAGGGAGCCCAATGTAGGGCTCACTCCCCGGACCCAGGGACCACGACCTGAGCCAAAGGCAGATGCCCAACCAACTGAGCCACACAGGTGCCCCCAATCTTTAAAAGCTTTTTATAACACTGCCCATATCATCCTCAGACCCCAAATCCTCAACGAAAAGCTGCTGCACACAAGAATCTTCCTTCAGTAGTGCTTCAGACAACAAAGGACAAAGACCAACCATCCCAGAGTTTCTGACAATGACCACTAGGCAAGGAAAGACGAGGTCAAGAGTTGGGCAAGGTTATAGAAGCAGGCTGCAGCTCAAATTGACCTGAGAGCAAACATGAGACCACCCCAAAATGTGGCGTAAACACTCACTGTTTGCTTCCCAAACATCCATCCCAATTTTTTCTGCTAATGGAATGAATGAATGAACGAATTTTCATTTGAGGTTATAGCTTTTCCCCACACTTAATCCATAGCTCCAGATAGAGCACATGACCCAGAACTAGCCAATCAAAGCAACTCTTCTCCCTGATCACAATGAATGATTGAGGGAGGAACATAAAGTCCAAGAAGAGCCCAGATAACAGAGTGGGATTTTTCTCAGACTTCTGGGAAAGAAGGAGGTGAATATGACCAGATACGAAGCCCGAGTGACTCTGCTTACTGCCAACTGAGGAAGAAAGCATGTCTGAAAACAGAACCAACACAGAAGTAGAGTTAAGAGTTACAGAGAGAGAAACCTGGTCCTACTAACATTTTTTGAGAAGCTGGATCAAGCCTTATCTGAAGACAGCATCATCCTGGACTTTTTCAGCGCATGAGCTAATGATGAGTGTTTTTGCTTTGACCAGTTTAGCTGGAGTCTTCTGTCCCTTACATAGGGAGGAATCCCAATTATGACGTAAAACACTGGATTGAATGATGTTATTTGGAAAGTGTGGTTACAGAAAGGAGGACAACTGGGGTCAACCACAAGTCCACCTCCCCTCAGGACTATGAGCACCTGAGGTCAGACCTATGTGTTATTTCTGGTGGTAAGGTTAATCGCCATGCAATGGTTCCTTTAAGAAGAAAAGGAGCACAAAAAGAAAGCAAGGTGGCAGAAAGAAAAGGTGAGGAGAAATGTACAGATCCCTTCCAACTTGCATCCCCTGGTCACTCTGTTAAAGGCCGACCACACCCTGCAGGGGCCTGGCAGGAGCCGTGAAGCAGGAAATGAGGGCATAGAAGCTTCTAGCATCAGCCTACTCCAAAGGGCCACTTGCCAGGAAATTGCCTAGAAATGATGATACAGTCATAACTGGGTCATTACTTTCCCTACAAATATTTCTCCCTTTTGTGACCAACAAGGACCCATTCAACCAACTGTGTGGTACCTCAGTTGAAAAAACAGACCAGGGGAAGTGTGTAATGGGCTCTTCTCAAATCAAAACTGTAGGGCAGCTCGGCTGAGCCGAAGTTCTGTCTCTAACTATAGCACAGAAATTACTTTTTGCTTAATGTCAGCCCATGTATAGGGAGGAAGTGGGGATAGAGGAAAAGAAAAAGAGGACCAGCCTTCCGGTCAGTTTCAGCCCTTCTGGCAAGGCTACTCAGCCCGGAGGAGGCTCTGGCTCCAGACTTTGGGGAGAAAAGTCACCCAGGACAGAGGAGGAACAGGAAGAGAGACTGAAAGGGAAGAGGCTGGAAGAGAGGGAAAGAGTTAACCTTTAATGAACTAAGTCAATTTTTTTTTTTTAAAAAGTGGCAAACTGAAATCTTTTCCCATCTGCTTGCCTCTGTGAAATTTATATTTGGAAATAACAAACAGAACATCAACTAGTTTATCAAGTCGTCATCTGGTATCTGTCTCTCCATAATAATTTAATAATTTCAGAGATTAGAATGAAAAGGGAAATTTGGAACTCATTCAAAGGGGCATGGAGCGTTCTTCCAGAGACCTATGACTAATCTGCTGTTTGGTTATAAGGAGGTGAGTAAAAATGACCCCAATCCTCGGGAACTTGCCTGGGTGATTTGGGAACTTCGTGGCTTATCTCATCTACTTCCAGGAATTTTGTGTCAGGGCTAGGGCCACCAGGCAGCCCCAGTAACAAAAAGAACAGTGAGTCACAGAGGCCTGGGCTCCGTCCCACTCTGTCCACCTGCCGGCTCCGCAGGGCAGTGGTACAGGGGAAACTGTGGGATTGAGGTCAAGAGGACCTTGCTCTTTGACCTCCGTCAAGCTTCTCAGCTATCTACTTCTTACACTCCCTAAATCTCAGTGACCTCCTGAGTAAAAAGGAGATTACAGTAATCATCTTAAAGGTTTGTGGTGAGAATTAAAAGAAATAATGTGCCCACTGTGAAGTAAGCACTGAACAAGTTGGCTGATGTTGTTAACATTATTATTGTTCTAACCTCTCTGCACTAGCTTTGTTATCTGAGAAACTGGAATAGTAATCACCTCTTAGGCTGATCACAGGGATTATATATGTAAAGGATCGCATGTGTGGAGATCACAAGGATTATACACGTAGAGATTACAAAGGATTGTACAGGTAATATAGGTAAAGCACCTTGGCACAGGGCCTGATGCAAGGAGGTTTCACGTCTTTCCCTTTCCTCCCCAACCTTCCCCTAGCCTGTCCAGGATAAGAGTGTTGCTGCTCCCTCATGGCCAAGCTGGCCCCAATATTTAGCGAGAAGCCGGAAGAATCTGTCCCTGAAGGTGGTCCTTGGAGCACCTCACCTGTTGAGCGCTCGGCCTACATCCATAAAAGGAAAAACGGCCAGGTGAGAAGCCTTCCTGGAACGCGTGGAGATGGCCAGGAGGCAAGGGAACGGCTGCAGGACGCATCGCTGGGCACTAGGGGGAGCAATAAGCTCGGGAACACAGTGAGGGCGACGCCCCAAAATCTCTCCACTCCTGTGCCCTATTCGCCCAGTTGGGCCTATCCAAGCCGGAAGAGAATGCTTAGAGATTACTGGGAAGGGCCTTTGTGGGGACAAATGACGGGAGAAAATGCAGGGATCTGTGGAGAGCGCGCACCTTACCTCCTGGGCCAACTTGATACCGGCCTAGAAAGCTCTCCTCGGCTTCTAAACTTCCACCTTTGGGTCTTCTGGGGGAGGAATTCCATGGGGGGTCAAGGAAAACCCTAAGTAGGGAAGACTGGCCACTTTCCCCAGTCACTCCAACTTCTACATTTAGCCCCCTAGCATCTCAGCAGGTCCCAGTGGCTCACAGCTAGAAGAAGTCTTACAGAGAGCCCCAGAAATTGAACCCCCAGATGTTAGCTGAAGGATTGGAGCCCAGAAAAGAGAATGAGCTTGAGCAAGATCTTCCAGACAGTTTATAATAATCCCTCAGAGTTCACCAAATACTTTCATGTCTATCATCTGTCTTGGAGAGTCACCACCACCAGATGTTGTGGTCAGGAACTATTCCATTTTACAAACAGGGAAACTGAGGTTCAGGTAAGTACCCATAACTCTCCTCTTCCCTACTAAATTTCCATGGCCACCCACCATCCCCTCCTTTCTTGCTTTCCCTTGTTTTAAATAGGTCTGAACTATACTCATAACCTCAGAAAGATTGCTACACAGCTCCAAGGAGTCCATAAATCTTGTGGCATTCCCCAAACTCTCAACCTATCCAGCATGATAGAGAGATGATAGAGCAAAGTAATTAGGAAGGTACTCTTTGGGATCAGATCTGAGTAAATATTCATTGTTCATCTATTATGAATTCCATGACCATGAATTTCTCTGTGCCTCAGCTTCTTCATCTGTAAAATGGGAATATTCACCCCTATCTCTTGGAATTCTTTTATACGTTAAATAAGATGAACCGTAAGGCAATTTCACAATGCCTGGCATACATAAAGACTTGAGAAATGTTTCTGGTATATACAATTTATCATATAGTCATAGAACTGAAATGACCTTTAAGAATCAGTTCCTTAGTTTCATGCCATTTACCAATGAACTTAAATGGAGTTAAGTGGGAAATGTTACTTTGTGAAGTAGGTTTGCATACTGGTTTGAATGGTTTTCTGTCCTTCCCAAAATTCATGTCCACCTGGAACCTCAGAACGTGAACTTGTTTGGAAACAAATGCCTTTACAGATGTAATGAGTTAAGACAAGGTCATACTAGATTAGGGTGAGCTCTAATCCAATGGGACTGTTATCCTTATATATCCTTATAAGAAGAAACGAGGAGGTACGGAGACAAAAGACACCCAAGAAAGGCCACATGAACACAGGCAGAGCCTGGAATGATGTAGCTACCCGCCAAGGAAAGCCAAGGATGGTCCAAGCCACCAGAAGCGAGGAGAGAAGCGAGGAATGGATCCTTGCTCAGGGCTCCCTCCCTCTCTGAGCCAACCTGCCAACACCTGGATTTCAGACTTCTAGGCTCCAGACTGAAAGAGTAAGTTTCTGTTGTTTTAAGCCATCCAGTTTGTGGTAATTTCCAGCAGCCCTGGGAAATTCATATGGTTTGGGGAGAGGGAGAACTCCAACAGAACTCTTTTTTTTTTTCTCCACTTCTAGTCTACTCCATCTTTAACTCCCCAGACCATCAAATAAACATTTGTGGAACACCTACCTAGGAAGTTTACCTATTTGGAGAAAAATCGACACAAGCTATAATGTCCACTATAATTGACCACTTCTTATGAAGTTGTTGCCTGAAACACAGTAGTTGCCTGAAACACAACATTTACTGGCAAGTTGATAAAGCTATAGATATACAAATGTAATACAAACTTAAGAAATTATTATGAACTCACTCTCTACCTCTGCATACACCTTTGTACCAGACTCTAAATTTATTTACATGCTTTTCATATCAAAGAATCACAAAACTTCAGAACTGTCTCACACTTCAGCCTAAAGGTCACCATGGGTTTTACAAAGCCTGCCTGTTCACTACCTCCAGAGGTGATGAATTAAAAGGAAAGCAATCTGAACACCCTTAGGACTCTGATTCCTCCCAGACAGGAATGATGTCATTCTTGGAGATCCTCTCACACTCACTCAGGAATGGGCGGAGGGAGCCAGGAAGTCAGGAGAGCTGCTGATTACCATCAAGGAAGTAAACCAGGCTGGGAGGAGAATGGGTGGTGGTGGGTTAGCAGCTACAAAGGAAAGGAGGGAAGGAGGGAGGAGCTGATTCACTAGGACAACTCTTAGGGTGACTCAGAAGCTAGCAGAAAATAGCCTGTTCTCCCATATCTGCCTCATTGTCGGGCAATGAGGCACTTCCCTCATTGCAAATGCAGAGGCAGGGCGAAAGGGAAGAGGAGGAAATGGGATTTTTCACATTTGTAGGCCTATTCCAGCACCCCCCACTCTGTGTTTTTAGCCATTTCAGACATTCTGTTTCAAGTCTGGTCAGTGTTCACTGAACACCTACTATGTGCCTGGCCTTCATCCTGCCTTTTGGATTGTCTGCTCTCCTGAACACAGGGCATGATCCCTTTCGGTTCTGAATTTCCTGTCATTGCTTCAAAAGCACTTGGCCTGCTGCTGAGCACCTCAGTACAGTCTTGCTGTCCTTAAATAGGGATGACTCTCTCAAGCCTAGCGGGCAGGCATGGAGCCTTTTTCTGGCTCTGATTCTGGTTTTATATATACTCTCCCAGGCCCATTCTGTGGACCGGTCCTCCTTGTGAGAGTCCGTGTGTGGTAAGCAGAATATGGCACAGGTTTAGAGTCATACAACCTCGTTGGAAGTTCTTTCTTTACTATTTACTAGCTCTGTGCCCTTAGTTATTTGAGTTCTTTTCATTGCTATCTTCTCATCTGTAAAATGGGCAGGATGATGTCTATCTTACAAGTTAGGACAGATTTATCATATAATAGTGGAGATTAAGTAAGACAGCATATGAAAGTCCCCACCACAGTGATGACATATCTTCCTAGATCAATACTACGCCCTAGTACTATCTTGCTTAATAATAATTGTTATGATTAAGAATAATACATTAAAAGCAATACATTATTTAGCCATTATAAATTTTAATTGTATCATAAGTATTTATTATATTGTATTTTAAAATAATGTGGTTATTATTTTTTATTTATTTATTTGCAGACAGAGATCACAAGTAGGCAGAGAGGCAGGCAGAGAGAGAGAGGGAGAAGCAGGCTCCCCGCTGAGCACAGAGCCCGATATGGGGCTCCATCCCAGGACCCCGAGATCATGACCTGAGCCAAAGGCAGAGGCTTTAACTCATTGAGCCACCCAGGCACACCGGTTATTATTATTTTAACCAGCTAAATAGATCTGGTGACCTGGAGAGCAGTCTATGAGAAAGGAACCCAGAAACCTTAACCTCTGATAGAGATGCATCCCTATCCTGGGACAGGGATGGCCCTGGGAGGGCTTGCTGCTAACACCAAGATCTGCATTCCTGTGTTCACAAGAAGAGACAGACATTTCTTGCATCTTCTACATTGCCCTTTGTTCCAGCTTCACTGCAAACGCCATTGCCCCACAATATAATAGGGCCAAGAACACAAAAATATCATCTCGTCCGACACGCATATTGACAGACTAATTTGCAATCACTGGACTTTTGCCTGGAAGGCAGGTGGGACTGTTTTGCCCTCCCTGGTGCTACCCGGTGTCCCCGCGCCAGGAGCTCCAGTGCTAGTACTTCCCTTCCAAATGTAATGGGAAAAGAGAAGGCCGGGGTGGGGCGGGGAGGTGGGGGTGTCTCCGGGTTTATCGTCTTTGCGCTCTAGCTTCTAGCACCACACCCACAAGAGAAAGAGGCAGCAGGAAAGACACGTTACCAGGTTTGGGACAACTAATTCTAAAGCAGACGCCGAAGGGCATTTCATTTATTAACATTTTGGATAGAAGGAAACGTTAATGTGCCCAATCAACCTGAGCTCCCAAAGCCCGCCATTCCTAAGCCTCCCAGACTAGGAGGGTAAAGCACGAAACACTCGGCACCGTACTGCCCAGAAACCGCATACAAGGTGGAAAGTTGCAGAAGCCGAGCCGGGAGGGGCGCAAGCCCACACCGGAGCCCCGGCCGGAGGAGCTCGCTTCCTCCAGGAAGTGACGCGAGCTCAATCCCAGCCCGGCTCTCCCCAAACAAAAGGGATCTTGAGGCCCCGGGAGGAGCCTAAATGACTTTGGAGATGCCCCTCCTCCAGCCGGCGCGGATTGGTGCCGGTGCCGAGGAAGCGAGGTGGCGATTGGCCCTGGTGAATGCCATTGCGCCCGCCTGGCGGCTGAGGGGCGGGGCCTCAGGAGGCTGTGGATGGGAGCGGGTGGCGGGGGCGGCGGTGAGCAGAGCCCGGAGCGCCGGGAAAAGGTAGGAGCCGCCAGGGCTGGGGCTTGGCGGTGGCTGGGGGGCCGGGTTCTCGAGAGAAAAGCAAGGGTAGGACCACCGGTGTCCTCCCACCGCCGTCCCAACTGCCACTTGCGCCCATCCCCTGAGGGGGCGGGGCCGTCTCCTCCGCCTGCCGGTATTCCCCGAGGAGGCGGCTCCTCATTCTCCGAGGGTCCTCGCAACTACTTATTGTCCCCCGTCAATCCCACTCCGTATAAGGGGCTTCCCTCCTGACACCCCTCGTTTAAGGGTCCCGCTCGCCCGGCGCCTCAACCTTGGGGAGGGCGCACAGGTTCCCATTCTCTAGGCTGCCGCCCCCACCCCCATTCTGTACCCCCGGGAAGCCAGACATCCCTCCCTACACTTGTCCCTGCTCGCCAGAGTGGGACCAGAGCTAGTTTCACCCGTAAGATAAAAATCAGTATTTTCCAAAAAAGATGGGTGAGGCAGAAATCAAGACCCGACCTAGACAGCCAGCTCCACAGAAGAAGCGGCCTTCGCCCACTTCAGTTCTTCCCATCCCCCACGCTCTGATACTCAGGCTTCCTCTTGAAGCCCCTCGGATCCTCTGTTCCCTTGGGCGGGGGAGGGGTAAGGTGGCGCGGGCCCAGAGCTCACCTGCTTCGGTGATGGATGTGCTTTAGACTCTGGAGGAACGAGAAATACTAACTCCCCGCTCCCCCTTCACCCTTTGTACGGTCCCTCCAATCTCTGCTCCTTGAGGGAGAACCCAACTTGTAAGGCTTTTTCAGGTTTGAGTTGCGTTTCATTTTGGCTTTCTACCCTATTTCTGCCTTGGGAACTTGATGAAAAACCATCCTTTTCTGTTTCACAGATAGGTGGGTGTGTTGGTTATCTGCAGAGCTGGCCTTACGAGGGTAGAATGCAGTGTGTATTGTTGGACTGCTAGTGAATAATAGCACGTTTTCAAATAAAACAGTGTAGATAAGTATACAAAGAGCATTAGATTAGGATTGAGTATCTCCCAGTCTAGGGTGGGCTGGTCCGTTGCTCGGGGAGACTGCAGTTAACCTTGAAGGTATAGTTCTGTTGAAACAAAAGGCAGGAAATGTTTGAAGAAAATTCAGGTTCAGCCATCTAGGTTTATCATTAATCCCCTCTGTGGCCTTTGGTTACTGTGTAGCCCCCTTTTTATGGCGGTTTTTCCTTCCAGAGGAAACTGAAACACACATGATGTTATTGGCTGGTTTTGTAACAGTGGTATTACCTGCCAGAATTTAAGGGATGAGAAGTAAGAGCCAGGTTTAAATCTCAGAGATAAGGATAAATAAAAAGCAAAGTCAGCTCCAGCTATTCATGGACCTGTAACCACCAAGAAGTGTCTCTGTATTGTGCTCATAAAGGCTTTGTCAAGTTGACCTTCATTTCAGCAGGTGCAAAATACTGATGATTTTGGCCTATTGCTAATGATATTGAATCCCCAGTAATCATCTATCGGTAGCACTTCCATGTATTAAAATTTGCCATATTTTTTAACATCGTTCCTTTTGCTTTCAAGTTCATCTTACTACTGTTATCTGTAGCCAGGCTAATAGCCGTGAAATGCAAAGAGTTGAAATCATGGTGGGCAGTTATAATGGCTGTCTCTTACCTTCCTGATTAGACTTTCTGAAGGTAGACTTCCTGAAGTTTATTATTTTTGAATAGTTAGCTTTGAAGTTTTCAGAGCCACTCTTAGTGCTCACAGATCTGTCCAGTGATTGTTTCCAGGCCTCCAATAAAAAAAGCACAAAGAAAGAACCGTGTGGTAGGTCTCCCCAGCAAACACAAAACTTACTGTGATAGGAGAGGGTAAGACATAGGCCCCCAGCAAAAGCAGCAGAAAAAAACTAAAAGCAGAACAGAAAATCCCAAAAAGATATATCTTATTACATGAGCAGAGAACAGAAAATAAACTGAGGTAAGAGACTAAGAACCAAAGCAGTGATGATTGCCAGAGCCTTAACGAGCAGAGAGGAAAAAGCAAATAATGCTCTTTGATTATTTGGCACAACAAGCAGGACCTATCTGATACACGTTTGGGTCTTGGAAATCTTTGCTCTGACTTTTTCAACAACTGTTTGGTCATATTAGATGAAGAGAAGCATTGTATGCAGACGATTTTTATGTATATATCTACTCTATGTCACTTAATTATAAATTCATTGAGAGCAGGTAGTAGTAATTCTTTTTTTTTTTTAAGATTTTATTTATTTATGTGACAGAGATCACAAGTAGGCGGAGAGGCAGGCAGAGAGAGAGGAGGAAGCAGGCTCCCTGCCGAGCAGAGAGCCCGATGCGGGGCTCGATCCCAGGACCCTGAGATCATGACCTGAGCCGAAGGCAGAGGCTTTAAACCACTGAGCCACCCAGGCGCCCCAGTAGTAATTCTTTTTTAATCATTGTGTGTTTCCCAGTCCCTGGGACAGGTGTTTGTTGAACTTAGTTTGAAGCTGTCACCTTAGGGTAGACTAGAAAGATAAATTGCTGATAGGATATGACACAACTTAGTATAGTCCGTTTCTTTTTGCTGTGATTTAACATTATTTTCCCTACCTGATGTCTTAGGAAATTCCAGTATCGTAAGTGACTCTAAAATATTGAATTTCCTATAAGAAAATATCTGCTGTGTATATATATATATATATATACATATATATATATATGTAATTTTGCTGTAATGAAATCTGAAACAGACTCACTAATGTAATCACTGCTAGTCATTTTGGAATTTTATTTCTCTGAGACTCTGACCTGAGTGGAATGAGGTTAATTTAGGAGAGCACACTAGGAACTGATTGCTGGTTTTTAAGAATGGTTTCCAAGTGTTTAATTTGGACAAGTTACTCATCTACTTTGGGATTTTTTTCAAGTGGATTTTTAGTCGATTTTGTGCTTTTCTGAACTAGCACTAAATACATGAACAGGGACACAAATAGAATTGGGTCCCTTGAATGGAATCATGTGGACTGATATGGTGGGCCCAGTGCACTCAGGTCTATAATGGATGTGTCTTGGCAGAATCAGGTTTGCAATGCTACCAGTTTATTTGCAGAACAGTATTGGAATTCTTGGCTTTTTTGAGTGTAGGAGACCCATGTTTCGAGGGGTTGACATTGAACTGGCATCTGTTGGCATGATATGAGAAGCAGAGATTTATTTCTAGAGGAAATATGTCCAGTCTCTGGTGGTTGATCCCAGGAATGACTTGTCAGCCTGTTTCTGAAGGCCCTTTTTCTCTTATTTCCTACATGTTTGCTGCTAATAACTAAAAATCACATCTTGTAAGTTGCAGTTCAAAGCATTTCAATGACAAAATGGCTTATTTGTTTTGAAGCTATAGAGTGTGGGAGTTGACAGCAGAAACTCAAAAGGTTTGCCTGGGTTCAAATCCCAGCTCTGCTGCTCTTTTACAAAGTGTGCCCCAGGCAAGGGCAGTTTTCTATCTCACCACATCCGGTTTTCCTCAGCTGTGACATAGAAGTAATTTTTAGAGTGTTTTTTTTTAAGGTTTACATGAACTAATGTATACATAAATCACAGAGCGAGGTCCCTGGCATGTAGGAAGCATACAGTATTGGTAGGTATTATTGCTGTCCTTACTAGCACTTTGCATGTGAATTACAGAATTTAGTATTAAATATTCTTTTACTCCTTTGGCATTTTAACAAAAGTGAAGAATCAGTATATGATTTTAGTTATCATTTGGTTGATTTTAAATATTTTAATATCTAGCTAAGATTCCTAAGTTGAGGAAACAAAGCTTCTATACATCATGATCTGAGACATCTGATACAAGGATTTTTAGGGGAGTATGGATGTCCGCCTCATAGGGTGTATATTTCATAATTTTGTCATGCAAATTATCTTTCTTGAATTTTTTGGCCTGAGAAAAAGAAAGGCAAGGGATTCAACCATCTGGTATCTTCTCTGACTTGTCAGTTGCTACACTCCAAACTCTACCATCTTAAGTATCTCCATCCTCAGTGTCCTATAATTGGTTTTGTGGACATGGGGATGACTGTACAGGATTGCACCTTCTGTTAGATTTAAGGATTTTCAGTGGTAATTTTGATCAAAAGTGATTTTTGCCTTTTGAAGACAGCTCCCCCAACTGCCCCCAAAGTAAGGAGCGATGATGGAAACAGGTGAGAAGAAACGATAGACAGGAGTTAAGAGTGGAGGTGGGGGGAGTTGAGGACAGGGGTGTGTGGGTTGAGGAAAACAGGACTACAAGCAGGCATTGAAGTAAAGAATGCAGTAATATGGTTCCTCCCTGCCAAGTATTTCCAAACTCTGTATTTCAGGTCCAAAGCCAGAGCTTCCCATCTAAATGTATCCTTCGCTGCTAAATGAAGCCTTTCTGACTTGTGGAGCCACAAAGAATGTTGTCCTTAATTGTTACTGAGTTCAATAAAAACTAGAAAAGAAAATAGGAGAGCACAGGATGATGGGGTTTACAGACCAAAAAAACTTCTGACCTTGAGCCTTGAGAGCATCTGCTTGGGTCCTTTGTACACAGCTGCTAGGCAGGGCAAGGATGAAGAGTGCTGTAGGTTTGCCATCCTAGACTGGTGAGAACCAGGGAAGAAGTACTGAAGGGAGAAGCAAGCAGGGAGGAATTGTTTTAACAAGAAGTAAGAACTGTAAGTTACAAAAGAGAAAGGAACAAAGGGTGAGTGACTGGTAGGTTACAGGAAAAAGAGAGAAGCACTAACTTTGCTTTGGGGAGGTGTGGGGGAAGGGGTGCCCCATCTCTCAGTTTCTGCCAGCCAGACCTTTCTGTTGCAGCAGGTGGTACAAGAATAAGGACAGAACAAATCTGGTTCTTAAGTGATTTCGTAGTTGAGGATACAAAAATGATCAGGTCTCATCCCATGTATCAGCTCCTTCCTATTGCCTCTTGTTCTTAAATTGAAGGCACAGAAGGAATTTTCTTAAAAGGCCCTACCCATGAAGACTTCTCCACTTCTAAACCTTTAGTCTTCCCTACACTAACTGACTCTTAACACATTTCGTTCTTCTTGGGAGTCTGATGACTTCTCATTCAGCATGTCTCACATCAGTGACCATTTTCCCCTAAAACCAGTTCCTTTTCTGACATCCCTGTTTCTGTTAATGGTGTCATCATTCTAGTCAATCAGTCTGAAAGTTCAGCCAATCTGGGATTATTTCGCCTCCTGTGTCATGGAATGGAACCAGTACCAAGTTACTATAAATTCTGCATGAAGTCTCCTGCATCCATCATTTCTCTTCCATCCTGACTGCCGCCATCCCGCTTCACACATTTTCGCCTCATACCTGTACTGTTGAAGTTTTCTCTTAACTACTTTTTCTGCTTCCAATTTTTCAGTCAAATCAGCTCTTTCCCTTCCTAAAAGTATGCTTCTGTTGTGAAATTTACCTGATTAAAAATGTTTAGTGGCTTCTCATTTCCTAGAAGATAAAGCCCAGTCTTGCTGGCTATAATTCAGAGCTGTACATTTCCTTCCAACCAGCATACTTTAAAAAACCCCTTTGAACCACACTGCTAGGTGCTAAGTTTAATCAACTTGAGTTTGTCAAGGAGAGAGGTCTTAGAAGACAGATATGAAAACAGAAGAACTGATACAACAGAAGGTCATAATTGCTCCTGGGTTATAAATAAAGATACATATCCACTATGCACTTAACATAATATAAAAAGTAGCCATGTTATGTTTAGAAAATCAATTTCTCAGGCATTAAGTTAAAATTGTGACTCGAAAAAAAAAAACTGTGACTTGATGAAAAGCTGTAAAAAATTCTATGGAAATGAAGTCATGCTTTTCACCTGTGTCCTAAAGTCACAAAAAGCTAGTGTAGGCAGAAGGATGTCCTTTTCTTTTCCCAAGTATGGAGATAACCATTGGCCTGAACAAATGCTGTGCATATTCCTGAGCTGTGACCTTCCCAGAAACTGGCCAGGCCATCTCCTTCCTGGAGCAGATCAACCCGCCAAATCAGAAGGAGTAAACTTGTTTTGATTTCTAAATTAGACACATGAATGATAGAAAATGGCAACTCATAGGGAAAGTAAAACTTCATTATCTTTGCTAATGAAGCCACGTATGTGCTCCAGGGATGAGAACTGACCAGCCACTCATTTTAACTGGTCGATATCCTGTTAAAGTAGTTGGTATTAGCCCATTTTATAAATGAAGAACTGAAAACTCAGAGGTTAAGTGGTTCGAGGAATGATGAAGTAGCAGAGCCAGGATGCAAACTGTCCTACTCCAAAGCCCACACAGCTTTTTGCTGCAACATACCACCTCTCACGAGCATTACTATCCCTGAGGAACGTTGGAGCAAAAACAATTGCTAGGTCCATCGTCGGTAATTTTCAGCTGATAGCAAATTGTTAAACTTTTATTTTTTAAATCCGTGATCTGATTTAGAATACAAAAATTAAGGGGTGCCTGGGTGGCTCCGTCGGTTAAGCTTCCGACCCTTGATTTCAGCTCAGGTCATGATCTCAGGGTCCTTAGATCTAACCTTGAGTTGGGCCCCACATTGATTCTCTCTCTCCCTCTCCCTGCCCCATCCTGCCTCCCCCTACTTTTGTGTAGTCATGCTCGCTCTCTCGCTTAAAAAAAAAAAAATCATTTAAAAAGGAAGACAAAATTTAAAAGGTAAAACACACTATCAGTTATAATATTTATTGTGGAATTTTTTGCAGTTCTAGGAAAGTCAGGTTATGAGCATAGCTACAATACAGATACCTTGGCTGTTTTATGGCTTGTATGTATGTTCTGTTTCTTCCCGGTTTGGAATCCTGATGGAGTCAACAACTTCCTTCTACATTGACATTTGAAGGGTTTTTGTTTTTCAGGCTGTTCCTAGAATTGTGGCCCATGAATCATTTTACTGGAAATCAATCTATATGTTATTTTTTTTCTTTGTTGTAGTATTTTACAACTCATGGTGGCATTATTTCAGAAATACAGAAGTTTAGGGGAATGATAGGCAGATAGATGTTACAGACAGATGTATATGTCAATGAATCTTGTTATAATTTCATTTAAGCTAAATAAAGTCAATTGGCATATACTTAGTGGTTCATACTTCTGATATTTTTCTAATGCTAAAAGACATTTTTAATGAAAAATATTAATGTAAAATCTATTATTCATTTTCGTTAACACACATTCCAGTACTTAACTAATGTAGTTCTTCTGGTTTGGTCTTGTCTCAGATGAGAATACTTGAAAGGGTGTAAACAGATATCCAGGTAGACAGACCTGTTTTTAATAGCGTTGTGCTAAATGTCCTCATTTGGGGGGAGAGATGTTTGAATATTTGTTTATGGGCGTGAGGCCACTTCCTTGTTTTCCTCAATACTCCTATAAATCTTATTGGCAACAAATAAGAGAAACAATGAGGGAAACAGACATATACACATACACACATAGTGAGAGAAGGAGATGGATATTCACACACAGAAAGAGATAGACCAGAGATGCAGGAGTCTTCACACCGAGCGAAACAAAACAAAAATCTGATATCCATCATGGTGTCCAGAAAGTGGATTAGACTGGATCTATAGAAGACATAGGTGTTAGACCTAGTTTTACTATTTAACTGTAATCTTCAGGAATTCACTGAACAACCCTGGCCTCAGTTTTCATCTGTAAAATGAAGAGTGCCAAATGAGATTATTGCTGAGGTCCCTTCCAGATTTGTGGATCACGTTTTAGAGAGGTTTTTCTGCCATACAGTTCATAAAGCTGGTAAAATGAGAAGGTCAGATGTGAACGATGGTTACCAAGTCGCAGTGGTTGTTAAGGAAGCCACTGGAATCAAATTACTTAGGCTCAAATCCCATTTCTGCCGCATACTATATTGGAGACTTGGAGCAAGTTATTTAGCCTCTGTACCTCACTTTTCTAGTCTGTAAGATGGGGATGTGATGGTGGTTGTAGCATCTGTCATCTAAGCTTGTTGTGGGGATTGAATTAATTCATGGCAGGTACTTGGAACACTGCCTGGAACACATTAATGTTTATCTTTTTTGTTTTGTTTTTATTTAGCTCGATAAATGTCCTTTTTGTTATAACTATTCCTGCTTGAATTCTTCTTGGAAAACTCTGCAATAAAACTCTGAGGTGGTGGTGATTAACGTTGATAGGCTCAATTATATCATTATTCATTTCTGCACTAAGCATAAATCCAGAAAATTTGGCATCCTAGAATCTGCTGTGAATAGAGTATGTTTGAATAGAGTACTGAAAGTATTTTAAATGTCGACGTTAATTAGCTTCATTACAGAACTGGCTTCTTGAGGCCTACTTCAAAGTCTGTATTGACTATCGATACACAAGCATCTCGATCACTTAGCACTGTTGCAATTTCTTTCTAAGTGTGTTATTCATATTACATTTCAGGGTCGTGAAATTTATAATCTTCAAAACTGTTTTGAGACCATTTTGTTTTATATAATACTATCTATAGTGTGGCTCGAAAAAACAAACTGATAGCAATAAGACAAAGCAAGGCATTCTGAGAAATGTTATAGCACTCTCCTGGTAATGGGAAGGCTCAGATCTAGTTGCTCTAAGAGTCTATAAAGTAGTAAATGGTTAACATGTTGTATTCACTTGCTTAGACTGCCATAACAAGGCAGACCGGGTGGCTTAAACAACAGAAATTTATGTTCTCGAAATCCTGTAGGCTAGAAATTGGAAATGTGTCAGCAGGATTGGTTTCTTCTGAGGCCTCTCTCTTTGACTTGTAGATGACCCTCTTCCCCCTGTGTCTTCACATGGTCTTTCCCTGTCGCTTGTTTGTATCCAGGTTTCCCCTTTTATAAGGCTACCAGCCATGGTAGATTAGGGCCTACCCTAATAACTGCATTTTAACTTAATTCCCTCTTTAAAGACCCTGTCTCCAAATGCATTATATTCTGAGGTGTTGGGGATCAAGACTTGAATATATGAATGGGGGCAGGCATCCAATTTAGCCCAAACAGTTTTTTTTTTTTTTTTCCTGAGAGAGAGAGAGCAGGGGGTGGGAGCCGAGGGAAAGGGAGAATCTTAAGGAGGCTCCACACTCAGCGTGGAGCCCAATGCAGGGCTTGATCTCACAACCCTGAGATCATGACTTGCGCAGAAATCAAAAGTTGGAACTTAACTGACTGAGCCTAGTCCAAACACTTATTATAACACATAGACACATAAGGATCCAAATAGTCCAGTAATATCTTTTATCTTCAACTGAAAGATTGATTTGACATTTGTTGTAAAGCTTATTTTGCTTAGTATTGTAGAATTCAATAAAATGATATTTGTTTTTATACCTTGGTTTTAGAACCTTTGTAATAATACTAACAAAAACAACCCTCTTTAGTAAATGTACAAAAGATCTGCTTTCTTGGTCAGAAAATTATTTTCTGATAGTATTTTGACATGTTTTTCTTCCATAGACTAATCCTAAAATGCCAAAAGTGGAATGAGAAATACAGTTTGGAATGTTGTCACTCTCTTACCCCCAAACACATAAATAACCCTTCTGAAAAACTAGAAGTGCCAGAGGGTGGGGAAACAAATCTTTTTGAGATAGTCAAGGTAATGTGTCAACGCCTTCCACCCCCAGATAGTAGGTTGCTTTGGATACATTTTTAAAAATAGCAGTGCATTTTTGTCCATATTTAGATTTAGTATTTATAAATGTGACATGTTTATTTTATTTTTTAAGTTTCATATATTCTGGGTTTTTAAGGAAGTACATTATCTAGTGGAAAGCTCTCAAAAACACCCATTTTGTATGTCAGTGTTGACTGAATTTTAAGAATTAATTGGCCTCCTATATGTTGCCTTAGCTGATATGTATGTGAAAATCCTTACGTAGTTGGAGCAAATTTGCTTTCTGTCTTATTGCTAATACTAAAAACTTACTAAATGGCCTGAATCCCAGTCAGTTGCAGCCCAAGTATAAGTTTTTTTAAATTTGATGTCTCAGTATACATTAAAGAAGTGATTTTTATGCAGTTTGCAAGTGTGATTTTCTGGGCAAAACAACTGATTTGTTTTTTATACTAGCCAAGTTGACTTAAAAAGGAAAAAAAAATCTGTATAGATTTGTATAGATCTGTATAGATTTTTTAATGGTGTTTCTATGTCCAGGAGTACCTAAGATCTGTATAGATTTTTTTAAGGTGTTTCTATGTCAAGAAGTAACTAAGACTTACCAAAAATGTGCTTTCCCTCTTTCATGCCCCATACTACCCACTATTTAGAAATCAAGCCTACTGTTCCACATAAAGACATACACACACCCAGATACTAGATATATAAACATGTACTTGCACTCCACCCTGCCCTGCCCTCCTGCTTACATAGCTATAGAAACCTAGGGTGTTTCTTTTTCTGCCAACCAGTGTCTCTGTGGTTTAAAAAAGGCAGCAACTCCTGCTCTCCTGTAGAATTAATTTAGATTTCTAGAGCAAAATCTGGCACTTTATCAAGAACGAAAAGGAACAACCAGAACCAGAACAATGGAGCTTGGGTATTATTATCCAGAGAAGGGAAAATGTCAGAATAAAATGAACAGAACCCAAGCCGCAGCAACATACCTCCATGGCAAAATCAGCACTGCCACTGAGGAGGGTCAGGGAGGGGTGAGGGTGCCCTTCTTGGTAGCCTCCACTCTTGTGATTGTTGGCACATAAAAGTTTGTGTCAAAGACTCACACACTCCTGACTGTTGGTCCTGGCTTGATGGAAAGTAGCCTGCGAATAGACCAAATGGTGTGCCTGGCAAACTGATGTTTAAAATTATTTATTGACAACCTAAAAATAAGTTTCATACCTATCCCATAAATAGGTTTATTTTTCCCCAGGTAGCAAAATATGTATAATTTGTCTTTTTTTTTTTTTTTTTTTTTAGATTTTATTTATTTGACACAGAGAGAGAGAGATCACAATTAGGCAGAGAGGCAGGCAGAGAGAGAGAGGAGGAAGCAGGTTCCCTCCCTGCTGAGCAGAGAGCCCAATGCGGGACTCATTCCCAGGACCTGAGATCATGACCTGAGCTGAAGGCAGAGGCTTAACCCACTGAGCCACCCAGGCGCCCTGTCTCTTTTCTTATATATATTTATTTTTTAATTGAGAAAACTATAAAGCTTACTGTAGCTACAGTTAGCTGTGCCACAGTGTATGATAATGTATTCAGACAACTTGTCTATGAGTGGTTTTTATTTCAGATTTATAGACCGTGGCATGCCGTGAACAGACATATCTGCCTCTAAACTCTAAGGAAAGTTGTGTGTTGGAGACTTTCAAATGGAAGGAATGAACTGAGCATCTGGTTGAAATGATCTTGTCTTTCAGAGTTACTTAATGGATCATGACAGTGACAAGTAACAGCTCATTCAGAAAGCAAGTAGAGAATGAGTCTATAGACTACGACACGCCAAAAATCTGGCACTCTTATTTCTGACAATTAATATGGAATTAGCAACAGCCTTTTGGCAAATATTTTGGGCCACATCATTTATCTGTTAAGCAAGAATGGGAGTCAAGTTTAAGAGTTGGTGCCTTAAAGCACAGGACAAAAGTTGTGTTTCCTCATAAAATTTAAAGCCTATCATTTTTTTAAAAGTTTGCAGGGTCTGATATACTGTTAGAAAATATAAACACAGAATGTGCATGTAATTCAACACTTAATATTTGGGGGGAAATGGGGCAAAGTAGGAGCTAGGATGAGGAATTAGCCTTACAGACAGAGTCCAGGTGGTGACGGGTTGATTTGTCTGTTCACTGCCTGGCAGAAGGTGAGCGTATAAAGGCAAACCTTACAAAATTGAGCAGTTTGAGGGGCGCCTGGGTGGCTCAGTGGGTTAAAGCCTCTGCCTTCGGCTCGGGTCATGATCCCAGGGTCCTGGGATCGAGCCCCACATCGGGCTCTCTGCTCTGCGGGGAGCCTGCTTCCTCCTCTCTCTCTCTCTCTGCCTGCATCTCTGCCTACTTGTGATCTCTGTCTGTCAAATGAATAAATAAAATCTTTAAAAAAAAAAATTGAGCAGTTTGAGAAGTTCGGTTGTCATTACGTAATTTTTCCACCTGAGTGTATTGTGCATCAGTCATGGTGATTTAAGCAAATAGGCTTTTGTCAATTCAGGGAGACAAAGTCATTTCTCTTCTAGGACATTCATAAGTTAGTCCTTGAAATGGCAGTGCACATCTTAAAGTAAAAAAAGTTTTTAAAAGCCCTCACCTTCCCTAACTCTAATTGCAAAAAGGAAGTCAGATGCATGGTATTTTTGCTTTATTGCTCAGCTTCGACTTGAAGAAGTGGCTGTTTTCTTTCTTGTCTGTGTCAACCCACACCTGTCAGGCCTTATCAGTTGTAATGATAGTTGACATTCATGGGGTTTATCAAATCATTTATGGTATAGTAACATAGAAATAAATTTCTTTTTTTTTTTTAAGATTTTATTTATTTATTTGACAGGCAGAGATCACAAGTAGGCAGAGAGGCAGGCAGAGAGAGAGAGGAAGGGAAGCAGGCCTCTTGCTAAGCAGAGAGCCCAACGCGGGGCTCGATCCCAGGACCCTGAGACCATGACCTGAGCCGAAGGCAGAGGCTTTAACCCACTGAGCCACCTAGGCGCCCCAGAAATAAATTTCTTATTATTTTGCAGCATCGGACACTCTTCCACCATGCTGATGGCATTTTAAATATATTTGTCGATTTTCCCAAATTTTAACTGAAGAAGACCTTAAAAATTTATCCTCGAGGCGGAAAGTGTGACTGCCACTTATCAGGTCAGTATCCTCCCCACCCCCCACCTTTACCCCCACTCCCAGGAATATTGCTATCCCCCTAAAACATGATGTGGTTTTACGGTCTTTCATTTATATTAAATTTATTGCAAATTTAAGATTGGATTCAAATATAAAGAATAGCAAAGAACTGCTGAATTTTAGTATTTCCAAAGAAAGGTTATAAGAGTACGTGAAAACAGACCTATTGGTTTTTTAGTTACAGAGCTGTGACCTTTTTTTCCTCCTGTGTCATATTTGTATTGTATTTACCTTACGTAGACACTCAGCTGGACGAGTGGGTACATATTAGCAGATTGTTCCAGATACTAAGATTTGTGTGGCGAAGCTATTTACAAATGCAGATAACAAGATTATAGTGCTTTATGCCATTGACAAAGGCTGGAATTTTTTCTTGCCTAGGCTGAATAGTTAAGTGACTCTGACGATTGTTTCAATTTTCCTCTTTTATGAGGACGTATATTTATCATAACAGATCCAAGACTTTGATTTAGGTACTATCTGTTTTAGTTTATTGTATATTCACTTTATTCTTATTTCATTGGATTCTCTAACAATTAGTTCTGGATTTTTGCCCATGAAAGTTTGGAATGGAAACCAGAAGGACTTTAGAGATGATCTAGTCTGTCTGATTTTACCTGTGAGGAAACTCCGAGCCGGAGCAACTGGGTAACTTTTGTCCCCACGGCCATAGAGCTGCTCAGTGGCAGAGCCCAGACTGAAATTCTGCACAACTCGCTCCTGGTCTGTTAAGCTTTCCTCACCGGGCACTGCTTCCTTCAGCCCCAGTTTTAGATCTCTAAATAAGAGTTTTGAAGGACTACAAAGATACTGAAGGAAAAAAGGAGAATACGTGTGAACACTACCATTATTATTTTGGTGTTTCTGCATCCTGTTCATTTCCTCAGGGTAGCTGATGTTTACAGAGTATATTTCTAAGTGCCTATTATTCTGTTAACATCATGGGAGGGAAGGGAATGGGCATAAAATGGTAGGATTTTTCCTCTGCTTTTTAATCTCTGCGAGATTGAACCATGAAACCATCAGGAAGAGGGGGAAGGGTTTCATCTACGAAACCAGTGTGACTCAACTGGTGGCTTAAATTCCTCACCGTTCTTCACTCCAGGATGCTATCACCCCTCTCCACTTGTGTTTCCAAACCACAAAAGGGCATACTTGAAGGTATTTCTGAGGTCATACTTGAAGGTATTTCTGAGGTCATTGATCTTGGCTGCCCCCAATTTTGATAATGCCTTTCTTAGAATTCTCGTGGAAAATGAGAGAGGATACTAGTTATTAATAATTAGACCATTGTTCAGCTTGTATTGGGAATTTGGCGAAATGTTTTACATTTATTAACCCAGTCTTCACAGCAACCCTATGAGTTTGATATCATCATCCCCCTTTCACAGATAAGAAAACTGAGAATCAGGGACGCCTGGGTGGCTCAGTTGGTTAAGTGGCCGCCTTCGGCTCAGGTCATGATCCCAGTGTCCTGGGATTGAGTCCCACATCAGGCTCCTTGCTCGGCGGGGAGCCTGCTTCTCCCTCTGCCTCTGCCTGCCACTCTGTCTGCCTGTGCTCACTCATTCTCTCTCTCTGACAAATAAATAAAATCTTAAAAAAAAAAAAAAAAGAAAACCGAGAATCAGAAAACTTGCCCCAAATCACACAGCTAAGGTTACACAGACCTGGCATCTATCTGACTGCAAAGCCAGACGCTCTTTCCAGCATCCCATCTTAAATTAAGTGTGTGGCTTTATTAGGTTTATGTGGTTGTGTGTTTGTTTTTTTAGTTATTTTTAAAATACCTGATGTGAGAGGTCTTCTCTAATCTCAAAGTGAGGATCACTTAACCAGCTGCTAAAACTCGGTAGTTAGAAAGTTAGCAGTTAAAACTGAAGTTAGATGGAACATATTTTGCCACGTGGCAAAAGATTCGTACGGCATGTCTTGGAACACAATCTAACAACAGTGAAGTAGGCCTTCCCTACATGCTTTCCCTCACTGAGAGGCGGTAGTTCTGGAAGGAATCAATGACTCTTTTGTCTGCCTCCTAAAATTTAATGTGCTTATAAGAGTTGGGAATTTCTGGAGGGTGTGTGAACTAGTCATGTTGTAATTCACTTTAAAGGAAACTATAGGAGAGTGACATTTTGGAAGTAAAAAGAGGGAGAAGGAAAGTAGTATTTGCTCAGCTTCGGAAGTTAAAAATGTATCTCACCATACCCACTGGTCAGAAGACCCTTGGAAAATTGCGTAGCAGTCTAACTTCTGTCTCTTTGTGATTTTTGAGAAATTAATCTTGTAGAGAGGATTGAGTCCGTGCTATGCAGTTTGCCACTTAACATATTTCAGAAGATATAAGACTTCTTGGAAATGCGAAGTTGCTGAGTCAGATTAATTCAGTTTGTAGTAATCTGTCCAATTAAGATGTTTAATAAGGAGGGTATATTTTAAGAAATTATTTGGAAGTATATTTGTATGATGGTTGCATTGAAGTCTTATTTTACTATATGAAATATAAATACCATGGTAGGTGTTTTTCCTTTTAGACTCTACTTTCAGAGAGAACACCTATCGCGTGAAAGTAGATGGTTTAAAAAGAAATGTCTCCCATACTGCCACCAGCTATTGTCTTTGCCCAAGTTTTGTTTCATCCAACTTCAGAGGGATGCCAGAATGTTTTATAAACAGTTTAAGAATTTGGTTCTCTAAAACTGGGAAGTCTTTTCATGATCTCATGATTTTCTGGTGAAATAGTGTTCATGGTAACAGAATTTTACCTGTGCTTCTAGTAACAAAACTCATGACTAACTCTTTCTGAGACCTCCCAGAATGTTCGTAAATATGCCTGGAGGAAAAATGATGAAAAATTGATCTTTGTAAATAGTGATGAAATCCGTAATTAAGGCGAATTTTATTTTCCCTTACTGCTCAATTTATGATTAACATCAGAGGCTCTTATTTTTTCTACTTAATTGTACTGTTTGCCATCTTAAACCATATTTTACTGTAATTGTTGTTCTTGTCTGACTCACTTTATTTTTTTCTTTAGTAATATCAAACTCACTCTATCTTCTGGAGATTGTCTGATCGTTGTCTTTGTTTTAGGCTTTCAGGATGAATCTGGAAAAACTCAGCAAGCCTGAACTCCTAACACTATTCAGTATTCTTGAAGGAGAGCTTGAAGCAAGGGACCTCGTGATAGAGGCTTTAAAGGTGTGTTAAACCAAAAAAAAAAAAAAGAGGTCATTGTATGTTTTGAAAGTCATTTCATGGGTTGAAATTTCTTTAACCTGGGTATTTCTGTAGCTCCTGTTGAAGTTCAAGGTCTGGGTGTACATATTGATACTTGCTCTGGCAGCTACCTGTGTGGTGTGCTTTTAAGGACGCTGGTAAAGCCTTTCTGACCCCAAAATAGTTCTTTAGTCTCTCTACCTCATGTCTAGACCTTGAACTTCATTCTTTGGCTTAGAGGCCTTAACCATTTTTGAATGCCAGCTGCTTCAGAATGCAATGAGACTTGCTTCCCCAAAAATGTATATATGTCCATATACCAAAATTCAGGATATAATATCTGGGCGATCAAGGACTCCATGAAGACCATCTCTGGATTCCCTAGACCCCAAATAAAGAATTCTTACTGTTGTTTTAGTATTTGATATCTGTTAAGACGTAAGGGGGAGGGGAGAGGCAGGTATGACATATGTGGAAACTCTACTTTCCACTCAGTTTTTCCGTGAGCCTAAAACTGCTAATAGGGGTGCCTCAGTCAGTCAAGCGTCCGACTCTGGATCTCAGCTCAGATCTTGATCTCAGGGTCATGAGTTCAAGCCCCGCATTGGGCTCCACACTGGACTTGGAACCTACTTAAACATAATAAGTAAAGGGCACTTGGATGGCTCAGTGGTTTGAGCCTCTGCCTTCGGCTCAGGTCATGATCTCAGCTTCCCGGGATCAAGCCCCACATCAGGCTCTCTGCTCAGCGGAGAACCTGCTTCCCCCCACCCCCCCCATCTCTCTCTGCCTGCCTCTCTGCCTAGTTGTGATCTCTGTCAAATAAATAAACAAAATCTTTAAAAAAAAAATAATAAGTAAAAATAAGATGAAAAATAAAACTGCTCTAAAAAAATAAAGTCTAATTTAAAAAACATAAGGGAGTATATCTCCTTTCAAGTTTCATGAACCCTTTACACCATTGTAAGGATGTTTCCCAATCTGTCCTGAGATAAGATTTGCAGATGCAAAGAAAAGACGGTAAGGGTATCTGTGTGAGCAGCAGGAGGAAGAGAGGGAGGAGAAATGGCCAAAGAAAAGAGACTTGAGCATGCTGGAGAGAGTAGTCCCTGCAGACCGCTCACCCAAGTCTAAGGATCTAAGAAAAGGTTTATAGTCTCAAATTTTAATTAGAGATTATATCCGTATACATCTTAAAACTCACTGGTAAAAAGTGTATGAAGTATTTTGGGTTTTTTGGTTTTGTTTTGTTTTCAAAATTATCTACTTTTTAAAAATAATGCATTAATATTTATTTCATGTGTGACTCCATTGTTGAAGTTTTTTGGTTTTTTTTTAAGATTTTATTTATTTATTTGACAGACAGAGATCACAAGTAGGCAGAGAGGCAGGCAGGGCGGTGGGCGGGGGTTGGGGGGAAGTGGGCTCCCCATTGAGCAGAGAGCCCAATGCATGGCTCCATCCCAGGACCCTGAGACCATGACCTGAGCCGAAGGCAGAGCTTAACCCACTGAGCCTGCCAGGTGCCCCATGAAGATTTTTTTTATAGCAACAAAGATAATTTTCTAGATAATTTCAAGGAGGCTTAGAGAATCAGTGATTTCCTAAGTAGCCAACAATAACCACTCAAAAGGGTTCATACAAAAAGCCTTTTTCCCTTCCTGCACTGATACAGAGTAAATGTGTTGTTCATTTGGTCATATCTGGGTAGTCTTTTTTTAGATTACTTTAAAATTATAGTTGTGATAAAATTAAATCTAAACCTATTATTTCTATGTGCTCTTAAAGTGACATGCTAATGTGTTTTTCAAGAATGACTGAAAAAGACTGACATTTCTGTCTAATGAGTATGCCTCAGGGTAGTTTATCACTGAAAACTATTGGGTTTTTTGTTTTGTTTTGTTTTTCCTGGTAGCTTTGTCATATGTGATAAGTAATTTCCAGTGGTTTCGTTCTCCAGAGTGCATGAGGCAGTTCCCTTCTGATATGCGGGGGTAGGGGTGGGGATGGAGTCTGTTTTCTGTTCTTCCTTTCCCTGTTTGCTTCAGTCTTGGGTTTGTGTGGCTCCCTGGGGATCACATGTTTATGGCTTTGACACATGCCTAATCACATATGTTAAAGTTCATTGCCTGCATCTTTGCCTCCCATACTGCTAATTAGAACTGTATGACTTTGGTCACATCATTCAATCTGTCTGGAGCACAGCTTCCTTCTCTGTAATAAGAATAAATGATTAATAACTAGTATTTGTGTGTAATATTGCAATTTGCCAGACATTGCAGATCCTGCAACAGCGTAGGAGCTATTTTCTACCCTTTATGTAGATTCTTTCAGTGCATACCATGTTCCCCATATCCAAGGAACAGTCAGTGGTCGCTAATATTATGAATGGATGACTCTAGTGTGCCCTCAGCAGTGCCTAGTTTTTTAATGACTCCCCTGCCAACGTACATTGCATATAAATGTTCACTCTGGCTGGTGACTCATTTCTGCCACTTCCACAGGCCTCCCCCTTTTGTCACTATTAGTGAATTTTCTTCCTTTCCCTGTACATCCCTGGAAACTATTCTGTTTCTCATAACCCCATCCCATTGTTACCAGTAGTCGTAAACTGATTAAACCCAGGACACCCTCCCATTTCTTATCCTGTATTTTTCTGCTCAATGAAGAGAAGAGAGAAAAGGATTGAGGGAAGTTTGAGCTCATTCCTAATTCTCACTCCTATAGCTTGTAGTTTTCTCATTTCTTTCTCTTGGTTCTCATCTGAGAACCTGGCTCTCCTGTCTGTAGGTGTTACCAGCTTAGAACCCGAAGAGTTCTCTGCCTAAGCTGCACTGGGAAGTGCTTGGCTTATACCAATGACTCCTTGTAAAACCCAAAAAGCATTTTCTAGGAGCAATATTATTATAAATAGCAATCAAATTTTAGAAAACTACAGTAGTTTGGCAACATGTGTTAAAGACACTCAGCTGAAGATCTACCCCTGTTGGCACTGGGGCTCCAGGAGGCGGTTCCCCATATAAATATTACAGTTGACTTTTACAAAAACTTGTGGGCCTCAACCCCTTCACAATTAAGGTGGGATGGTGGGGGGATGGCTGCCTCTAATGGAAAAGCCAGGCCAACCTTATTTTCTCATTGCTTTTCAGCCTTAGAAACCAAATGTGTCTATTCTGCTAATCACTGTATCCTTTGCACCCAGCATAGGGTTTATAGACAGACAGTAAAGACTTGTCAAACAGATGAAATGATGGTGCCATTGTGATGTGTTGCTTTAAAAGACTGCCATAGTGTCCCTGGGTGGCTCAGTGGCTTCAGCCTCTGCCTTTGGCTCAGGTTATGATATTAGGGTCCTGGGATCGAGTCCTGAATCGGGCTCTCTGCTCAGCAGGGAGCCTGCTTCCCCCTCCCTCTTGCCTGCCTCTCTGCCTACTTGTGATCTCTCTCTCTCTCTGTGTCAAATAAATAAATAAAATCTTCAAAAATAAATAAATAAATAAAAGACTGCCATAAGATTTCAGAGTGGATGTTGTGAATTATTAAATTTTACAGCTTGTTCTTATGTGGCTGAACATACTGCCTTCTGGTTTTAATGTTAACAGATGCGTAGGTGCTTGTTGCACATGTTTTCCTAAAATACATTTTTTCTGCGCGAATCCAATTTTAGTTACTTTAGGCAGCTTCTGACAAGTTGAAAGAGCAGCTTGAGAAGCAGGAGCTATAATTAAGGGAGCATTTGGATATAAGATACCATTCAGAATGGGGCACAAGTGTTGTGTTTAGTCTGCATAGGGCTTGGAGGTGATAAAGTTATTTTCTGAAGCTTAAGCTAGATGCAGTCTAGGTTGAAATGAATAGCTTCACCGGAAGTGAGATGTCTTTAAACAGTCTATTGTTAGATAAAATCAGTAGCAGCTGGGGTCAAAACTGTTTGAGTCCTTTTGAGAAAAGCAACTGCCATACCAAATTCTTAAAGTTAAAATGAAATCTCTATTTGTAGTTGTTTGTTTGTTTGTTTGTTTGGGCTTCTATAATATATAAAGATTTTACTGTTACTATTTCTGAAATTCTTGCTTAGCAACAAGCACCTGTTGGGCTTCTCAGACTAAGATGGCAGCTTACTAATTTTCTTACATTTAGTATTTTTTCTTAATTCATGTTTCGTGGGTTGAAAAGGTTTTGAAATAGATTGTTTTTTTTCCTTCTGTTTAAGTAAAAAGGCTTATCTTTTTTCCCTCTTTACCTTCAAAATAGATTTTTTTTTTTCCTGGGCATAAAATCTATTCTTCAACCTTGCAACTTTGAACAAAACCATATGGTTCACAGTTGCTGCTAAATAAATAGTAGGTCACATTGGCAGGGCTTGGGTTTTTATAGGAATATATTTATTATAAAGGTCCCAGATCCTACATATAGAGCTATATTTATAAAAGAACTTCATTCATTTTCCAGAATTTCTGCAAAGTGCCAGATTGCAACTACACCCTTCTAGAAAAGCCCCTGCCATAGTTACTTTTCTCCCCAAAATATAAAAGCCTCCTCGTTCTTCTGTTGCAGCCAAGACGTGTTTGGCATGGAACCAGGAAAGTCGGTAGAAAATAGTGTAATATTCAGCTTCTCTGTATTTAAAAATCTAGTTGCTACAGAGGCCATTTATACTGTATTTGGTCCTAATTGAACTTTTATATAAAGTGATTTTCTGTTTTACAAGAGATCATGTCAGAGTGAAACATTCTTTGTGAAAGTCTTTCTCTTTGACCAGTTTATTTTCATGAATGAGTACACTATAGGAATCCCTTCCACAGTGAAAGCAAATTACATTGCTCATGAACTAACTGTCCCTTGGTTGCCTGGGCTGGCATCCCACAGTTCAGTAAGAGAGCCTCAGCTCATTAATTCTAAGCAGATCTAGGAGATGGCTTCCCAGCGAGGTTTGACTACTCTAGAGGAAGATGGAGGACCCTTAATGGCCATTTAAAACATTTGGAAAAATAGATTTGATTGCTATTAAAAGTTAGATTAAATCATTTATTTTGAGTCTTCCACATTGGGTGTACTATATCTGCATGTCTTAGATCTGATGCAGTGTCAGGTTTTATTAAGGTTTTTAGATTTATGTTCATAACCTTTACTGTAAAACATGTTTTAGAAGGGATTTAATCAGTGGGTGTTTTTGGCCATATTTTAATTTTTTTATAGTTAGAATGGCTGATATTTTTTATTCCTACTCTCTGAGTGAAGTCCAGATATGAAATCATAGCTTTTCAAACAAGAGAGACATAAAGATAATTATAGGCAGTCTACAAAGCCATTGTTTAGAATATTCAAATTAAGTATAGCTGTTAAGAGTATGGAGCTTTCAAATCAAAAGTTTAGAGTACTGCCATTTAATTGTGTGATCTTTGGCCAGTTATTTACACTATAAGCTTTATCAGCAGAGTGATATATTGTGAGGATTAAATGAGATAGCAAGTGCTATTTGAGGTACTCAGTAGTCATTTACTCTTAGTTATGTTAATTAGAACAAAAGTTTTACAGTCCATCCATTTCGAACAGTATATTCAATAATATGCTGTTCTTCATACAAAAGATGAATCTTTGATTAAATATTTGTTGTCAATAGGGCTTACACTTTAGCTTGTTTTTCATATGGGAATTGATGGTTGTGAGTGGATCCATCCCCACTCCCACCACCAAAAGCATGTACTTTGAGACAGCTGGCAAAGGTTAAAGGTGTGCTCTGGGGCATGAAACAGATGTTGTGTTATATCCCCCTTCCACCCCTAATGAAAACAGGAAATACAGGGAGATCGTGGAAGCCTTTTTAGAAGTAATTTTTTTTCCCATTGATTTCCTTGTGTATTTCTGTTTGATTTGGCATACTGTTACATTTTGTTTTTCTAAACAGCTTTATTGAGGTATAACTGACATACTCTAGCAGTACTATGTATATTTAATGTGTATAAATTGGTGTTTTGTTACATGTATACATACCGTCATGAAACCATTACTACAACCAAGATAATGAACATATCTATCCCCTCCCCCAAATTTTTCTCATGCCTCTCTGTGAGCCTTTTACCTAACCTTCCCCACTTCTCCCTCTACTGGCACCCACCCCACTAATCCACTAGAGATCAGTTTACATTTTCTAGAATTTTACTTAAGTGGAATCATACAGAATGCACATTTTTTTTCTTGGCCTGGTATTTCACTCAGTGTGATTATCTTGAGATTTATCCATGTTGTTACTATATTGATAGTCCATTCCTTATTCCTGAGTAGTGTTCCAGTGTATGTCTGCTCCATATCTGTTGGGGAACATTTTCATTGTTGCCAGTTTTGAACTGCTGCAAATAAAACTGCATATGCAAGGTTTTACATAGACATACGCTTTCTTTCTTCTTCTTCTTCTTTTTTTTTTTTTTTTTTTTTTTTTTTTTTTTTTTTTTTTTTTTTTTTTTTTTTTTTTTTTTTTTTTTTTTTTTTTTTTTTTTTTTTTGGATGAATACCTAGGAATGAAATGGCTCTGTTACCTGGTGGAGGTATGTTTGTTTTTGTTGTTAAGAAACTGCCAGACGTTTCCAAAGTGTACTTTACATTCCTACCAGCCATGTGTAGGTGTTAAAGTTGCTCCACATCTTCACCAACACTTGGTATGGCCAGTCTTTTTTTTTTTTTTTTTTTTTAAGCTTTTTTTAATTTGAGAGAGAGAGCATGAGAAGAGGGAGGGTCAGAGAGAGAAGCAGATTCCCCATGGAGTTGGGAGCCCGATACGGGACTTGATCCCAGGACTCTGGGATCATGACCTGAGCTGAAGGCAGCCGCTCAACCAACTGAGCCACCCAGGTGCCCATGGCCAGTCTTTTTAATCTTAGCCTTTCTAATGGGTGTGTAATAGCTCACTGCAATTTTAATTTGCATTTCCTTGTTGATTTAATGTTTTGTTCCATTAATCTGTCTTGATGCCAGTACCACGTTTTCTTGATTACTGTGGCCTTATAATAAGTCTTAAAATCAGGTGGTTTAATCTTTCAGCTGTGGGTTGGTTTGGTTTTTTTCGAAGTTGTTTTAGTGATTCATGCTCCTTGGCATTGCCATATGAATCTTAAAATCAGCTCATCCGTTTCTCCAAAAATGCTATTGGGGTTTTGATTGGGATTCCACTGAATCTATAGATCAATCTGGGGAGAATTGACATCTACCAAAATTGTCTTTTCTAATCCATGAACATGGTATTTGTCTCCATTGATTTAGGTCTCTTAGCAGTGCTTTATAGTTTTCAGTGTATAGGTCTTTCTCTTCTATTGTCATATGTATCACTAGTAGGGTAGCTCTTTGAGGAACCTCCATACTGTTTTCCAGAGTGGCTGCATGGCTGCACCAGTTTGCATTCCCACCAGCTTGAAGAGGGTTTGCCTTTCTTTGCATCCTCGCCAAAATCTGTTTCCTGAGTTGTTAATTTTAGCCATTCTGACTGATGTGAGGTGATATCTTATTGTGGTTTTGATTTTTATTTCCTTGATGCTGAGTGATGTTGAGCATCTTCTTGTGTGTCTGTTAGCCATCTGGATGTCTTCTTTGGAAAAATGTCTGTTCTTCTGCCCGTTTCTTAACTGGATTATTTGTTTTATAAAAATAAATTTTTTATAGATTTTTGGATACTAACCCTTTATCACATATGTCATTTGCAAATATCTTTTCCCATTCTATAGGTTGCCTTTTAGTTTTGTTGATTGTTTCCTTCACTGTGTAGAAGCTTTTATCTTCATGAAGTCCCAATAGTTCATATTTGCTTTTGTTGCCCTTGCCTCTGGCAATGCTTATTAACCTTCTCTTAGATCAAGTAAAGTGATGTAGAGTAGCTTTTTCAGTTTTGTTCTACCACTTTTTAGAAATTAAAATTCTGTGTGGCGCCTGGGTGGCTCAGTGGGTAAAGCCTCTGCCTTTAGCTCAGGTCATGATCCTAGGGTCCTGGGATCCAGCCCTGCATCAGGCTCTCTCTCTGCTTAGCAGGGAGCCTGCTTCCTCCTCTCTCTCTGCCTGCCTCTCCGCCTACTTGTGATCTCTGTCAAATAAATAAAATATTTTTTTAAATTCTTTTTAAATTAAAATTCTGTAATTTAATTTTTAAAATTTTGCTGAAGAGAGTTCAGTAATTATTTTTCTAATGGCAAAACTTAATAGTAATTTAAAAACCAGCCATCTCAAAAAAAGAAACAGTACTTCTGCTGCTTTAATGAACTGCTCCCTTTAAAGCAGCTTTTTATCCCTTGTCTTTATTAGTTTTAATAGTTTACTATCTTATTTTTTTTTAAGATTTTATTTATTTGAGATAGCAAGAGCAACATCGAAAGAGAGAGCATGAGTGGGGGGCAGAGGAAGAAGGAGAAACAGACTCACTGTTGAGCAGGGAGCCAGAGGCAGGACTCGATCCAAGGACCTGAGCCGAAGGAAGGCAGATGCTTACCTGACTGAGCCACCCAGGTGCCCCTGTATCTTATTTTTTGATAAATAATTTTATTTATTATTTTGAATAATTTTTCTAAAGAGGAAAAAACCAATATGTACATTTTTCACCTTCTGATAGAATATTATTACCTCTTTCCTAAAAGTAACAGAACTGATCTAATTGAAGTTTAAAGATTATCTTAAAAATTAATGTTTTAGGGACGCCTGGGTGGCTCAGTGGGTTAAAGCCTCTGCCTTTGGCTCAGGTCATGATCCCAGGGTCCTGGGATCGAGTCCCGCATTGGGCTCTCTGCTCAGCGGGAAGCCTGCTTCTCTCTCTCTCTGCCTGCCTCTCTGTCTACTTGTGATCTCTGTCAAATAAATAAATAAAATCTTTAAAAAAAAAGTAGCCTTTGGTTAATGGCTACATGAATTAAGTAATACATCCACATGGCGACCGTTAGGTAGCTATTTTACATAGCTATTTTAAAACATTGGGGTGCCTGAGTGGTTCAGTGGGTTAAGTATCTGCCTTCGGCTCAGGTCCCCCTGCTAGCAGGGACCCCACTTACCCTTCTCCCTCTTCTCCTCCCCTCTATTTGTGCTGTCTGTCTCTCGCTCTGTCAAATAAAAAATAAATAAAACTTTAAAAAAATAATGCATATGAAAAAGTTTTAATGACCTGGTAATGTTCCTATGGTGTAATGTTAAATTTGCAAAGCAGTGCATAACATTAAATATATCCTTTAATCTTGATTATAAGAATAATGTGTGCATGTGTGTATACACAGGAAAAGGACTCAAACAAATAGATTGAAATTTGTAGTTTTATTGTATTTTTTTTTTCTAGAGAGAGAAAGAGTGCACATACATGCATGAGTGGGGAAGAGTAGGGGCTGAGGGAAAGAGAGAAATCTTAAGCAGGCTCCATGCCCAGCACAGACCCCAAGGCAGGGCTTGATTTCACAACCCTGAGATCATGGAGTCAATTAACTGACTGAGCCACCCAGGCACCCTTGAAATTTGTAGTTTTAATATTAATAGTAGTTGTCCCTGGGTAGTGGAATCATAGGTACACTTTAGTTTTTTTCTCCAAAACCTATATGGTGGGTATTGTGGAGGGCACGCATTGCATGGAGCACTGGGTGTGGTATAAAACTATGAACTCTGTTACGCTGAAAATAAATTAAAAAAAAAAAAAAGTTAAAAAAAATTACTTTGAAATCAGAACTTGCTTTTAAATATGGTAATCCTATACAACAGCTTCTTCTTCAAATTTCTGTTTGTTAACAGTCATGCCCTAAGAAGATAATTTAGTTACATAATATTCACTTTGTAGGGAAAGTTATCAGAGCTAATTAGAACTACAGTTAAATTATCCCCTGTTTGTTGTTCCTGGTATTGTTAATATTATTCTTTTTCTAGCCCACCCTAAATAACTATCTCTGCCTGAAAAACCAACCTTAATTCCCAAGCTATACAATAAAAAGATCATAGAGTTTAGGGAAAGAAGAAAGAAGGCTATAATAAAAATACCTCTTTATCATACCAGAGTCTAAAGAGGTATCTTTCTTTTTTCTTTTTTAAGATTTTATTTATTTATTTGACAGACAGAGATCACAGGCAGGCAGAGAGAGAGAGGGAGAAGCAGGCTTCCCGCTGAGCAGAGAGCCCGATGCGGGACTCGATCCTAGGACCCTGGGATCATGACCTGAGCCAAAGGCAGAGGCTTTAACCCACTGAGCCATCCAGGTGCCCCTAAAGAGGTATCTTTCAAACAGTTTTGGAATATATTCCATCATTCTGCCACAATCCAGGCCACACATAGACAGCAACAAGCATGTATTAACTAAAGCAGAAATTTCACCAAAATGTATACTAACTTTATGTTTTACTATAATATTTATACTATACTGTACTATATTATATTATTTTCTGGTCTTTTGTGCTTTATTTTTCATTAAGTGCTCTTTGTGATCCTACTAACCTAGTTTCATGACCCAATTTTAGAAATTTATCTTACAGATGTACTTAGATCCATCCAATCGAGTGTATGTGTAAGGATATTTATTGCAATATTGGTCATTAGCAGCAAAATTCCAGATACAACCTAAGTGTCTATTAGTGGGGTTCCGGCCAAGTAAATTATGGTAATATTATGCAGTAGAATACTATGCAGTCATTAAAGAGAATGAGAGATAGAGCTTTATGTATAACATTCTCCAGGATATGGTTAAGTGAGAAAATAAGGCACAGAACAGTGGGCATAGGGGGGGGAAAAAGGAAGAAACAGTATTAAGTTGCAACTGGTGAAGCCAGAAATACATCTCACAGTGCCTCTTTCTTGCTTCCCATTGGCTTGGTTTCTTTGAGAATAGTAGGAGCTCCCAAAAAATGTTCTGCCGTGGGAAGAGAGTGAAATTCCTGAAAGGGATGTACCAGGTTTAATGGTGGCTACTCTGGCAGAAAAGAGCCAAAAGAAGCAGGAAAGGCTGGTCCTATATGGACTGTTTCTAAATTGGGTATTTATATTAAAGAGAGGACTGCATTCTTAAATGATTAAGCATCTTTGTTGCATTCAGGAAAAATGTGGAGCGGGGCGCCTGGGTGGCTCAGTGGGTTAAAGCCTCTGCCTTCGGCTCAGGTCCCAGGGTCCTGGGATTGAGCCCTGCATCGGCCTCTGCTCAGCGGGGAGCCTGCTTCCTCCTCTCTCTCTGCCTGCCTCTCTGCCTACTTGTGGTCTCTGTCTGTCAAATAAATAAATAAAAATCTTTAAAAAAAAAAAAAAAAGAAAGAAAAGAAAAATGTGGAGCCCCAGAAGGAACAGCTAACTGACTCTTGAGAGTAGTTGTCTGATATCAGCTGCTTGCTCTGCAGATTTTACCACATCATCGTTCATATTACAAATTATGGCATTTAGGGGTTCAAGAGGGAAAGTTCCAAAAAAATAAGATTTCTCATTTCACCGCATCTTCCTGTGGCCTGTTCTCCGTATGCCTTTGAGGCAAGAAAGGGGGAACTCAGCTTGTACAGTGCTACCTATTTGGAGAACGCACAGTTCTCTAAAAGTTGGGGAGCAGTTTCACAAAAGATTATAGCAGTGGGGAATTTCACCGCATTTATTCAGCCTGAAACTAAAGCAAATTAAAAAGGGAAACAGCTTATTCCTGTTATTTTGACTTCCTCTTATTGTGTCTTCCTTGCATGTGTGAGCCTTGTGATTCGGGATTAATCAGAAGTTATTTCTAGTTGCTCCCCTTAAAGAGAGAGAAAGGAAGATAGCGAGGTTGCTTGCAAAATTAAAGCCTGTGATCCGCCATTTAGGATTTCAGTTTAGCCAGTTATAGGAATATTTGGAAAGACAGGAGGAAACCATCATCTTGTATGTTTGCTGAAAATCTTTAGTGCTGGGGAGCATATATTGAGTGAAGCAGGGAATTTTATTATGTGGGGATTTATTTCCTTAGAAAAGCAGAGGAATGGATCTATTCCACCAAACTAGTCACATCCATGAACAAGGATGCTCATTGCAGTATTGTTCGATACAGTATTAGAGAACTATAAACAACCTAAATGTCCATTAATAAAATATAGCAACATCAAGTGGTCCATCCTTACTATGGCATATTATGTAATTGCTTTTTTTTTAATGAGAAAAAAACAAGCAATGTACTGACTTATTAGAAAGACCTGAGACACAATAAATGAAAAAGTGCACACACACACATTTATGGAGTGTGCACTTGGAGAAAGTCTGAGAGGATACCCATTACAGCAAAAACTCTTGAAGAGAAAAGAGAGATTGGGTTGTGTTCAGGAAGGACTTTGGCTTTATCTGTATAGGTAAGTTTTTTATTAGAAAATATTCATTTATGAAATTAAAAATTGTATTTTAAAGAAATATAGTATGAACTGGAACATTAAGGAGTTAAGAACCACATTTATTTCTTAAGTATCTTTACTTCTAAGTGATTTATACTCTCACAAAAATCTAGTAATTCTAAGATACAGTTAAGAGGGTAGAGACAAGCCTGGCATACTTGGGAGAGCATGGGCTTGTTAACACCATATCCCTGATTTCCTCCCAAAAAGAGCAAAGAGTAAATTTCCCATTAATTTTCAAATTCTCCTTTTGAACAGGATGCCTAAAAGTTCTTTCAAAGCAGATTCTTTCACGGGTCATGGACTCAAATTTAATAGAGCTGACAACGTATATATGAGGAGCTACGTGACTAAAATTTCAAGAAATACCATTATCATAGCAGGAGACCTATAACCCTTCAAAGTACTTTTCCTGGCTTCAGTTTCATATCTGTAGTTCATAATATTCCATTGTTTAACAACAAAAAGAATTTCTGTGTCGGAAAAGCCAACTCCACCTAGTGAGTTCTAAGATAGGCATAACTTCCAAAAATTATTTTAATCTTATTCACTGGCTGTCTGTTCAACAAAAGCCTAAATTCATTGGTAGAAATGAGTATGGGACTGTGTTACCGAAGTCAGAAGTCTCTGTTCGTATTGACTGGAAACTTCATACATAAAACCTCTCCCATTACTGTATCCGGTAAAGTTTTGTAGGATTGAATCATACTTAATGGGATTTCTTTTTCTCTGTCTGCACCAGATTAGTGATAATATGGGAATTTATCAATTCCTGCTGATATCAAAACATCACAGAAAATAGAGATTTTCATCTCTCTTATGTCTGATATTTCTCTTTTGCAGTAAATGTAAGCAAGCCCCACTAGGGATGGATGCTTCCTCTTGTTCAGCCCTGCATCCTGAATGTCTAGAACCTCCAAAGTTCTTGCAGTATTTGTCATATGAGGGAATAAGTTCAGGCCCTTGGGGTCTAAGTTGAATGTATTCAAGGCCCAAAATAGATTGCCTCATATTAATTCATAGTTTTGAGAAGAGAGGCTTCACTATAGTAATACAATTTCCTAACTTTTACTGTTGATAATTCCCACTCGGTGACATTATTTACATTTCACCCTGCACTAAGAAGGAACAGTTTGTTCTTCAGACAGGAAATCATTGCTTGTGTTTGTTTCCATATTTGTCGTAAAGGATACCAAATAATTGGGATATGTACCTTTGTTCACTATGCCTGTGTCTTCATCTAAAAAAAATGAAAGACTGGGGCGCCTGGGTGGCTCAGTGGGTTAAGGCCTCTGCCTTCAGCTCAGATCATGATCCCAGGGTCCTGGGATCCAGCCCCGCATCGGGCTCTCTGCTCAGTGGGGAGCCTGCTTCCCCCCTCCTCTCTGCCTGCCACTCTGTCTACTTGTGATCTCTGTCTGTCAAATAAATAAATAAAATCTTTAAAAAAAAAAAAAAAGACCATATTTTAGAGGCTTTAAAAATTTTATTTATTTATTTATTTATTTATTTATTTGAGAGAGAGCAGGAGTAGACACAGGATAGCAGCAGAGGGAGAGGGAGAAGCAGGCTCCTCACTGAGCAGGGAGTGGGGAGCCTGATGATACCAGGATCCTGAGACCATGACCTGACCCAAAGGCAGACACTTAACTGACTGAACCACCCAGGCACCCCCATATTTTAGCTTTCAGCTGGCATTTTACCTCGGCATCCCTACCTGTCAGATTGGAATGTGGTCATCTGCACTCCCTGACTGATCAGCAATGGGAGCTTTGTGAACCTTATTGAAAATATTATATTATCTTTTTTTAAAGAGTACAGTATCACTTGTCTTTCCTTATATATCTAAATATATCCAAAAATATGTTGCCCAGACACTGCAGCTAAGGGCCTCCATGGGCATCTGTCTACATAGCCTCTCAGTCTTTCAGAACTTGTTTACTTATCTCCCATTTCATCAGTGAGTTTTTGCTTTTGGCTCCCACCAAATCTTCCTCATTTCCCCGTTTCTCTGGTTGCTTTCCAAAGTGATCACTTTTCCCTTTGAAATCCTTTCTTTTCCCTTTAAAACCTTTTTTTCCTGGGACAAGTGACCTCTAGAGGAGGCCAAAAAGCCATTAGGGAAGAGGCTGAGACAGACATAGAGGCTTAGAATAGAGCCACTGGTGCTGTTTCTTTGGGGATTGAAATGGTCAAGGTTATCCCATTTCTTGTCCTTGGTGACATTAAAGTTTCCTAAAGGTATTGCTACCCTTTAAAGTAAAAAGGAAGTGCTCTTATATCTCCAAGCAAAGATAACTTCCCTTCCATTCATCCTCTAATCTCCTCAGTACACTTTTATTATGGAGATAAAAGCAATAGGGGGTTGGGATTACTTGGGATTAGTAGTAGCAGGGGCCAATTTGAGCATGCTGGGTTTCACCATATGTGTATTTATCCAGGACCTTCTTGTAGTGATAAACATTGCCAGCCCACATTTAATAAATTTTCATGAAATACCCACAATGCACTTGTAGCCCACCTTTCTCTTCTTGGTCTTGGCTTCTTTACTCCTCTTCCTCTTCTGTTCTCTAAAGAAGAATCATCCTTCCCTACTTTGAGTCCCCAGTTTCTCTGTATGACAGCTGGTTCAAACTGAATAGCTAGCTGCCTCCCTCTCCGAGAGTCCTCAGTGACCACAGAGGTTGCCACCTTTCCAGCCTCGGGCTTGTGACAGAGGGCTTCTGCTCTCTCTTAGTACGTCATCATAAATACTCTGTTTTACCTTCTCTCATCAGCGGGTAGAATTAGCACAGTCCCTGCTTCTGTTTGCCTGCCCTCACATCTTGCTCTCACTGTTGCTTGAGAGCCACACAAGTCCCCTTTCAACCCCCACAAAACTTCTTAGCCCTGTTTCCTCACTAAACTTCTCAGTGTGAACACTTTCTACTCCTGAGTCTTGCTAATAAGGACCCTCTTCCCATAACCTTACCACTGAGCGACTGGTTTCTTGCCACGCTTCCTTGTAGTATGACTGTGTGTCTCATTAAGCATCTCGCCTTAAAAAAACGTTTAGAGTTAAGACTCATCCCACAATCATATAGCTCCCTCCATAGGATCCCCTAAGTAGAGGAAGAGGAGGATACCCTTTCAGTCTTATTAATGAGCTCTTTTGAACCATTTTAGCCTTGAAGTTAGTTTCTGCACTGCTAATACATTGTGAGTTAAAGAGGCTGAGCACACTTCTAAGAAAGAAGTTTTTCAAGTTCACAGTTGCTTAAAGGATCACAGGTTATAGTTTGTGGTCTGGGTCTCCCTGTGCCATACTTCAGAGATGATTTTTGGATTATATGCCCGGCTCAACCTCCTGGTGTTTCCTGTGATTCATTATATCGCTGATAGTCCCATTTATCTGCCAGAACCCGCCCACTTCCAGGGTTGGCCTTTTCCTTCCTATTCTGAGTGTAAGGTCTGAGTCTTAGAAAGTCCTGATCAAATAAATTGTACTTGGTGTTCCTCTAAACATTAATGATACTGTTTAGAAAACATTTAAACAGCAGAGGCAGCTTGTTTATTTCTGCTCTTCGGTCTTGAACTTGTCTGGCATATTTTAAGCCCCTTAAGAGCAGAAGACTACATCTTACTTAGTCAAGTCTATATCCCCATTATCATTGCCCATATCACTCAGTATTTGTAGTACCCCGCAAACATTAAGTGGTCAATAAAGGCATTCAAAACATGTGTCCTTGTGAATCAGCCATGTGTCCAGGAAATTTCCCCAAACCTCTCCAGTGCTGTGTTTGGTTTTCTAACCCTGATAACACGGAAATTTTTTTTGTTAACATTCTTGTATATTTGTTGTTAGGCCAAACATCTCATGGCTTGTGGACATTTATAACATTCATTAGTTTAAAATAAAACAACAATACTGATTACTTTATCACTTCTTTTAGAATTTATTTATGAGAGCTTAAGCTGTTTAAAATCATAGATTCAGGAGTCAGACTAATTGGGTTCTTCATTCTATTCTAGTGTTTTTCATACTTTTTTGACAGAGACACAGAGTAAAAATAGACTGTATTGTGACCCAGGGGACATACATGCAGACACACGACACAAATACACACACCTATATTCTTAGGTCAGAAGAAAAGTCTCGAAACACGACTCACAATATTCAGTGTTCTGTAATGTTTTCTGTTCTCTTTCATTTTTAAGCTACTGAGAGAGACCTACTAAATTGAAATTAATTCCTACAAAGTCCTGGGGAATATCTGTTTAAGTAGTACTCATTCAGCTAATGTATTCAGTACTTCTGTACCATTTACAGTACTTCTGCTGCTTAACTGGCTTTGTGGGAAAGTCACATGTTAATGTTCAGTTTCTTCTATAAAATGGAGATATAAGTGATGTCTACGTCCAGAGCTATGTCATTTAGGATTAGATTAGATGTGCCCACTGCCTGGCAGATAATAAGCACTACAATATTGGCACCTGCTTCATTGTTTAATTGTTATTAAAATCACATTGATTCCAGCGTCCCATGTTTCTGAAACACTATATATAAGGAATACATTTCATATAACTTCATTTTCCCTTTAACTCTCATGTATTTTTATATTTTTGAACTAGAGATATAATTTAGTTATAGTGGAGTGCACACATCTTAAGTGTTGATAACACAGATCAGTAAGTTTTGACAAATGCACCTATCTGTTTGACCTCCATCCCCATCAAGATATAAACAGTCCCATCACACCAAAAAGTCATCTTGGGTCCCTTCCTGGTACCTTGTTCCCCTACACCCAGAGGCAACCGCCGTTGTAATTTTTCCACCATAAAACTGTGGTGATCATTTCCAGTGTGGGGCTGTTATGAAAAAAGCATGCTTTAGACCATTGTTGTTTATATCTTTTTGTGGATTTATGATTTCGTTTCTTTTGGATAAGTACTTAGCTGGAGGTAGGCATTTTCTAACTCTATGATTAATTTCCAGTTTATTTCCAAAGTGGATATACCGTACTCCCGCAGCAATGTGGTGAGTGTTCTAGTTGCTCCAAATCCTTTCCAACATTTGATGTTGTCAGTCTTTAAGTTTAGCCTTTTTAGTGGCTTTCTAGTGTCATCTTATCATTGTTTTAATTTACATCTCTTTGATCACTAATGACTTGAGCACTTTTTTATGTGCTTTTTGGCCATTCCTATATTATCTTCATGTCTGTGATCCATCTGTTTTTTGTGTGTGGTATGAGGTTGATGTCAACTCTCACTATAGTCTCCTGGATAAAAGAGATTAGGATCTAATGTACCATTAAAATTATACTTTACAATTCTTAATTAATGTTCATTAATTTGTTCAGTACTTATTGAATCTCTTTGCACATTTTCTTTCCCAACTCAAAAAATTATTTATGGAGACCCCAGTACAGATTGTATATGTAATTTGTTTCATCCACAAACATAAACCCACCTCCAAAATAAAACAGAACAAAGACAACAACACTGAATAACATTTATTTCAATTTCATTAGGAGTTTTCACAAGGCTTTCTGGAATTTGAATGTTGAATCAGCTACATTAAGCTGTTTACCCATTTTTTTTTAAGTTTTTGTTTAAATTTTAGTTAAGATACAGTGGAGTATTGGCTTCAGGAGTAGAATTTAGTGATTCATCACTTACATACAACACCCAGTGCTCATCATAACAAATGCCCTCCTTAATGCCTATCACCTGCTAGCCCATCCCCCACCCACCTCCCTCCATCCACCCTGTTTGTTTTCTGTAGTTAAGAGTCTCTGATGGCTTGTTTCCCTCTCTCCTTCTTTTTCTCCCTTCCCATGTGTTCATCTGCTCTGTTTCTTAAATTCCAGATATGAGTGAAATCATATGGTATTTGTCTTTCTCTGAATGACTTATTTTGTTTAGCATGATACATTCTAGCTCCATCCACACTGTTGTGAATGACGAGACTTATTTCTTTTTGATGGCTGAGTAATATTCCACTGTGTGTGTGTGTGTCATGTGTTTTGTGTACATACACACAGCACATCTTTATCCATTCCATCAGCGTCACAGGAGTCCCTAAAATTTGGAGTGTTGAAACCCAGTCCTACACCTGAGATAAAACAGCTCAAACGCAGTCAAGGAGAAGGCAGAGTTCTGACAAAAGCCAGGGACACAAGAGTGGTGATTGATTGCTCTTCTGTGGGGGCTTCCTAAAGAGTGGAGGAAGTGAACTTTCTTCCTCCACTAGTGGAGGGCTAGACTGGGGCGGGGAAGGGGCCAGGTAGGAGGGGTCAGGGTGCCGCCATATTCCTCCCCCCATTTGTGCTGAAAGCCCCACCCCCCCGTACCCTGGAGGCCCATCTTCACTAGGGCAAGTCCACCTGGGAGTCAGCACAACAGGCCCCTCCCCTAGGAGACCAGCACAAACACCTCACCCACACCAAGTCTACCGATTATAGAGTGCTACAAAGCTTCAGCTCTAGGGGAAATAGGATCTAGCTTCCGTTTATACCCATATTCTTATTCTTTCAACAAGCAGCATACTAGCTGGAAATATCGCACTTATAGCTATTTGTACTAAACTTACCTTTTTTTAAAAATTTATTTTATTTTTTTATTTGACAGACAGATTTTATTTGACAGACAGATCACAAAAAAAATTTATTTTATTTTATTTTTTTATTTGACAGACAGATTTTATTTATTTATTTGACAGACAGATCACAAGTAGGCAGAGAGGCAGGCAGAGAGAGAGAAGGGAGGAAGCAGGCTCCCCGTCGAGCAGAGAGTTTGACTCTGGGCTCGATCTCAGGACCCTGGGATCATGACCCGAGCTGAAGGCAGAGGTCTTAACCCACTGAGCCACCCAGGCACCCCTAAACTTACCATTTTTAGTCTTCAAAAGAATTTAGTGCACCTTAGTCAAGTAATAACAAATGGTCATTTATCCTTATGTAAGTAATTGGTTTTATAAACATCGGCAGCTGCAAACTGACTCGAAAGGGAATCTTTGAAACTCATTCTACTTTAAAGTTAGTTTGCTAAATGTATAAATTAATATTACCTTAAATGATTATATTAAATAAATCCCAGATTTTGTTAATGGCAAAATGAAATATTGACCTCACTAAAAAGGATGAGAGTTAGGAGAGGCTAAAACATCAGGAAGGAGCTGGAAAATGAACATCTGTTAAATGCCTTAGGCTTAAGTGGAAATATAGGATATATAGGAAGAAGGAAGATGTATGAGAAGTGCTTTTTCCTTTGACTCATTACAATCTGGGCAGGAAGAAAAGACAGAACACTGGGAAATGTTTAATCATAATGCAGGAGATAAATACCAAATGTTGGTATTACATAAAATATCACATAGCAGTTCAGGATTAATTGCTAAAGAAATACTGTTATCAGTTATATAGGTTCCCAGTATATTTTTAGTAATGTATTACTTTGGAGTTACCTGTGGATTGGTTAATTCCATTTGCTTTTAATGAAGATTTCCTGGCTCAGTCCAGTTTTAGAGACTCTTAAGTATCCAGGGATAGGTTTAGTCATAGGGTCTAAAATAAAAGGAAAACCTATCCTCTACACTTGGTTACTGAAAAATTAATTCCTGTTTATAGTACTTACAATGTGCCACGTACTTACAGGAAACATTTTATATTACTCATTTAATTTGTAAAACAAACCTGTAGGTAGGTCATTAACCTCCATTTTACATATGAGGGATCTGAGGTACAGAGAAATTAAGGGAATTATACAGATAGAAAGTCGTAGAGCCCAGATACAATCCAGTTCTGGTAGATTCCAGAGCCTAAAATTATTAAAGAAAATAAATGTTTAGAAAGTGTATTAAAGAAAATAAATGTATAGATTTGAAAAAAATAGCTTTTATGGTTAAGGGGAAAGAGCACTGGGTTTTCAATAATATATTAGAAGTGTGGTTTTTTTTTTAAGATTTTATTTATTTATCTGACACAGAGAGAGATCACAAGTAGGCAGAGAGGCAGGCAGAGAGGTGGGGGCGGGGGGGAAGCAGACTCCCCGCTAAGCAGAGAGCCCAATGCGGGGCTCGATCCCAGGACCCTGAGATCATGACCTGAGCCAAAAGCAGAGGCCCACCCACTGAGCCACTCAGGCACCCCCAGAAGTATTTTTTTAATAGTTTTTTTTTTTTTAAGGTTTTATTTATTTATTTGACAGAGAGAGAGAGATCACAAGTAGGCAGGGAGGCAGGCAGAGAGAGGAGGAAGCAGGCTCTCCGCAGAGCAGAGAGCCCGATGCGGGGCTCGATCCCAGGACTCTGGGATCATGACCTGAGCCGAAGGCAGAGGCTTTAACCCACTGAGCCACCCAGGCGCCCCCAGAAGTATTTTTTAAATCATAAAAATTTTCATGTCGAATTTTGTACCCTTTTCCAAAAATTAAGGTTTAATTCAAACATGGCTAAATCCTCTCTTATCAATATTGTCAAACACTAAAATCCAGTTTTCTTTGAGCAAGTCAAAGGCACTTTCAGACCACAGGGTGTACTTGTAATGTTCTTGCATCTTTATCCAGAACGGTCACTTTATTTCCAGTTACGGTTCATCAGGGACTCCAGAGTATAAATTAGTTGAGGATTAGTAGATTCAACTTGTGTGTGAAAAGGATAGTTTTTAACATGCTTTTGGTGCTGCATTAGTTAAAACCATTCTGGAATCATGTTCTCTGGTCTTTCTGGTCTCTGGCATAGAGATAGTGAGCTTTTTTTTTTTTTTTAAATAACGTGCATAATTTTTATTCAATTTATGAAATTAGAAATTTCCTATATGCTATTATACATGACAGTAATTTAAAATTTCTTTGATTACAGAAAGAGAGGTAATATTTTTTATTTATTTTTTTAATTTCTTTTCAGCGTAACAGTATTCATTGTTTTTGCACCACACCCAGTGCTCCATGCAATACGTGCCCTCCCTAATACCCACCACCAGGCTCCCCTAACCTCCCACCTCCCACCCCTTCAGAACCCCTCAGGTTGTTTTTCAGAGCCCATAGTCTCTCATGGTTCACCTCCCCTTCCAATTTCCCTCAACTCCCTTCTCCTCTCCATCTCCCCATGTCCTCCGTGTTATTCCTTATGCTCCACAAATAAGTGAAACCATATGATAATTGACTCTCTCTGCTTGACTTATTTCACTCAGCATCGTCTCTTCCAGTCCCGTCCATGTTGCTACAGAAGTTGGGTATTCATCCTTTCTGATGGAGGCATAGTACTCCATAGTGTATATGGACCACATCTTCCTTATCCATTCGTCCATTGAAGGACATCTTGGTTCTTTCCACAGTTTGGCGACCGTGGCCATTGCTGCTATAAACATTGGGGTACAGATGGCCCTTCTTTTCACCACATCTGTACCTTTGGGGTAAATACCCAGTAATGCAATTGCAGGGTCAGAGGGAAGCTCTATTTTTAATTTCTTGAGGAATCTCCACACGGTTCTCCAAAGTGGCTGCACCAACTTGCATTCCCACCAACAGCGTAAGAGGGTTCCCCTTTTATGCATCTTCTCCAACACACGTAGTTTCCTGTCTTGCTATTTTTAAAGGTACAAATTTTGTATTGCTGATTATTGTTAAAAGTATCACTTCAGGATTGGCAACCAATTGCAAAGATGTATCCTCATCCAGTTAGGGTACCAGCCTGAGTCTTAAAAATAAAACTTGTACTTGAACTAAAACCCCCAGTTAAGTGGGCCTTAAATCTTCACTTTTAGATTTGGAACCATTTTTCATGTTGGTGATCATCATCCAAAGAATGAAGAAATTGATTTCCTGTTTCAAGATTGGAAAAAAAGTAAGGATAGGTACACACACATACATTACTATAATAGGATACTATCATACTATACTATACATAGAAATATATTGCACTTCTTTTATTTTTTATTTATGTATATTTTATTTATGTATATTGTCATATGTGACATATCTAAGTATAAATTGTATTGGAGAGGGGAGAGGAGGTGACTGTTTCATTTTTCTTTTTGAAGTTTGTCACAGCAAAGCTGAAAATTTTACAGAGCAAGCATGACAGACTCCCAAGAACATTATACAGTTTTATTTTAAGCTTTCAGTCGTGGTGGTGTTTCATTCAGCCTGTGACAGGAAAAGTGAGTGATAGACGACTCGTGTGTTTTGTCTGCTGTAGCAATACCCTCTATCAGCGAAGCTGTCTCACCAGCCAGTTATATTCCTGCTGTCTGAAATTAAAGACCATGGTGTTTTCTGACAATGTAGAAATTTCTGTTCAGTTAAAATGTATGTTGTCAGTGAAGTAAAAAGAATGAAATCGCAAGAAGTTGATTGATTTTAGCTGTATTACTGAATTCCTCCCTTCTGAAGTCAGATCCGGATCACTTAAAATTTCTTACAAAATAGCTGATACACCATTAAAGTACTAAAATTCAGCCTTAACAGTTTTTAGTGTTTAATAGGGATTTGGTCTCTAAGTTTGACTTGAGATGTAAACAGTAGTGGTAGCATATCTAGTCGCTCCTCTTGTGGTAGCCAGCCTTCAAGATGGCCCCCAGTGACCCCACCTGCTGATATTCACCCCTTTGTGCAGGCCCCTCCCACATTTGCCAGGGTTGGTCTGTGTCACCAATAGAATACATCAGAAGTGATGGTATGTCACTTCTGAGATTAAGTTACAATATAAAAGACACTGGGATGCCCATCTTGGTGTCAGTCTCTCTCTCTGCCTCTCCCTCCCTCTCACTCACTCCCCCATCCCTCTCTCTTCCTGTCTCCCACCCTCTTCCCACCCTCTCTCTCTCTCTCTCCTTCTGTCATGTCACCTGCTCTGTGGGAAGCCAGCACAAGCAAGGAACCAAAGCCTATGCCAGCATCCCGGTAAGCTGGGAGATGGACGCACCAGCCCCAGTCGTGTCTTCAGGTAACCGCAGCCCTGGCCAAGGGCTCCGCTTCAGCCTCATGAAACACAGAGTCAGAACCACCCACTTCAGCCCCGCCCAGATTCCTGACCCTCAGAAACTGTATGAGATGAAGAAAGGTTTACTGTTTGCACTGCTGTATTTGGGAGCGATTTATTATATAGGACTAAATAACCAATACACACCTCCACGAATGTTCTTTTCATTCTTCAGTTCATAACGTCTATTTTTGTTGTCCTTATTTGTTCTATGAAACCTGTCATTCATACGGTCCATCCGACTGAGGCATTAAGTTGGTTGAAAAATACCATAGTCCATCTCCCATTTTCCAATTCAGTGCTTGGTTATAGTAAAATGCAGACTTTGAATTCACTTTCCCCATATCTGGGCCCCATATTTGAATGTACTTTAAAGAATTGTTTTGTGATAAGGAGGCTTTTTTAGATTATTCCACAGATTCTTTTCATTTATGTGCAAAACCACCAATTTTGTATAACTTGCAATTACTATGCAAGTGATTATGGAATTACTGTGAAGTACTTCAAGAGAAAACAGACAGCTTAACAACTGTTCTCAGAGAAGTCTGAGACCTCACCAAAGAAGCTCATCTATTACTCGTAACTCAGTGATGGTTATTAATTATACAGGATAATAACAGTGTGGGTTTTAAAAAGTCATGTTTTTAAGTATTAGTTAACTATATACTCCAGCCTGAGAGACAGCTTCTCAGCAGATCTGTCAAGGTCATGAATCACACTCCCAGCTCCTGCTGTCCCATCCCACTTCCCCCTTGCTGTTCTGAAAAGAAGGCTGTAGAAATACTCAGGTATCCGTGTTCCTTTCTGCCCTACCAAACCAATTTCAGTACCGAGAATCATTTCTTTACCATTGCTAATCAGACCAGAATGGTAATCATGATTAAAACAATGTGACAGTAAGAAAAGTAGAATTTCAACTTTTCAAAGAGTCTTTTTTCCTCTTGCTTTCTTTGTCTAAGCATTTTTCTGAACTTGGATTTGCCTTTAGGAGGTAAATAGCTGCAGTTACTTTCATCACATCCTGGGTTGTCAATCTCAAGTTTTTATACCTGAACTTAAAGAAACAGATGTTCTTGGTGAAAGGAAAATATTGATGAGTCCCTGTTGTCTGACACTATTCCTTTTAAAAGTCTAACTCAAAACTAGCTTTTTCTGTTTTACTATTGCCATGATTTTAAAAAACAATACAAATAGCCAGTTCAGGAATTGGTCTTGTGTTTCTCTATCCTAAAATGGAATAGAGACTATTTTGAAATTTTACTGAGGATTTTCTTTTTAATTGGGAGCTGAGAAAATAGGATTCTGTCTTGGATTCTGTCTTTCACATCCTCACCCCTTTAATTCTCATGTTTACACAGAGACACACAGACACACATGTACACACACACTTGTAGTAAGGTCAGGAAGATGGTTATCTTAAGATGGTAACTTAAAGGAACAAATCGATTTGGTTCTTCATAATTCCAGTATACCAACACCCCAATAATGTCATCATTTAAAATGGTTGTAGTTAGGGACACCTTGCTGGCTCAGTTGAAGGAACTGTGACTCTTGATCTCAGAGTCATGAGTTCAAGCCCCAGGTTGGGTGTGGTTAAAAAAAATAAAATCTTAAAAAAATTTTTAATGGTTGTAGTTAAGCCAGAAGTAAAACCCCAGGGCTTCTAACTCTGCTTTGAACATTTGCCAGTTGACACCAACGTATATTTATAGCATAAAGCTAAGCCATTCCTAGGTCTTGAACTTGGACAGTCTAATGAAGGAAGCAATCATGTTTACAGGACTGAAACATACTTCTGTGTTAAAGCCCATGTTTGCTTTATTGTTTTGAGGGGTTTTTCTGGTTTTGTTTTTGCTTTGTTTTTTTAAGCATAGCCATTGAATTGTAAATTTCCCTTTCTTTTCAAATGGGTTCCTCTTTGTGAATGATGAATACTTAGCTCCCCCAACAAAAAAAAAAAAAAAAAAGAAGAAGAAAAACTAGCTTTTGATGAAATGCTTTTTAAAAAATTGATAAATGACAGTAGTTTTCATGACTAGATTTCATTTCAAAGCGTAAATCATACAGTACTTTGCTGTGGTTTTTGAGAAAGTTTCCTCAATGCTGTATTAACAATTCTTTTTTTTTTTTAATTGTAAAATGTCTCAGGAACCTTTGTAATGTCTGTGTAATCGTTTGTAATCGTTACTGTTACCCTGTCCGCCTGCATGTAATATATGATGCTCTTACAAAGTAGTATTTCAAGTCCTTCCTAGCAGACCTGAAAGAATAGGGAAGTCAAAGAATATCTTTCCACTCCCTTCCTGATCCTTGCATCCAGTGTGGCCCCAAGCCCTAAACCAGACTCTGATACCAGCCCGCATTCCCTGCTCACCTTCTGTCTCATCCCTGAAGCCCACCAAGCCCTGAAAGGGACAGAAAGAAGATGGCAGGTAGCAGCAAACAGAGACTAAAAGAAGGGGTAGAATTTGACAGCAGGTAGAAGGGATTTTGTCTGCACTTCTGGCTGTGAGTGTCTCGGTCTTCTTGACCCACCGATAACTGAGTGACGTTCTGCATGTTCACATCACAAATAGTCGTAGAATATAACGTGAAAACACATTTTGCATTCTTTACCTATATACAACTGCCTTATTACATCCCTAAATATGTAAACTCGTAAAATTCTTATGTTTACCATATTTTAGAAATTGCAAATGCCATAACAGAAGGAAAGGATAAGGTATTCCTGCTGGCAGTCACAGGCTGTCATAAGCAGAGGCAGTAAGCATGGTGCTTAAGGACAAAGACGTAGAGCCTGACTGCCTAGTTTTAAATCTTGGTTCTGACCACTTGCTAGTAACCTGTTACTTGACCACTTTATCATAGTTTTCTCATCTGCAAGTTGAGCATGATAGTACTACCTTAAAGGCTTATAAAATTTAAGTAAGTTCGGGGCGCCTGGGTGGCTCAGTGGGTTAAAGCCTCTGCCTTCGGCTCAGGTCATGATCCCGGCATCCTGGGATCGAGCCCCACTCGATCTAGCCCCACTAGGCTGTCTGCTGGGCGGGGAGCCTGCTTCCTCTTCTCTCTCTCTGCCTGCCTCTCTGCCTACTTGTGATCTCTGTCAAATAAATAAATAAAATCTTTAAAATAAGAAAAAAAAAAGGTTATATCCTAAAGATATAACCGCATAAAGAACCTTAAAAAAAATTTAAGTTAATGCAAATATAAATGCTTATAACAAGTTTAATACATAGTTGGCTCTATTTAAGACTTTGTCCTCGTTGATGTTACTATACTGTGCCCCCTTTCTGGTGGCACCTTGCTTCTACATTAAGATGGCCTGATCACCAATCAGATTTGTAGTCACCAGATTCCGTTCATACTCACACTGCCGTCTTTACCATATAACTCCTAGCAAATCTTCTTTTTAAAACAGTAGTTTTAAAAAGCAAAATGCTCATTTTTTCCCTCTTTCCCAGGCCCAACACAGAGATACTTTCATTGAAGAACGCTACGGGAAATACAACATCAGTGATCCTTTAATGGCTCTACAGAGAGACTTCGAGACGCTGAAGGAGAAGAGTGATGGCGACAAGCAGCCGGTCTGCACAAACCCACTCTCCGTCCTGAAGGTGGTGATGAGGCAGTGTAAGAACATGCAGGAGCGCATGCTGTCGCAGCTGGCCGCCGCCGAGAGCCGGCACCGCAAAGTACGTTCTCCCGCCGGACTCGTGCCACGTGGACCCACACGGACACCTGCTGGGCAACGCCTGATCCCGTTCCCACAGTACTTCAGTCGGGGGGTCTCCTAGTGTCAGAAGCCCCTCAGCCTACCCAGGAGCCAAGAGTTCAGGAAGAAAACGCAAGTTATGCAGAATGTTAAATTTAGGGACTATGCCGGCATGTTATTTAAGACGGCATTCCTTCCTGATAGGACACTCCAAAACACTTGCTCTGTCCTTTCAGCTCTTGAGCATCCAAACTTTGTCAACAAACTGGGGTTGGACCAAGCTCGCAGCTGAACAGAGCATTCCCCGCGTGCTTAAGTGATAAATAGATGCTGTACGAGAGAGAGAGAATTTACCTGATTATAAACATGCAAGCCAATGGATTGCTTTTCTGTGTCTCTAGTTTTGAGATTCATTGCATTTTACTTCTCCTAAAACCATAAACAGTCCCGAGCATTGTTTATCTTAAAGGTGTTCTACCATATTAGGAAAGTGTAAAGGGTGTGTGTGTGTGTGTGTGTGTGTGTGTGTGTCTGCGCGTGCACCATGCGCACGTGCACCTGTTTGGCTCCTCTTACAGACCCTAGTGAGGAAGGCAAACCTGTGCTTTCCTCTGTCTCATCTCATTGGAATTCTAGTGCTTGTGATTTTATTCCCCGACCTGATTTACCACTCAGATTTGGCCTGTAAAAGATGCTTGGCTAGAATCTACATTTTCTAAAACTACTGGTTTAGATTTATACCAGCAAGGGAGACATCAACACATTTAGTAGGAAGCATTTTATTCTGAAAAATTGGGTCAGCAGTTGCAAACTGATGAACTTTAGCTTGCTTTTATGATGACCTGCATTAGAGAATCTGCTTAAAACGCACCTTACAAATTGCTCAGGCATAGGTCTTGCCCATCATTTTTCTCACTCTTCCCAGGGTCCAAGTGAAAGGCCAGGGTGGAGATTCTTAACCGTGGATGGGCCTCAGATGTTCCATGATCCCCCAGAAAATATACAGAATGCCAAAAGTCCATACGTTTTTATAGAATGTGAATTTTTTCCCCTATCTGTAATTGAATTCTCAGAGTTGTCCAAGACCCAGCAGAGTTTAACTGCTGGTCTAGAATGAAGGAATCTAAAAGACATTTATGCCCAATTTAAAATGTGTCAGGTCTGAGCTAGTTGCCTAAATTTGGGGGCCTTTTACATAATCCTCTAAGAAAGTCTTCACAGCATGGTTTGCTAGGCCTTTTAACCCCTTCCTCCATGAAGCAGCTGAGCCACCCTGAAGGGTTGGCCAGCTGTCATGCCCATGAAAATTGTAGTACTGGGATAATTTGTGGCTCTCGGTGATTAGGAGAGGAAGAAATTAAAAATAATTCAAAATTCTTTAATACTATATTTCAGTGTAAGATTCTTTGAGTGTTAAATATTTTTAAACCAACTCCCTATCTGTAAGTGTTTTTATCAAAGTAAAACCCTGACCTTGTTACGAAATCAAACAGTACCTAGAGGCTTATAATTAGGGTGCTTATTGTCCTAGTTTGCCCAAGAGAGTCCCAGTTGACGTCTGTCGCCTCGGCCTAGTCATTAAGAATATCTTCTTTGACTCTCAGAAGTGCTGTGGTTTGAGCGGTAAATTACATGCTTACCCTGCTTATTATGAAACGGAGTTCCCTAGTCCACCTCTCCCCATTCCCTCTTCTCCATATTCAGAGACAACGACTTTTTTCTTTTGACCATTTATTTTGGTAGCTAAATTCCATATTTCTAAATGGTATATTATTCCCGCACTTACCAATTCTTGACACCTACCTTGCTTCCTGTCATTAGAGATACGGATTTACCTTACAGCCTGCCTCCCATTCCACCCTACCACCTTCCTGAAACAGACACAGCCCCTTTCCCTCACCCTCATTCTCTGCTATTCCCAGCCTGCTGCATTCTGTTTCTTCTGAGGGTAAACATTTGCCTTGTTCCTGGGCAGTGGATGCCTAACATGCTATGTATGGGAATCAGGCTGAGGAGACAGATACCTTCTAGAAAATAGAGATTTTGATTCAGTGCCCTTGTTTCCTACCCCACGTCTCACCTCTCCTCTGTAGCACCTGCCATTTCCAGGTTCCATATCTCTTTGGGGCCCTGCAGGGCAAAACGGCTTCTTCCCCCATACCAAAGTAGCCACCGCGCCTCCTGCCTCCTGCCCTCTTTAGATGTTAACATTTCTTGTGTGCTACAATTTCTGTCTTTGAGGGTTTTTATCTTTTCATTCCATTTCTGTAATTTTAGAGGGCTGTCCAAAAGGAGATACGATTGACCACCATTAGCCAAAATTGTTTTTCTGTTAAATTGAAAAGTTAAGGTTTGGGGTTTTTTAGTTTAGTTTTGTTTTTTTTAGAATTTTATTAAGTAATCTCTACACCCAACGTGGAGCTCAAACTCACAACCCTGAGATCAAGAGTCCCATGCTCTAATGACTCAGCCCACCAGGCACCCCAAGTTAGGCTTTTTTTTTTTTTTTTTTTTTTTTTTAACCAGAAGGAAGAACACCAAGATGTTTTCTTTTTGTTGAATGAAAACATTTTAGGTTTCATGTCCCAAAAACTTTTCCTCTTTCCATACAAGAAGATTGTTAGTGTAGAGAAACGCTGAGAAATGGTCATTGGGAGGACAGTGCTGATCCCCCAGAGGTCTGGGCCAAGTTATCTGGGAAGCAGGGGCAGAAGCTGCTAAGAAAGCCCTGGTCTTTCAACATCTTGTGCAGTATTTATAGATGGGATTATGTGGGAAATGTCCCTTTAAATGTGGACAGTATTAGCCTTCAAATTGGGCTTAATCCTTTGGTGCCAGGATAAGTGGATTGGGGTGGCAGATGAGTTAAAAGGCCTTCTGAAAAAATCTCCACATAGGATCCCAAATGTTGAGGCTTTTTACGTGCAGGCTGAGCTCCAGAGTCTCCACCTGTCAGCTAACTCTACACAGAATGCGTATTGCTGACTAAGCCGGGCACAGAGATTCGAGCTTGGGAGGAGGATCTCGGTGTTCAGCTCTCAGTGGTCCTGTCTTGCTGCATCCCCTCCCCCCAACCCCTAGGCTGAGCAAACGGCCTGCGGTTGCTGGACTTATTAATTCTCGGAAACCTTCTCAATCCCTAGAGCTCATTAGTTGCCCTCCTCTGCTTACTTGCCATTTTGTGTCTCCTGCAATAAAGCATGGATCTTACTGTTTTCTGGCACGTAGCTTGCATATCTTTCACCCTGCTAGATAATGTGATCCTGGATGACCCTGACTGGGGTGGGTGGATTGGTCTCTGGAACTATCTTAGGTGCTTAGATAGGCGCTTAGTATTTAATTGTGTTGTATTATAAGTGTGTTTTCTTGATATTTAGAATTTTTGTTTCTTTAATTCTTTTAAAGGTGATCCTGGACCTTGAAGAAGAAAGGCAGAGGCATGCGCAAGACACAGCTGAAGGAGATGACGTCACCTACATGCTGGAGAAAGAGAGAGAGCGGCTGACTCAGCAGGTAGTGACTTACAGCACCACGCAGCAGAAGTAGCATTTCTCAAAGATTGTTCTGCAGGGTGTAATTTAGTGTTACTCAGAAACAAAGGGCTTTGTGGTCAAATAAATCTGGGAATTACTGGATTAAACAAAGTTATATAGGTTTCTAATTTCTTGGACCTTTTAGTACAGAAAAGTGCATTGTGAGTCTTCAGAACAAGACGGTATTCTGAGTTTAGCAAATCTGTTTTCATAGAGTTTTGTTTTTTTTTATATAACTCACTCACTGTGGGACTGTCATCGCGTAGAATATACTTTGGGAACACTAGCTTCGAACTCACTTAGGAATCCAGAAACAAATACATTTTACATCACAACCCAGCGTACAGACATACACAAACACAGGCCTGAAACAAAAATCCCATGAAATTATATATCACCCTTACTGCCATTCATTTTCTTAAAACTTTGATCATGACTCATGAGACTGGTTTCCTCAACCACTGAGTCTCGTTAATGAGTTTGAAAAACATTGACTGATAGGGTTCCATCAACGCTCTCTCTCTCTTGCTCAGAGTTTCTGTGCTTTAAATAGGGTGGAAATAATCATTAAAATAGACTGCATTTGTGTAAGAAGTACAGTTTATTTATTTATTATTTAAATAAATTAACATATAATGATTATTATTGATTTCAGAGGTAGAGGCCCGTGACTCATCAGTCTTACAACACCCAGTGCTCCTCACATCACAGCCCCCCCCCCCCCCCCCCCCCCCCCCCCCCCCCCCCCCCGTCCCCTCCAGCAACCCTCAGTTTGTTTCATTTGGTTGAGTCTCTTACGGTTTGTCTCCCTCTCTGGTTTCATCTTGTTTTACTTTTTTAAATGCAACTATTTGTTTGTGTTTAAGACCAGAAAGAATGATAACCAAAACTTGACAAGTTTTATTTTCATCACTTAGACTGATGAGAGCCCTAGATTATATACCTGAAACTCATGGAACACCGCATCAACTCTGCTGGAGTTAAAATAAATAAGATGCATAGTTTTGTTTTCCTCAGTATTCATCACAGAACCCTATGTATGTGGCTTTGTGTTGTCAGTCCTGACCGGTTCCGATCTTCTGACCCCACCCCCCCACCCCCGCAGACCTAAAACACAAACGATGGTCCGGATTCCCACCACTAACAACAGAAGAACTAGAAGCGCATCCTAAATCACCAGAGCACGAGTAGACCCTAGTGTGTACCCCCAGGTGGCAGGCGCTCTGGTACCTCAGAAGCCCTTGAGCTGAGCACATGGCCACGAGGCCTCCGTGCATCAGACGAGAGCCAACCGGGACGCCCCACCTGATAATAGTTTTGCGACCCATCTCTTTGTTGTCTTGCCCTAATCAAACCGTCCGGTGGCCTTCTTTTCTAGTTGGAATTTGAGAAGTCCCAAGTGAAAAAGTTTGAGAAAGAGCAGAAGAAGCTGTCCAGTCAGCTGGAGGAGGAGCGCTCCCGCCACAAGCAGCTCTCGTCCATGCTGGTGCTCGAGTGCAAGAAAGCCACCAGCAAGGCGGCCGAGGAGGGCCAGAAGGCGGGCGAGCTGAGCCTGAAACTGGAGAAGGAGAAGAGCCGAGTAAGTAAACTGGAGGAAGAGCTGGCGGCTGAGAGGAAGCGAGGCTTGCAGACGGAAGCCCAGGTGGAGAAGCAGCTGTCTGAGTTCGACATCGAGCGAGAGCAACTGCGAGCAAAACTGAACCGAGAAGAGAATCGCACCCGAACCCTGAAGGAAGAGATGGAGAGTTTGAAGAAGATAGTGCAGGATCTGGAGGCTTTTCACCAGCACAGCAGCCCTCCTGAGCAAGCGAAGAAGCCGGTGGCCATGTCTAAAGGCACGGTGACCGAGCCTCCCGTGCTGGTGTCTGTGTTCTGCCAAACCGAAAGTCCGCAGGCAGAAAGAACCCAGGAGAGCAGCGCAGCCAAAGGGACAACCACTGGGCTGCCTGGTCCCGCCACTCCTGCTTACGTGTATGCAAAAACCAATGGCCATTTTGAGCCCGAGATGCAGGCTGCCCGGGAACCAGGGGCAGGCAGCAGCATAGAAAACCAAGTGCCTCCACGGGAGAGATCCGTGGGGTCTCTGGGGTCGGCCCAGGAGAAAGCAGTGGAGAATGGCGGGTGTCCTGTGGGAATCGAGACTCCTGGCCCAGCACCTGGTCACCTCTCGTCCAGTGGGGGTTCGCTGTCTCCCAGCAGCACGGCCTCCTCCTCCCTCACATCCTCTCCTTGCTCCTCCCCAGTGCTAACTAAGCGCCTGCTGGGGTCGTCAGCCAGCAGCCCTGGCTACCAGTCATCCTACCAAGTAGGGATCAACCAGCGGTTCCATGCAGCCCGGCACAAATTTCAGTCTCAAGCGGATCAGGACCAACAGGCCAGTGGTGTGCAGAGCCCCCCATCCAGGGACCTGTCTCCCACCCTCATAGATAACTCTGCAGCCAAGCAGCTGGCTCGCAACACCGTCACTCAGGTGCTCTCCAGATTCACTAGCCAGCAAGGGCCGATCAAGCCTGTCTCCCCCAACAGCTCTCCCTTTGGCACAGACTATCGGAATCTGGCCAACACCACCAGTCCGAGAGGTGATGCCAGCCATTCCCCAACTCCAGGGAAAGTGTCCAGTCCACTGAGCCCTCTGTCTCCAGGGATCAAGTCCCCCACCATCCCCAGAGCTGAGAGAGGAAACCCTCCACCCATCCCGCCCAAAAAACCTGGCCTCACCCCTTCTCCATCCACTACCACTCCACTGACCAAAACTCATTCCCAGGCCTCCTCTTTGGCCACCACGGAAGACCTAGCCGTCGTCAGCTGCTCTTCCCCGGCTGTCGTAGCTAATGGCAAGGACGTGGAGATACTCCTGCCTACCAGCAGCTAGTCCCTCTCAGGAGTCTCCATGGCTGACATTCCACCGGATTTCGTCCAAGAGCTCAGAGTCCAACCGTTGAGTCAGATCATGTTATTTATTTTGATAGTAGCTGGAACCGTCTGTAGAGTCCATTTAGTGTTTTTCGCCTTTTTGTATTTTTTTAAGTAGAAACTGAGTCCTTTGGATTTTTATGCCGCCCACCTTTGTACTGAAGCTAGAAGGGCACCTCAGAGACGTTTCAAGCTGAGCAGTTACCGTCTCATTGTGATGGAGAAGGCTAACTGAGAACCGGCTGGTGATTTGCTGTCTATTTGGAGACTGGAATCACACAACACTTACGGTGAATTATGCAGAAGTGGTTCGTGCAGATTTTTATTCCAGATGAACATGTTTCAAAAGTGCCTGAAATAAGACTGCCACATGAATGTGATTCTGCAGTGAAAACACAGAGTGGATCATCTAATTACAGAAAATGAGATCCTCCATGAATCCTGAATGTTAAAAACCAACACTGCTTTTAATCCTCTTTTACTGCTTTTAATATAAGCTTTGTCTTCAGAAACCAGGCTGCATCAGTAGAATGGGAATTGGAAAGGTGGATGTGACCTTGCCACCAAGCCGAGCTTTCTAGAGCCCTTGAGAATCCCTCCTGAGCAGGAAGCAGCTGGGGTGCTGGTTTTTCTCGTACTTCTGAAAAATTAAGTCACTTGCAGTGTCCTGCAGCAGTTCTTGAAGAGAGTGAAATCACCTCTCCATTCAAAAAAGGTCTTCAGGCATCTACTGTTGTGTAAGGAACTTCTGATTCCGATTACTATTACTTGAATAGGAAATGGTTACTTGTTCTGTATTTAAAAAAAAAAAAAAAAAAGGTTTGCAACAGAATGAGATCTTTATTATGTAATCAAAGAGCAATAACTTAAAATGCATTGTCTTTGTAATATTATGTCAGAATTATACAGGTTTTACCAAATTGTTACACTTACTCTCGGAGCTGCCAGCACTTGGTGTCTGTATCTGTGGAACCAAATTAACTTTTCCCTAAATGGAAGTATACATAGATCTGTATAGATACACAGCCTTTTACGTGTCTGACATACACACACTTAAACACATAAATATTAGTGTGATTATATCTTTGGAGTTTGAATGCACATTAAGATTACCTAACAGAGCAACTCGATGTGCCTGGGACCCAATCGGTCAAAGGAAGAATCTTGTCCACAGGGATGGGGGGGGCAGAGCGGGAGGGAGTTCCAGATGAAGTCAGGTCTTCAGCACCCTAAAACACCAGAGCCAAACTGACCCGTAGCACAGAATTCAACTGGCCATATGAAAAGAGTGAAACGGGTCACTCGATCAAGTGCTGTAAGTCAGCTGGGGCGGGGGAAGCTGTAGCTAAAAGAACTGCCCGAGCCCCCTCTGAAAGGCAAGAGCCAGCTGCTTGTTGCCATGCAACAGTGCTAGACCAGGGTTACCAGCTCCTCAAATTTTTGTGAAATCCAAATTTTCAGAGAAACAGTCTCACTTTTAAATATCAAAACAGACTCAAACACAATTTGAAACTGCTGGTTAAACAATTCTGCAGCTGGGTTTAGCTCACAGGCTGCCAAGTTGCAACCTCTTTCATTCTAGAAACTTCTGTCATTGCCATCATTGTGAGTTTGTGAGGACAGACACCTCCACTCTTTCCAGCTGTGTAGTCTAGTACAACTGACAGTGGCCATAGAATATAAGGACGATCCCCGCCCTCCAAACAGGACTACAGCCCAGCTCAGACAAGGTGGTTCTAGGACTTTGTGGCCACAGTGATGGAGAGGCCTTGGTGTCCTCGCATACTTTCTCCCTAGCCAACATCTACCCAGCAGCCCTGCCCTCCTGCTGTAATTTAAGTCTATTTCCTCTTAATCCAATATGAATTGATGGGGAACCGGCCGGTGATGGAAATCAATGTATAAATCACAATTGGTGTCTCCAGGGCTTACGGTTTGATTAAGGCCAATACATCAAAAATTAAAATGCTCCTTGTGCCCCAGGGTGTCTACCAAGTGATGAACGGGGTATCTTTTAATCTGCCCAAAAGCAATCATGCGTTAAACTTCATTCCCACGCACGGCCAAATAAAGTGATAAAATAGCTGAACTTCCTGAACAGGAGAGGGGCTACATTCCCAGAGTGTTATTACCTCTCTTGCTTTAAATGGTAATCTTAAAAGTTGCATTGTGCTCTTCCTTTGTTTCAGCATAGATATATATAGAGAGAGAAATACTAAAAGGAAGTTTATTTCTTAGGAAGTGCACTGAATAATGTATTTCTTTTACAGTGTAATATGGGGGTGGGGAAATGCAAAAGAAATGTGTATTTTTGCTAGTTGCCTATCTTCTAAGATAAATAAGCACAATACTGCAATGGATCCAGTAATCCAGCTAGGTCTTAGAGATTTGTATTTAAGTTTGCTGTAGATCGTGTGTGTGTGCTAAGTAAAAGTTCCAGGACTCACCATTTTGGTACTAACCCACGTTGTGGATGCTAGATGACTAGTCAGCAGATGCTAATGGATGTGCCTCGCATACCACAGGTATTAACTCGTCGTTCTCGTTTGTAAAGCCAAGTGTACCATGCAGAAGTCTTCATCCATTTTTATAGCAGACTACATTAAAACAAGTTAAATCATACTGTCTGGAGAAATCTAGTCTTGTTTGTACAAAGTGAAGGATGTTGCACACCTGGGCCTGTTTTGTCCGGGAAGGAGCAGGTGGTGTGGAGGGAACACGTGCCTGGGGCTTTCGAAAACCAAGCGAAGTCCGTGACCCGTTCAGGTTAGACTCCAAAAGGAGCCAGGCTCTTGGTTTTCTTGAGAACCTTGGAGCTGGAGGAAGGCTTTGCGATGATCCAGTCTATAATTTTTAAGCCCTGGAGGTGTTTAAAGGGGTTCTGGATCTTTTGAGAATCTAAGACTACACCCCTGGAAAAATGGATATACTAACAGGCAGAATGCAGTTGATGGCTTCCCAAGATCCAAGACCCTGCAGCCATCCATGATTCATGTACTCGAGCTGAAGAATGCCTGATCTTGCCCTGCCCGCGCGTTTCACAAGTGACTAATGTATCCCCTATCTCCTAGTCCAGTGCTGTGGTGCTACCCTGCTGTAGGCAGACAGAAGCACCTGAAAAATCCTTTGATGTACAAAAGACCTGGAGACAGTGTGGATGTTTACATATGTTGTTTCTACCATTTAAGGCAATTAATGATCATTTCAACAAATACTGGGTATATCTGTTTTCCTGTAAGAGCCTCACTGTCAGCCATGCTGCCTTGTCTTCCCAGTGAGGGTCCCTCGTGCCTAGAGCATGGAGTCTCCGCGCCCAGAGTGTCCTTCCCTCCCTCGCATAGTCCCACAGGTCTCTTTGGCTCCAGACAATGTCACCGCCCTTCCTACCCTCTTGGATGTGGCCTCTTGTGGAGAATGTTCTACCAGTCTTTGGGTTGTTTTCTGGGTTATTTCTACTGCTGTGGGGGTGATCTAGCTATGTCTGTGGGCCAATGAGCCTAGGATCCTTCTGCTCCGCCATCTTCCCGGAAGGAGCAATGCTGCCTTGTCAATTAATTTATAAAGTGCTCTTCTGATGCTTGGTCCTCCCAACAGAACTTGAAATGTCTTGAAATGCTGGCTTCAAAACAGTATCTGTTCTCATGATCATGAGTCCGAAGTAGGTAATGAGCACAGTCCCACGGAGTCATTTTAATTTCATTGATGTAAAACCAGATGAGGAAACTTGAGAGCACCCAGCTGCTAGGGTACCAATGGCCAGTTCATTGGTAAAAGCAGAGGAGGAGAAAGGAGACAGAAGTGGTTCTCAAACTTTCCTATAACCTGAGAACCCTTCCAAAATAAGGCCTCCTGAGGACTGGGCCTAGGGCTGGCTGATGGAGGTGGGCGGAGGCTCACATTTTGAGAAACAGCGCCCGCACAGCCCTTATCTTGTTCTTTCGCAAGAACTTGGTCTTCGCCTCTGACACGCGGAGATGTCTCAGACTCTTGAAGCCGGTTTGCCGGAATGGCAGTGATAGGCAACTGAATGGGAAAAGCACTATGGTAGCACACAGGGCTCTTGGTGGGCAGGAAGAAGTTCCTAGAAAGGAGCAAATGTCTTTTCTCCTCTTTCCAAAGCATTTTTCCCCGGGGTTCTGCAGTATCTCCCTGTGTTTGCATTATGTCTCAGCTGGCTTGTCCTAGTCTTTGGCTGTGGTCAGACACAGCCACACCGGAAATCCCCAAGAACGCAGTGCTGTTTCAGGGAGACTGACAGACATCCGTGTGAAGTGCTCTCTGTGAGGGCTTGGGGCTGATGGAAGGAGCTCCCAGAGCACAGCACTCTGCTAAACATTCCCCAACAACTTGTAGGGAAGACCCAGGAAAAGGCAAATAGAGAAAGGACCGTCTTGCGAAAATACTGCATTCCCCTTAAGTGTTCCCTCCTCCCCTCAAAATCTCCGTAAGCAAAAGAGAAAAATGGACATCAAGCTTTGATGTTGAAAAGAGGCAGACAAGTCCTTCTGGGACACCTGTGAGTGGCTTACTGCCTTGGAGGGGTATAAAAGCAGCTTCTTGTCTTCTCGTATTGTGACTGTGCTGTCATTAGATTGGCAAGCATAGGGTGTCGTGTGGCTCTCTTTAGCGACTGGGAAGTGGAAATGGGAAATTCCTGGGAAGTGTTGCAACAAGACTGGCCTTATCCCTAGGGAGTAAGTCACCTACTTAATTTGACAGGAGTCCAACGGACTAACTCCACATGGTAGATACTTGGGTCCCTTCAGAAATGAAGGATTTAGGGGCATGTCAGGGGCTCAGTCAATTAGGCCTCTGCCTTTGGCTCAGATCATGATCTCAGGGTCCTGAGATCAAGAGCCACGTTGGCAGGGAAAGGGGTGTTCCCTGCTCAGTAGGGAGTCTGCTTCTCCCTCCCTCTCTCTCTGCCCCTCCCTCCACTCATGCTCTCTCTCTCTCAAACAAACAAAATCTTAAGAAAACAAAAAGGTTTTATTTTGCTAGCTGCTGGAAGTGCTGACAGTAACAGCCCAAGGCTACCCACCACGTCTAGGAATTGCCTGAACTGAAAGAAATTTACTTGACCAAGGTCACCTCTCCTTCAAGGGGCAGTTCATGTCCGAAGACTGATTGGCGTGCAGTATAAAGACCTGGGCCTGGGGTTCCTGGGTGGCTCAGTTGGTTAGGCATCTGCCTTCAGCTCAGGTCATGATGTCAGGGTCCTGGGATTGAGCCCCACATCCTGCTGTCAGCTCAGCGGGGAGCCTGCTTTTCCCTCTCCCTCTGTTCCTCACCCTCCACACCCCCATCCCTGCTCATGCTCATGCTCATGCTCGCTCGCTCTCTCAAATTTTTTAAAACCTGGCCTCCTGTCCCAAATCAAGAGAACTCCAAAGGGTCATGCCCTGCTTTAAAACCCCTGTAGGGTTGGCTGAGCCGTCTGTTGGGACGGCTTCCTCCATTTTTCCTCTCCTTTGTTCCTTTGGGTCATGATTAAGTCCTCTCAAGGAGGGCAGGCATATTTTCTGAGTATTTATTTGGTGCCAGGGTATCTTCCATGTTATTTCATTCAATCAACACAACTACTAAATGAAGCAGTGAATCTTTCTTGCCCCACAAGGTAATGAAGGCCGCCTGAAGCCCGGTAAGTTGCCTGAGGTCCTGCAGCAGAGCAGGGCTGCGAGCTGATGGCACAGCTGGGATTCAAACCTTCACCCGTTTGGACTTCAAATCCACTCTCCTTCCACAGGCCACACGACAGCCAGAACAGCAATGATACGTTTGAGGAGTTGAGAGCATTAGCTTATTGTCCATCAAACACCTAAGTACGAATCCACTAGTTAGCTATCCTGCTTCTGAGACTCCCAGCAGGAACAGGATACCAAAGGCATGAGGGTTTTGGTGGAGACAAAGGAGAAAGATGACTTGCGTACACACACGGAGTCCTCAACTGCTGCAGCTAGCAGAAAGCTCGGGTACCCTGGATTCTGGCTCTGACCTATTACTGATCAGGAGAATGAGGCCCAGCAAGGTCAGCTAACTTGCCCAAGTTGACGTGTCTCGTTAACGGCAGAGCCCAGACCGCCTTCTCAGCCTGCACTGACTGTTCCTCCCTGAGCTGACCTGGACCCAAGAATTCCTAGCCCGGCCCCAGCAGCTCCTCCTGGCGCTCCTTCCTCCTCTCACCCGCTTCTCCACAATGTCTGAGCTTTGATCTTGTTCACCTGGGCTGCCCCATACCCCCAGCGTTGTCCTCTGCCCATTGTCCTCTGGCTGCCTGCCACACTTGTTGCCACAAAAACCCTGTCCTCGTGTCCCTGGACGGGTTTGACAGCCGAGGTGAGGCGACGTGTGGGGAAGCTGGGAGAGCTTCTGTTCCCAGGCGGCGCCTCCCTCTGTCTAGCATCAGCTCTGGGAAACTCTTACGCATTGGGCATGCCTTCCTTGCTCCTCAGGTGTGGACAAGAGGCCGCAGAAGCCGCGAGCATCTCTCTCCCCTGTACTTGTGAGTGTGACCCGCCCATGGAGGGGGGACAGCTGAATGCTGAGAGAGAGGGAGACCCTCTTCCTCTGGTCCTCCTTCCCCACCTGAACTCCAGACACAAACTCTCCCAGGAAGGGCCTCTGGCATTCCCAAAAGACTTGCCCATCTCGCTTCTGTGCAGTACCCACTCTCCTGCTCCCCCAGGGCACCTAACCCCAAGCAAAGCCTTCCAGGACCCGTGGGACCTCAGAGCAGACACGGTGTCCTCAGGGTAGTAGGGCGGTTTAGAGCAGTGACCACAGCATACAGGCCCCTTCTTCAGCCCTAGCGTGTTTTCCTTCCCCTGCGTCTTGGTGAGTCAGCACCATGGGGACACACACAAGGCTCCTATTCAGGGCTCATTTTCCTTCTGCTCTCACTCAGATCTTGGCATCTGCCTCTTTCTCTTTCTCTCTATGTGGGCCTTATTCTCGCCATGGGAAAGCTCCGCTCCCTGCCCTGTACCACTGTGCTGTGCCGGGGCTGCTCCCCCAGCTGCACACGCCCACATTCCTTATCCTCACCTTCTGCAGTTGGGCAGTTCCAGCTGGATACAAACGTAAAGGCCAGGCTGTAAAGGCCATAGAACAAAACAAATGTCAAACTGTTAAATCCTCCATCGCATATTTTCCATGGGTGTTTGTTGCTGCTGGCTCTGTGCAGGCCCTGAGCTATGTTACCTACACACACACACACAGTGCCTGTCGGCCATCTAGTCACCATGTGTTTATTAAGAACCGACTGGTTACACTCTGTCGGGAGAACAAATCTCGCACATGTGACGGCCGGCGCTGGGAAGGACCCAGCAGGTGCCCCCAAGTGGGTAAGAAGTTCAGCAGAGCAGGGAAGTCGGTGGGGCTAGAGGCACCGTACTTCACCACGCAGAAGGGAGAAGGATGCAGGTTTGTGATGACAGCGGGGTGTGCACACTGTACGCAGCACGTTGCACACGGCGATGCAAAAGCTAGTTCAGACAAGGGCATTGTCATTCCCTGTGCGGCTTTGGGCAAGTCCCTGAACCTCTGCTAGCCTCCTGGTTCGCATCAATAAAATGAACCGCAGCCACGCGCTGAGGACTTCTCGAGAATTCGCTGTAATGACGCGGACAAGAGCCCGGCCCCCGGTGAGTACGCTGCGGAGGCCTAGCGGCGGGTGCGGGCAGAGTCGGGGGTGGGGGGTGGTGCGCGGCTCCGGGCCGCCAGCAGCCCCGCCCTCAGTCGGAAAGCTGAGTCTCTGGCGCCCCCTGGCGTTTGAGTCGCTGTGCTGCTCCGGGCCGGGGCGGAGTCTGCGATCAGGAAGGGACCCTCCACAGAGCGGCGGGCGCCAGCAGGGGTGCTTCCCTCTGGGGGCCCGCGCTCCGCCGCCTCCAGGCTGGGGAAGGTCTCAGCATGCGGCCGCAGACCCCGCGTGGCGCACGGGTGGGAACTAGTGACAGGGGAGAGAAGAACGGAAGCCGCCGCCGCAGGCCGGTTGAGAGCCTTGAAAGCCGGTCCAAGACGGCACCCTCCGTAGGGCACGCGTAAGCCCTCAGCACCCCATAGCTGGTAGCATTCTGTAGTTTCACGAACACTGACCCGTAATACTATTTTAAAAAGGGGGCGCCTGGGTGGCTCAGTGGGTTAAAGCCTCTGCCTTCGGCTCAGGTCATGATCCCAGAGTCCTGGGAGCGAGTCCCGCATCGGGCTCTCTGCTCAGCGGGGAGCCTGCTTCCTCCTCTCTCTCCCTGCCTGCCTCTCTGCCTACTTGTGATCTCTGTCTGTCAAATAAGTAAGTAAAATCTTTAAAACAAAAACAAAAAAACAGGAAGACACGGCTGTGGCAGAACAGTGAATTCCCCCAGGGAGTCAGCGGTGGTCACACAGAGGCAGTGACACATGCACCGGTCTTAAAGGAGAGGGAGATGCTCTCAAGAGAGGAAGGGGATGATGGACATCCCAAGGAAGAAGAACAATGTTTGGGATGGACTAAGTTACCCGTGGGCATGGTGAGAAGCCTGGGGTGGAAGTGTGGATCTGCAGAAGAATAGAAGAGGAAAGGGCAGGGTCTGCCCAAGGAAGGAATTTAGGCTCTGGTCTGCTGAGCCACAGGGAGCCTGAACTGAGGCACCAGGAGCAGAAACAGTTATACCATGAAGCTAATGAAGTTTCAGCTTCCCAACCCTGAGGAGCCCAGGGAATGTGCTCACATGGTCATATGTCTTCACAAAATTTGCACAAGGAAGATAACTGCAATCAGTTAAGACTGCTGTCTCTCTGGGCATCTGGGTGGCTAAGTTGCTGAAGTGCCTGCCATGGGCTCTGGTCATAATCCTTGGGTCCTGGGATGGAGCCCCACATCAGCCTTCCTGTTCAGCTGTGAGTCTTTCTTCCTCTCCCTCTGCCCTGCCCCCTGCTTGTGCACTCTCTTGTTCTCTCTCCCTGTCTCTGTCAAATAAATAAACAAAATCTTAAAAAAAAAAAAAAAAAAAAAAAAGATTGCTGTCTCTCTCCATTCTGAATTCTCCTACATCATATTTTCCCCCATGTTGGGTGACCTTGGAATAGTGGCCACAAACATTTTTGGAATTCAGTGAAAGGGGACTATTTTTTTTTTTAAAGATTTTATTTATTGGACAGAGAGAGAGATCACAAGCAGGCAGAGGCAGGCAGAGAGAGGGAATCGGGCTCCCTGCTGAGCAGAGAGCCCGATGTGGGACTCAATCCCAGGACCCTGAGATCAAGACCTGAGCCAAAGGCAGAGGCTTAAGCCACTGAGCCACCCAGGTGCCCTGAAAGGGGACTATTTTTGAGTGAAATATATTTATGTGGTTTGCAGTCACTTCCATGTATAGTTTTTGCTAGCTATCCCGGTGTAAGAATGGCTTCCAGAAATGCTCCCATTCCTCATCACACTACCTCACTTTGCATGATGTGAAGAAGTAGCACTGAAGGTTGTATGGCTGATCTACGAAAAACTCACAGCGAATATCATTCTCAATGGGGAAAAACTGAGAGGTTTTCCCCTAAGGTCAGGAACACGGCAGGGATGTCCACTATCACCACTGCTATTCAAATAGTACTAGAAGTCCTAGCCTCAGCAATCAGACAACAAAAAGAAATAGAAGGCATCTGAATTGGCAAAGAAGTCAAACTCTCACTCTTTGCAGATGATATGACACTTAATGTGGAAAACCCAAAAGACTCCACTCCAAATCTGCTAGAACTCATACAGGAATTCAGTAAAGTGTCAGGATAGAAAATCAATGCACAGAAATCAGTTGCATTTCTATACACCAACAGCAAGACAGAAGAAAGAGAAATTAAGGAATCAATCCCATTTACAATTGCACCCAAAACCATAAGTTACCTAGGAACAAACCTAACCAAAGAGACAAAGAATCTGTACTCAGAAAACTATCATAAAGTACTCATGAAAGAAATTGAGGAAGACACAAGGGGTGGATTTCTCAGCAGAAACCTTGCAGACTGAAAAAGAGTGGGATGATATAGTCAAAATACTAAAAGAACAAAATGGCCAACCAAGAGTACTTTAACCAGCAAAGCTGTCATTCGGAGACAAAAGAGATAAGACTTTCCTAAACAGACAAAAGCTGAGGGAATTTATTATTACTACATTGGCCTTACAACAATAAAGGGAGCTTTTTAAGCTGATATGAAAGAATGTTAATGAGTAACACAAAAAACATGAAAGTATAAAACTGACTGGTAAAACTAAGTATATAGTCAAGTTCAAAATACACTTGTAATGGTGGCATATAAATTAACTCTAGTATAAAGGTTAAAAGACATAGTATTAAAAATAACTATAGGGGCGCCTGGATGGCTGAGTGGGTTGGGGCCTCTGCCTTCGGCTCGGGTCATGATCCCGGGGTCCTGGGATAGAGCCCCACATCAGGCTCTCTGCTCAGCGGGGAGCCTGCTTCCCCCACTCCCTGCCTGCCTTTCTGCCTACTTGTGATCTCTGTCAAATAAATAAATAAAATCTTTTTAAAAATTAATAACTATAACTATATTAATTTTTAAATGGATACATAAAAAGATGTAAATTGTGACCTTGAAAACATAAAATGAGGGAGGAATAAAAGAGTAGAATTTTTTTTTTTTTAAAGATTTTATTTCTTTATTTGAGAGAGAGGCAGTGAGAGAGCATGAGCGAGGAGAAGGTCAGAGGGAGAAGCAGACTCCCCGTGGAGCTGGGAGCCTGATGCGGGACTCGATCCCGGGTCTCCGGGATCATGACCTGAGCCGAAGGCAGTCGTCCAACCAACTGAGCCACCCAGGCGTCCCAAGAGTAGAATTTTTCTGGGGCACCTGGGTGGCTCAGTTGGTCAAGCATCCAAGATCAGGTCATGATCAGGTCATGATTTCAGAGTCGCGAGACTGAGCCCTGTGTCGGGCTCTGCATCAGTGTGGAGTCTGCTTGGGATTCTGTCTCTGCCCCACCCTCTGTCCCACCCCATGTGCTCTCTCTCTCAAATAAATAAATGAATTTTCTTTAAAGAAGAATTTTTCTATGTGAACAAAATTATCAGTTTAAAATAGACTGTTATAATTATATGTTTTATGTAAGGCTCACAGTAATAAAGCAAAACCTATAGTAGATACATAAAAGATAAAGTGCATACCACTGAAATTATCAAATCACAAAGTAAGACATCAAGAGAGGATGAAATAAAGGCCAGAAACAATGAACAAGATGGCAATAATAAGTCCCTACCTATTGATAATTACTCTAAGTTACTCTAAATCAATTTATTTAATTAATTGATTGATTAAAATTACTTTAAATGTAAATTGTAAATGGACTAAATACTCGAATCAAAAGACAGAGTGGCTGGATGTAAAACAACAACAGCAACAACAACAAAAACCCAAGACCCAACTATGTGCTGCCTTCAAGAGATTTATTTCAGCTTTAAGGACATACATTGGCAGCAAGTAAAAGGACGGAATAAGATATTCTATGCAAATGAAAACAGAGGTCAGGGATGACAATGCTTTTATCAGAAAAAATGGACTTTAAGTGAAAAGCTGTAAGAAGAAACAAAGAAGGTCATTATATAATGATAAAGGTATCAATTCACAAAGAGGATATAACAATTATAGATGCACCCAACATCAAAGCGTCTTAAATATTTTGGGACACAAGGGAGGCTCAGTCAGCTAAGTGTCTGCCTTCAGCTCAGGTCATGATCTCAGGGTCCTGGGATCGAGCCCCATATCAGCCTCCCTGATCAGCAAGGAGTCTGCTTCTCTTTCTGTCTTTGCCCTGCCCCAACTCATGCGAGTGCTCACTTTCCCCTTTCTCTCTCTCCCTCTCTCTCTCAAATAATTTTTTTTAAGATTTTATTTATTTATTTGACAGAGAGAGCTCACAAGTAGGCAGTGAGGCAGGCAGAGGGAGAGGGGGAAGCAGGCTCCCCGCTGAGCAGAGAGCTAGGCTTGATCCCAGGACCCTGAGATCATGACCTGAGCCGAAGGCAGAGGCTTAACCCACTGAGCCACCCAGACGCCCCTCAAATAAGTTAAAAAAAAAAAAAGTGTCTAAATATATTAAGCAAATATCAACAGATCTGAAAGCAGAAATAGACAGTAATGCAACATTGGAAGATGAATTCAGTGACCCACTTACAATAGTGAATGGATCATCCATTCAGAAAATTGATCAGGAAATGTAGGATTTGAAGTACAATTTAGGCCAAACGGATCTAACAGATACATACATAGCATCCCCTCCAAAAGCAGCAGAATGCCCATCTTCTTAAGTGCACACAGAACACTGTCGAGGATAAATCATATGTTAGATCACAGAACAAGTCTTAACAAATTTAAGGTTGAATCTTACCAAGGATCTTTGCAGACCACAGTGGTACAGAGCAAGAAGAAAACTGGAAAATTCACAGATATGTGGAAATTCAACAACAGCCTCCCGATCAATCAACAGATCAAAGAAGAAATCAAAAGGGAAATCAAAAAATATTATGAGACAAAAGAAAATTGAAAAGCAATATACCAATATAGTATTCAGCAAAAGCAGTTTGAAGAGCAAAGTTTATCATAATAATTGCCTATATTAAGAAAAAAAAGAAAGATCTCAAACAACCTAACTTTATACCTGAAGGAACTAGAAGAAGAAGAAGAAGAAAAAGAAAAAACTAAGCTGAAGGTTAGCAGAAATAAATGAAATACACATTACAAATACAACAGAAGAGGTCAGCAAAGCTAAGCTATTTTTTTTTAAGATAAACAAAGTTGACCAATCTTTAGCTAGCCTAATAGAAAAAGAAAAAGAAAGACTCAAATAAATAAAATTAGAAATAAAAGAGGAGACATTACAGGGGATACCACAGAAACACAAGGGATCAGAAGAGATAATTATGAACAATTACATACCAGGAAATTGGATAGCCTATAAACAATGGATAAATGCTTAGAAACACACATCCCACCAAGACTGAATCATGAAGAAAGAGAAAATCTGAATATATCTGTAATTAATAAGGAGGTTGAATCAGCAATCAAAAATCCCCCAACAGGGGTGCCTGAGTGGCTCAGTGGGTTAAAGCCTCTGCCTTCTGCTCAGGTCATGATCCCAGGGTCCTGGGATCAAGCCCTGCATCGGGCTCTCTGCTTAGTGGGGATCCTGCTTCCACTCTCTCTCTGCCTGCCTCTCTGCCTACTTGTGATCTCTGTCTGTCAAATAAATAAAAAAAAATCTTTAAGAAACAAAAACAAAAAATCTCCCAACAAAAAAAAAAGCCGAGGACAAGACAGTTTCACTACTGAATTCAACCACTTAAGGAATTAATGCTGGTCCTTCTCAACTCTCCAAAAAAAAACTGATGAGGAAGAAACACCTTCCAAATTCATTTTACAAGGTTACTATTATCCTGATACCAAAGCCAGGCAAGGACACTACCAAAAAAAAAAAAATTAAAAAAGGGAAATTATGGGCCAATATTTCTGATGATTATAGATGCAAAAATTCTCAACAAAATATCAGCAATCTGAATTCAACAGCACAATAAAAGAATCATATATGGGGCACCTGGGCGGTTCAGTCCGTTAAGTGTCTGCCTTCCAATGAGGTGATGATCCCAGGGTCCTGGGTTTGAGCTGGGCAGCAGTTTCCCTGCTCAGCGGGCAGTCTGCTTGTGCTCAGTGTCTCTCTCTCTCAAATAAATAAATAAGACCTTAAAAAAAAAAAAAAAAAGAAAAGGATAATATACCATGGCCAAGTAGAATTTATCCCTGGGTTGCAAGGATGATTCAGAGGGTGTCAATCAATCTCATGATTACAAGGGGGTTATGGGGAGGAAAACCACAGAGGTAAAGCGTCTTGTTCATCACATCATATCCAGGGTACATATCATCAACATGACTTATCATTGTTGATGTTGACTTTGATAAGCTGACTGAGGTCTGTCTGTGGGCTTCTGCACTGTTAAGTAACTCCCCGCCTTGTCCACTCTCCCCTTTTCTGTTCTGTACGCTTGTAAGGAAGTCACAACCTGGAGCCCACACTTAAGAAGTAGCTACACAAATTATTTGGACTTCAGCATGGGAGATTCATCTCCCCCCACCACCTTGTATTTATTTACTCAGTTATTCATGTCAGTACAGATTCATGCATATTTATTTATACTTTGGGTTATAATCCAAAACTATTCTGTGGCTCCCGTTGTCCAGCTTTGGCCACTGGGATCGCCCTCGGCTGACTCCTGTGTTCCTCGTACTATTTTTTTAAGATTTTATTTATTTAGGAGCGCCTGGGTGGCTCAGTGGGTTAAAGCCTCTGCCTTCAGCTCAGGTCATGATCCCAGAGTCCTAGGATCAAGCCCCGCATCGGGCTCTCTGCTCAGCATGGAGCCTGCTTCCCCCTCTCTCTGCCTGCCTCTCTGCCTACTTGTGATCTCTCTCTCTGTCAAATAAATAAATAAAATCTTAAAAAAAAAATAAAAATAAATTTTAAAAAAAGATTTTATTTATTTGAGGGGAGGGGAGAGCACACAACCAGGGGAGGGGCAGAGGGAGAGGGACAAGCAGACACCTCGCTGAGCAGGGAGCCCCAGGAGCAGGAAGCGGGTGGTGGAACCTTGGGATGATGACCCCAGCTGAAGGCAGACGCTTAACCTACTGAGCCACCCAGGCGCCCCTCCTTGTAATTTTTCATATGGATGGCTATAACGCTCATAAATAAAAGGATTTGGGGATCCTTGATAAGTTTCAGTGCAAAGGCGATCTGAAACCACAAAGTTTGAGAACTGGAGCTCTAAGGGACCCCCTACTGGAACCCAAACACCACGTGTGGGCGTGGTTCTGCAGGAAGGGGCTGCAGACAGCGGAGGAGCAAAGGAAGCCGCACACCCGCACGCAGGGGGCCACGCACTTCTCCGTGCCACGCGCTAGGTCCTGGAGTTTTCTCCTGGTCCCCACGCAGACGCATCTCACCCTGACGTGCCTTTCCAGGAAAGGCCACTGGAGGGCGCGCGGCCCACAGAGTGAGTTACTCACCAGTGAGTGCGGAAGGGACAGAAGTCTTGGCTCGCTCCGCGCTTTCCTCCTCGGAGCCCGGCCCCGGCCTGGCCTTGACGATCTCACTGTTTGCAGGCTCAGCCGGCTCGCCCTCCCGGGCCACATCCGGCGTGCCGGTGTGGCGACCGGGGACAGGAGCGCTCCCGCGGCAGTGGCGGGGCGTGCGAGAGGCCGCAGGGTTCTGCAGTCCTCGGAAGGGCGCCCCGGGGCCTTCCACCGGCCCGTCTCTGCTGAAAGCCGCCGGACAGCTCCCGGGGCCGGCCCCGCTCCCGTCCTTTCGTCTCCGGCCGGCTAACTGGGCCCGCCGACCCTGCCTTCTGCGAGCGCACGGCAGACAGAGATAACCGGCTGCAGCTGGAGACCCGGCTAATTGATACAATAAGTTCTATAATTGCCTCGAAAATAAGGTAATGATTTGGCTGAGGGAATGCTTTGATCTTACCAGCCAAGAAAGACCTCTCCAAATGAAAGTTCAGGGGGGCTGGAGGCCTCCAACTCGGGAGAGTGAAGCTGGGAGGGCCTACTCTCCTACCCTCCCACCACCCGTGCACCCCATGTCCCCTGGGCCTTGAGCCACACTCCAGGCTTTTCAGGCTTTTCAAGAAGGGATGGAAGCACCCTTTTCCTAAACTACAGAATAATATTCGCACATATGCCATTGGTTATGTATGGAGAAGGGGTGAGTTCTGGGAATGATTTCTCCAGCCCTAGAGATGCTGTAGAAACGGAGATGGGGCGGTGGGGAGGGGGGGGGGCAGACTGGGATTCTGAGAACCCTAATTTGGCTCAAGCCTGATGAGGTTTCTTATACAGTGAGGGCTGCTGATTTGGGCCTTTCAGGATGGAAAGGGTACCAGAGAGAGGAGAACCTTGGTCTTGCCTTCTTCGAGAATCTGCGCGCGCGCACACACACAGCGCTGTGGGTGTCCCTGCCTGGCAGAGGCCCCAGCACAAAGAGGATTAGAGAGATGAGCTAATCTGGTCTGTATGCCAGACGTGGCCCCAGAAAGGGACCTTGTCTACCCTGATGTTTAAGGAGGTGAAGGAGTGAGGAGTCCTCCTTTTGGGGCCTGCTGGCTGACAGTATCAAAGCCTCCTTCCCACTGGGGTCCGGAGGATGTGGAGTCCTGGCTCTAGAAGCAAATCTTAGGGAAGAGAAAGCAGAGGACTTGGAGAATCGGGTGGGCTGTGCTACAAGAAACCAGAGAGATACAGACAGAAATTGGCCCCCACGGAGGGAACTAGGTGTCCACTCTCCTCGTTTTGCCAGTGAAGAAACTGAGGCCAGGAGTGCAAAAGTGACCTTTAGAGGATGGAAATTGTGCATGGCTGAGTGGAGGGGAAAACTCCAGTTTTCTAATTTCTTTCAGTCCAGTGCACGCACGCCTTGCTGTCTCAGGACCTGCCGAGGCAAGTGTGGGACAGAGAACAGGAGAAAGGAGCAGAGACAAAAACAAAGAGACACGGGGTTGGGGGGGAGCAGGAATAGAGAGGGAACACAGTCCGGTACACAGGGAGAGTCAAAAAAGACATGGAGAGTGAAAGAAAGATGAGAGAGAGACAGTCAATATAGATTCATAAAGAGAGGGAAAGATGAAGAGATGTTCAGACAGAGGACGAAAGGCCAGCAGACACACACACACACACACACACAGACAAAGGAAGACAGAGAAACGAACACAAAAGATAGGAATGGACACAGCATGATAGTAATATGAGCCAGACAGAGACAGATCTAGAGAGACAGAGAGAGGACATGGAGAGAGCAAGAGCCAGAGCGAACTGAAGGAGGCAGAGTGGGAGGGAGGCAGATCGAATGGGCTCTGCAGATTTGTGACCACTGGAAGCAAATCTCACTTCCAGAACGTTCTAGGGTCCAGAACAGGTGGTGGGGAGAGAAAGAGAGTTCAATGTTTAGACTATTTGATACAGGCAGATTGGGAGAGGGTGGCTGGGGGCAAAGTGGGAACCTCTCTCCCTTGGGGTTAGGCTGGTCAGTGACCACCCAGAATCCCAGCAGCACACCCACTGGCCTCACACAGAACCTGGGCCACCCGCCCAGGATGGCTGTGAGCCCGCCTACCGCCTGGCTCCAGTCTGATTACAGCCCAAGTGCTAAAAGGCTCCAGACCCCCTTGCCCCGCCCCCATGGTTCCGCCTTCCGAAGCCTCCCCTCTTCGTTCCCTTCTCCCTTAGCCCCCTGTTTTCTTTTCTCCCAAGCCCCTTGGGGGAAGAATCTACTCTCCTGTTTGGCCACTGGCTGGGAGGAAGAGGGTCCCTGTCTCTGCCCCACTGAGCCCCCTTCCCTGATTTGGGTTGGATCCTCTTTCCCTCCAAAGCCCTCTTGGCCTGGCCTCTTGGAGACATGCTCCGTGCTCGCCTGGGAGCTCATAAATACCAAGGAGGGGCCAGTCAGCCTGTGTACAAAGTGTAGATTCCCTGTTCTACTCCCCTTAAAAGCCCCCGAGTTCTTCCCAAGCTCTTTCCTCTTCCCTAGACACCTACATGGGGTGGCCAGGGAGGGAGAAATGGGGTGGGGGCATGAGGGGCCTGTGTGAACCTGGCCCCATTTCAAATAAGACTTGCCTCCATCTGCAAAGAAACCTCAGGAAAGGCGTCTCAGGGCCCCTTGTGCAAGCAGCAGGCTCAGGAATTCCTTGACTCCCATCCAAACCTCCCCCCAGCCCCTTCTCGGCCTTTCTCTCTGCTCATTACCATCCACACCACCTCCCACCCACCAGGAAAGAGAGAAGGTCATCACCAAAGGAGCCCAGGGAAGGGGGGAATGGCCTCCTGGGGGGGTCAACCCGGGTAGAGTAAGAGCTGTTTACCCACACCACCTGAGCTCCCCTTAGCTCAACTTCACTCCCATCTAAGGGCCAGTAAAAACTCAAAATCATTCAGCCCCACACAGCTGAGGAGAGAGCGAAAAGTAGTCCCCATGGGGGAGCAGAGTGTGAGGTTAGACATCCCCGGTGTTCTCCGTTGGGCAGCCACTTGTGAGAAGGCAGGGGGCTATGGTGCCACCTTGAGGAAGAAGGGAGAAATTGGCTTTGCGGGCTGGGTGGAAGGTGCCCACCTGGAGGCCCCAGGGAATCCAGAGGCCTCCAGGGGGCAGGGGTGGGGGAGGGGGTATGGAATTCTTCCGTCTCTGCTGACGTTGCCCACTAAATCTACAATATACAGCCTTGAACAGCAGGATCCAGTGTGCTGCCCCTCAAGGGGCTTTATTGTATTTGCCTGAAAACATCAGGGGAGTAAGACCCTGTGTCTTGATGACTCCTTCTGTGTCATTTAGGATGCTCTGGCCAGTGGGAAGCATACAGCAGGTGCTCAGTAAGTGCCAGTCTGACTCCATGCAGCGCCCTCCAGACCAGAACTTAACTCCCAAATCAGTGATTCCCTGCCTCCCCCAATTAGGGTGGGGTGGGGGTAAGGGGTGGGAGGGAGGGAGAGAGGGGCAGGTCAGGCCCTACCCTGAGTCTCTGGCCTTGACCCTCTGGCTTGAAGTCCGGCAGCAGGCCCTCGCGTGAGCTGCTGAGCTCTCCAGTGGTGTCTAGGACCTTGAGACTGGAAGTTTGTTTTGAGATCTGAAGTCCAAAGTGGCAGATCCCAGAAAACCTCTTCTTTGGCTCCGTATTTGTTCTCTAGTTAAGTGGTTGAGTGCGGCTCTTGCACTCAGCTGGCTCCTGCAGCCTGGGGTTCCTCCTGGGGAACTGGGGGCTCAGATGGGAGGGGAAGAAGAAGAGGAAGGAGCAGAGCTGCATTTGGCTTGTCCACTTTAGAGCAGAGGTAGCCTGTAAGTCCGGGGGAGAAAGTCTTGTCCTCTCACCCACTGTCCTTGCTCTTGGAGCTGCTGATGTTTCTGGGGGCCCCCTTCACTCAGCAACATGCTTCAATAGTTGAGCATCTATGTTGTGCCAAGACACGGTCCCACTTGACTGTGAAGACAGCTGAAGCCAAAGAAGGGGCCTCAGAAGTGAGTCTGGGGCCCACGTGGGTGAGTCCATGCACGGTTAGGGCCGATGTGATCATCTCCAGCCCACCCCACAACCTCGGGCCCATATGTAGAAATAAACACAGGGCCAGAGTCACACCCAGGCCTAAACACACAGGGGAGTCTGGGAGAGGCTGCCAGAGCCTGCAGACCTTGTAGACTGCTGCCCAGCATCAGGGTGGAGCTGGGCTGGGAGAGGTGAATCAGTGGTTCAAGGAAAGGGTCCCAGCCAGGAATGAGCCTGGGCCTACTCCTCTCTCACCTGCCCCTCTCAAGGACCCTCAGCAGAGAGTCTGACAGGAGGGCCAAATGGAGCCTCCGGACTGAGAGGAAGGAGAGGAGGGGAGGGAAGGGTCAGCTGGTTGGCAGGAGGGAGGTGTATGGCTGCATGCTGGCCCTGCTTGGTCTTTGTATTCAATCCTCTCCCATTCTTATGCAACTCCAGTCCACCCCCTACATTCAAGCCCTATCCCCCACCCTGAAGGACCACCCTGGCTACCTAGCTGAATTCCTCTCCAACCCTGGTCCTTGGCTCCAGCTGGCTGGCCCCCTGGCTGGTTTTTGCACATCAGCCCGCAGCACCCACCGTGGGGTCTCTAGGTTGGCTGTTCCCTGTGGTGGGAATACTCTTCACCAAGAATCTGCCTGGCTTATTCCCCGCCTGAAGTCTTTGCTTCGCCCTCATGAGCCTACCTTGATCATCCTAGTTACAACTCCGTTTTCCCCCCTGTACTTACCCATTCTGACATACTAGATGTTACTTATGTCTACTGTGTGTTGTCCATCTTCCCTCGATAGAACGTAAGCTCCATGAGGGCAGAAATTACTTTGTTTTGCTCTGTTCACTGATGCGACCTTGGTGCCTAGCACAGTCTGAAACGTGGTAAGGAGTAAATAAATATTTGTTTAGTTAATGAATGCACTGCCTCCTGCCACAGAAGATGAGGTTAAAGGAGTGAGAGGTGCGGGGCGCCTGGGTGGCTCAGTGGGTTAAAGCCTCTGCCTTCGGCTTGGGTCAAGATTCCAGCGTCCTGGGATCGAGCCCCATATCAGGCTCTCTGCTCAGCCGGGAGCCTGCTTCTCTTCCTCTCTCTCTGCCTGCCTCTCTGCCTACTTAGGATCTCTGTCTGTCAAATAAATAAATAAAATCTTAAAAAAAAAAAAAAAAGGAGAGGTGGGAGAGGGGATAAAGGTCCTTCTGAGCCCTTCTCCCCTATATCTGCCTCTGGATGTCTGCAGCATCTCTGAAGCCAGCTGCGCCCTGTCCACTCACACTCTGGCGTCTCTAACATCCCCCTTTGGACACCACCCACCCCCCCACCCCGCCCCCAACCAAGAACTGGCAGTGAGTTTGGTGTGGAGGAGGGTGGGCAGTTTCCAGAGCATTGTTTACACCAAGGCTTTAGAGTTTAGATAAATCACAGGGTGGGGGGGGCACGAAAGACACCTGGAAATGAGGGGGTAGGCAGGAGAAACTGAGGCTGGAGAAGTGGCCAGGGCCATTCCCCAGGCAAACTCTCCAAGTTGTAAGGCCAGGGTTTAAAAAAAAAAAAAAAAAAAAAGAATTTTTTTTTTTTTTTTTTTTTTTTTACATCTTGGTGAGGGCCACTCTGACCCCAAATGTCCTACCAGCCTGCCTGATGAGTGCAGGGAGAGAAGAGCGGTGTCACTTCCAGCAGTCGGGGCTTTACTACGCCCCGGGGCGCTGTGCAGGGGATAGGTGGCGGAGGGGGTGAGAGGGAGGTGGGGAGGAGAAAGGATGGGAAGGCGAAAAGGAGAAATGGCTCCGGGGCTTCCACTCTCTCAGCAGGACCCCCACCCTGGCCTCCGGTTCGGGAAAGCCGCCCAGCTGTTTCTGATTCTTCCGTACTTGCAGCTCCGCCCGAGGGGGTGCGGGGGGTGGGGTGGGGAGGAGACCGAGGCGCCGGGGGAGCCGGGAGAGACTAAGCCCTGCCGAGGCCGGACGGTAAAGGGCGGGGAGTCCCTGCCCGGTCCGCAGGTGTGCCCCCTCTGCTTACGTCTTCCATTCGTCCACAGGACACAGGGAAGCATCCGGGCCGGGCAGGCGGGTGAGAGCCATGTCTGAACATTGTTTACGGGAAGGGGTTGCCGTGGGCAGTGGGTCGGAGGAACGAGGAGCAGCAAGCCCTAGATGAAAGAAGCCCCTACCTGAAGCCGGCTGCCTAAGGCGCCCCAGTTGGCAGCGCTCAAAGGGAGTTAAGATCCTCTCGCAACTTCCCGTGGCAGAGGTTCTACCCATTTCACGGAAGCGCAAGGACCGAGAGAGGCCCGAGGAAATGAGTGCATCCTCCGTGGCTCAGCTCCAGTGTCACCGGAGGTTAGAGGACAGGGGAAAGTGTCTGCAGCCCCCCTTATTCTGCGATCCCGGCCATCACCCACGGAACTTGGGGTTGCCGAATGAAGGGCGCTAGGACCCGGTGGCGCGGCGTCGGCCGGGACAGGGTTCCGCGGGCTACCAAGGGCGCCCTCGCGCCCCGTCGCGTCCCTCTGGAGCAGGTGGGGGCGCGGCGCGGTGCTGCGCGGAGGGGCGGAGGCGGCCGCCACACCTAGGGCGCTTTGGAGCCCGGGGCTGGCGCGGGCGGAGCCGCTCAGAGGGCCGCGCGTGTCCCCGGCTTCGGCCCCGCCCCGCGCCGTCCAATGAGAGCCCGCGGCCGAGGGGCTGTCCGCACACTCTGCCCGCAGCCCCACTCCGCGCCGCGGACCCCCTGACACCGCGCCCTGCGCCCGGGCAGCGCGTCCCAGACCTCGAGCTTGGCGCGCCCCTGTCGGCTTCCGGACCCCGTTCCTTGCGCTCCTCTCCGGGACGCTGCGCCCCGGCTCCTGGACTCCAGGTGCCCCTGGGTCCCGGGCCAGCGGCAAGCCCTATGGCCCCCCAGGGGGATGAGGTAGGAGCAGCCTGAGTACCCCGAGCCGGTGCCCCGTCCACGCCCCTCCGGGCCGCGCGGCGGGAGTCATCGGGGAGCTATGCTGAAGCCGGGTAGTGCGGAGGAAGCCCCGCAGCTCCCCCCTCGGCGCACCCGCGCCCCTGTCCCCGCGCTCGCGCCAGGACCCGCGGCCCCCGACGGCTCTCGGGCTTCTGCCCGCCTGGGTCTTGCCTGCCTGCTGCTGCTGTTGCTGCTGACGCTGCCGGCCCGCGTAGACACATCCTGGTGGTGAGCGTGGCTCTCGGAGTGGGGTGGGTGAGGGGCTGGGTCAGAGGCCGGAGGCCCGAGAGGGAGTACGCAACTCCTGGCACCCGCTGCTCTGGAGACCAGGCTCTCGCTTCGACGGGATTAGAGACGATCCGAGCAGGACTGTCACTTAAGTCACGGAGTGCGTGTGAGGAGGTGGGTGGATAGGTGTGACGCTCGCGCAGGGAGGTGGGCCCTGGGCATTTGGAGCAAGGACGCCCGGTGGTCGAGGCTTCCCAGACTCTCCTGGGCTGTGCCCGCTCCATTTCAGCTCAGTCTTCTTAGAGGGAAAAGCTACTTTCCAAGTTTCCCTCAGGGTGGATTTAAGGAACCAGATGCCCATCTGGGGCCTTCGGTAGCCGTCCAAAGGACCCTCTGATCGCCTAGGTCGCCCTCCTGAGAAGTGGAGAAAAGGGCAGCTGGCAAGGGCGGAGGAGCCTCTCGCTAGTCTACCCCACCCGGTAACGGTAACACAGTAAGATTTTGGTGAGGCTTCAGCACCCAGCGCAAGGTTTAGAAATGGAATCGAGGCAAAAATACTCCATTAACTCCCACAATTAAGACAAACAAAAACACTTGGGTCTGCATAATTTTGGCGTTTGTCTTCAGCCTCAGCTTTGAGGATGTTACGAACCTGATAACTCTCTCTTCTTCCTTTTTCTTCCCCAGATGATCACTTCATCTCTTCCATCTCTCTCCCCTCCAAGAACTAGAGGCTTCTGGAGTCCCAAAGTATTAAGAGACCCTCCCCTCAGATTTCTTGCAGGCCTGAGACTCCAGACACTTCACAAGAGGGCAGATGAGGCAAAAGGCATTAAACACCCACTGGATGTCTGTTCTTTTCCCAATCCTCCTACCCCCCCCCCCA
>PISX010000799.1:62474-237645 GCA_004024625.1 Mellivora capensis | reverse complement strand
TCCCACATCGGGCTCCTTGCTCGGCAGGGAGCCTGCTTCTCCCTCTGCCTCTGCCTGCCACTCTGCCTGCCTGTGCTCACTCTCTCTCCCTCTCTCTCTGACAAATAAATAAATTTTTAAAAAATCTTAAAAAAAAAAAGATTCTCTCTCTTGGGGTGCTTAGGTGGCTCAGTGAGTTAAGCCTCTGCCTTTGGCTCAGGTCATGATCTCAGGGTCCTGGGATGGAGCCCCAAATTGCATCGGGATCTCTGCTCAGCGGGGAGCCTGCTTCCCCCTTCCCGTCTGCCTGCCTTTCTGCCTACTTGTGATCTCTCTCTGTCAAATGAATAAATAAAATCTTAAAAAAAAAAAATAAAGATTTTCTCTCTACCTCTCCCTCTGCTCCACCCCCAATTTCCTCCCTGCTCTCTAAAAAAAAATAAATAAATACAATCTTAAAAAAATTTTTTTTTTAATTTTTTTTTAAATTATTTTTTGATGTGCTTTTCTTTTTCTCTTGAGACTTCACTACTGACCCACAGAATACTGAAAAGGTGTTGTTTTCAAGTGTGTGGAGATTTTCCTGTTATATTTCTGTTAAAAAAATTTTTTTAAATTATTTTTTTATGTGCTTTTCTTTTTCTCTTGAGACTTCACTACTGACCCACAGAATACTGAAAAGGTGTTGTTTTCAAGTGTGTGGAGATTTTCCTGTTATATTTCTGTTACTGATATCTGGTTTGATTCCATGTGGTCAGAGAACACACTGCACAATTTCAATTATTATTATTATTATTTTGGATTTTATTCATTTACCTGACAGAGAGAAAGACAGCGAGAGAGGGAATCTATAGGCTAAATATCTTACCAAATTTGGGACATTTCAGCCATTTTTTTTTTCAAATGTTTTTTCAGCCCCATTTTCTTCTTCCTCTCCTTATGGGACTCCATTGATACAAATACTAAATCATCTGTTATAGTCCCACAGATCCCTAGGTTTTGTTCATTTTTTTCCAGTTTATTTTCTCTCTGTTAATCAAATTGCATAATTATTTTTTAAGATTTTATTTATTTGCCAGAGAGAGACACAGCGAGAGAGGGAAAAAGCAGGAGGAGTGAGAGAGGGAGAAGTAGGCTTTCCACTGAGCAGAGAGCCCGATGTGGGGCATGATCCCAGGACCCTGGGATTATGACCTGAGCGGAAGGCAGACACTTAACGACTGAGCCACCCAGGCACACCCAGATTGCATAATTTCTATTATTCTATTTTGCAGCTCACTGGCGCTTTCCTCCATCCTTTTCATTTTGTTGAGTCCATCCACTGATCTTTGTACTTTGGTTGTTATATTTTTCAGTTCCAAATTTCCATGTGTTCTTCTTTTATTATATCTTTTACTTCTTTGTTCATTGGTTTCAAGTATGTTTGTAATTGCTTGCTGAAGGATCTTTTACTGTGACTGCTTTAAAATCTTTGTCACATAATTCCAATATCTCTTTCATCTCAGTGTGGACATTCACTGATTCTTTTTTTCATCCCACTTGAGATCTTCCTGGTTTTTGGTATCATGAATGATTTTTTAAAAAATAACTTTTTTGGGGGACGCCTGAGTGGCTCAGTTGGTTAAGCAGCTGCCTTCGGCTCAGGTCATGATCCCAGTGTCCTGGGATCAAGTCCCACATCAGGCTCCTTGTTCGGCAGGGAGTCTGCTTCTCCCTCTGCCTCTGCCTGCCACTCTGTCTGCCTGTGCTCGCTCTCTCGCTCTCTCTCTCTGACAAATAAATAAATAAATAATCTTTAAAAAAATAACTTTTTTTTAGTTTATTTATTTTTTTAGTAATCTCTACACCTAATATGGGACTTGAACTCATGGTCCTGAGATCAAGAGTCACATGCTCCTCTGACTGAGCCAGCCAGATGCTCTTCATGAATGACTTTTTATTGGAACCTGGACATGTGAGTGTTATGTAATGAGATATTGGATCTTATTTGAGCCTTCTATCTTAACTGGCTTTCTTTGACATCACTCTGACAAGGGAAGAGAGTGGTGCCAGCTTACTAATGCCAGGTAGAGATAGAAATCTAGGTTTCCCTCTCATTCTCCTTCGCCACTAGAAAGGGATGCTCCTTATAACTGGGCAGGGATAGAATTTCTAGCTGCCTACATGGTCTTCATAAATCCTATGATTGTGGCTTTGTTACTGCTGAGTGATGGTGAAAGTCTTGACTCTCTACTAGACCTCCTCTGGAAACCATCCAGCAAGGAGGGGTGCCCCATGACTTCTGGGTGGAGATGGAAATCCAGGCTTCTTATGTGATCTTTACTGACTATGCAGGGGATTGAGAACACTTGCCACTGGCAGAAGGGAATGAACGGCCCAGGTTTCTACTGGGACCTGTGGGAGTATTGGGGTACCTCAATAGCTCCAGGAGGGTAGAAGTTTAGGCTCCCTACTCAGCCTCTTCTGGCATGAGAAGGAGCCATTGTTTTTCTTCTGGTGATTGACAGAAGGAGAGCAGTTATTATCTAAAATTATTTTGTCTTTCTAGGTTGCTCCTTTCCTGGTCCCCTGGTTAGAGAGAGCAGGCTTTTTGTTGAAGCTTATTTTTGTCTCTGTCCATTGAGGTTTCCAAGCTGATGACTTCTTTAGCTCCAAGATTAGAATATACAAGGCAAAAGAAAACACATCACCTTGTTGTTCCTCAGACACTGGGGTTCTCTACAGCTTCCAGAGTCTTCTTATGTTAGTTCTGTGTGTAATTTCCAGGGTTTTTTGTTGTACTTAGTGTGCTTAGCACAAAGTAAGTTACTATGGACTGCATTGTATCCCCTGCCCCCCATTCATATGTTGTAGCTTGAACACTCAGTGTGCTAGTATGTGGAGATGGGGCCTTTGAAAGGTAATTAGATTTAGATTTACATGAGGTCATGAGATCCTCATGATGGAATTTGTGCCCTTATAAGAAGAGATGCCGGAGAGCTTTCTTCCTCTCTGTCTCTGCTATGTGAGGACACAGCAAGAAGGAACTACCTGTAAGCCAGGAAGAGAGTTCTTTCCAGAACCCAACCGCGTTGACACCCTAATCTTGAACTTCTTGCCTACAGTACTGTGAAAACATAAATTTCCATTGTTGGAGCCCCCTAGTTTATGGTATTTTGTTATGGCAGCCTAAGCTGACTAATATATATGTCTACTCCATTCTCCTGAAAGCCCTTATTTTTTCATTACCTGAATAATTTTCCATCATTGTACCATAGTTCAATTCTTTCCTCATTAATGGATATTTAGTTGAATTTTATTCTTGCGTATTATAAGCAATGCTTATAACAACATCCTTGCACAAATATCATGAACTATTCACAATTTTATTTCTGTCAAGTAAATTTTCCAGAGTAGCTATTACTACATAAAAGAGTTATAATTTTGTATTTGTTAAACTTTGGCAGATTATTTTTAAAAATTAGTCTAATAATTGATTGTCCCATCATGATAAAATGTTATGGAGGAGTAAGATAAAAGGTAATACAGCATGATATCATCTATGTAAAAATATATCTATTACATTATCCACACTAAACAAAGCTTGGAAAGAAATATATCAAAATGTTAACAGAGGATATCTCTGAATGGTGGAAGTATGCATACACTTGATTTTCTTCCTTATTCTTTTTTGCATTTGCCAAATATTCTGTAATGAGTATGTAATACTTTTAAAATGTGGAGGGAAAAAACAGTAACATCAATAAATTTTGCATAAAGGAAGTAATGTATTGGAAGGTGCAAATTAATATATAGTCAAATCGTATAGCAGATGCCATTTGAAAAAAATCTGCATAACAGAAAAATATCTAAAGATGAAGCTGACCTGGTCCACCAATTCCACTTCTAGGAATTTATCTTACGAAGACACATTTGCATATGTGTTCAGAGATACACAGTTTGATTCACTGTTTGTGATAGCAATAAACTGAAAACAGCCTGAATGTGCGACAATATGGGTCAGTCAAATAAATCATGGTATAATTATGAAAAAGAACTACGCAGTCACTGAAAAGAAATGAGGTAGAAATAGAGACAGACAGATGTAGATATATAAACACACACGCATATGAATATAGAACAACCTTCAAAATATCTAATTTAAAAGAAAGAAAGCAAGGCTAGATTGTCTCTTTTGTTTTCTACTATATTATATCCCCAGCATCTAATGTAGAGCATTACTTGGTACTTGCAAGCACTCAATACATACATATACATATATACATACATGTATATGATGAATTTATTATTTTATGTAAGAGGGGACTGTATACGTATACGGATAGATCATCTCTTGAAGGAAACACAAAAACTGCTTAAAGGTTGCTTCTGTGGAGCACCTGGATGCCTCAGTGGGTTAAGCCTCTGCTTTAGGCTCAGGTCATGATCTCGGGGTCCTGGGATCGAGCCCCACATCGGGCTCTCTGCTCAGCAGGGAGCCTGCTTCCCCCTCTCTCTGCCTGCCTCTCTGCCTGCTTATGATCTCTCTCTCTCTGTCAAATAAATAAAATAATTTAAAAATCTTTTAAAAAAAAGTTGCCTCTGGAGAAGGTAACTGAGAAATGAGATCAAGAGTAGAGAAAGATTTGGGACGCTTGGGTGGCTCAGTGAGTTAAGCCTCTGCCTTCAGCTCAGGTCATGATCTCGGGGTCCTGGGATCGAGCCTCACATTGGGCTTTCTTGCTCAGCAGAGAGCCTGCTTCCCCTCTCCCTCTGCCTGCCTCTCTGCCTACTTGTGATCTCTATCTCTCTGTCAAATAAATAAATAAAATCTTAAAAAAAGAATAGAGGACAATTTATTATTACTTATTAGAAATGAGACAAAAAGCCCAAAATGGAGTCACTTAAGCCTAATCCTCACATCTGCCAACCAAGACTCTCCTAGGAATGTAATCTTTAACCAGTCAGTCTGGAGTTACCTACCTGGTCAGCACTAGTAAGGAAGTCTGCCTGATAGACCTTTTCTGTCCCTCTTAGGAAGGTGACCTCGCCTGAAACTTGCACTCTTTGCTAATAAACTTTTTTCTTGCCCACTCTCTGCCTTTAAAACCTTTCCTTTTGTACAGCTCCTTGGAACCCTTTTCTTTCTTTCTTTTTCTTTTTTTTTTTTTATTTGACAGAGAGAGACACAGTGAGAGAGGGAACAGAAGCAGGGGGAGTGGGAGAGGGAGGAGCAGGCTTCCCATCCAGCAGGGAGCAGGATCCCAGGACCCTGGCATCATGACCCGAGCCAAAGGCAGACACTTAACAACTGAGCCACCCAGGTGCCCCAATCTTAGGTTGTTTTTAGTAAGATTTGGTCATTTTCATAGATATTTATGGCTTCTGGACCACAGGATGTTCACTCTCACCCCTTTTATTCAACATAGTACTAGAAGTCCAAGCCACAGCAATTAAACAACCTAAATAAATAAAAGGCATCCAAATTGGTAAGGAAGAAGTAAAACTATATGCAGATGACATGATGCTATATATAGAAAAACCTGAAGACTCCACCAAAAAAACACTAGAACTGATAAATGAATTCAGTAAAATCGTAGGATACAAAATCAATATACAGAAATCTGTTGCATTCTTATATACTAATAAAGCAGCAGAAAATGAAATTAAGAAAACCATCCCATTTACAACTGCACCAAAACCAGTAAAATATCTCGGAATAAACTTAACCAAAGAGGTGAAAGACCTGTCCTCTGAAAGCTATGAGACACTGATGAAAAAAATTCAAGATGAGGCAAAGAAATGGAAAGACATTCCATGCTCATGGATTGGGAGAACAAATATTGTTAAAATGTCTATACTAAGGCATCTGGCTGGCTCAGTCGGGAGCATGCAACTCTTGATCTTGGGGTCATGAGTTCAAGCTCTATGTTAGGTATGGAGATTACTTAAAAATTAAATAAAATTATAATAAAAAATTTAATAAAATAAAATGTCTGTACCACCCAAAGCAATCTATAGATTTAATGCAATCCTTATGAAAATACCAACAGCAATTTTTACAGAGCTAGAACAAACAATCCTAAAATTTGTGTGAAACCACTAAAGACTTCAAATAGCCAAAGGAATCTTGAAAAAGAAAAACAAACCTGGAGGTATCACAATACCTGACTTCAAATTATATTAAAAAGTGGTAATAATTATAACAGTATGGTACTAGCATAAAAATAGACACATAGATCAGTGGAATAGAACAGAAAACCCAGAAATAACTGCAATTATATCATTATTTAGCTGGCTCAGTCAGTTGAGCGCCTACTTTCAGCTCAGGTCATGACTCCAGTGTCCTGGGACTGAGTCCCACATCAGGCTCCTTGCTCAGCAGGGAGCCTGCTTCTCCCTCTGCCTGCTGCTCCCCCTGCTTATGTTCACTCATGCCCTCTCTCTCTTTCTGAGAAATAAATAAATAAAATCTTTTTTAAAAAAAAAAAGGTCCTAAATGTAAGACTTGAAACCATAAAAGCCCTCCCCTCCTAAATTTTAATTTATTTTTTTTTAAGATTTTATTTATTTATTCGACAGACAAAGATCACAACTAGGCAGAGAGGCAGGCAGAGAGAGGAGGAAGCAGGCTCCCTGCGGAGCAGAGAGCCCGATGTGGGGCTCGATCCCAGGACTCCGGGATCATGACCTGAGCCGAAAGCAGAGGCTTTAACCCACTGAGCCACCCAGGCGCCCACTAAATTTTAATTTAAATTCTAGTTAGTTAACATATAGTATAATATTGATTTCAGGAGTAGAATTTAATGATTCATCAGTTACATATAACACCCAGTGTTCATCATAACAAGTGCCCTCCTTAATGCCCATCACCCATTTAGTCCATCTCCCACCCACCATGAAACCATAAAAATCCTTGAAGAGAGCACAGGCAGTAATCTCTCTGACATTGGCCATAGCAACATTTTTCTAGAGATGTCTCCTGAGGCAAGGGTAATAAAAGCAAATATAAACTATTGGGACTATATCAAAATAAAAAGCTTCTGCACAGAAAAGGAAACAATTAACAAAACTAAAAGGCAACCTATGAAATGGAAGAAGGTATTTACAAATGACATATCTGATAAAGGATTCATAACCAAAATATATAAAGAACTGATACAACTCAATGCCCCAAAAACAGACAGTCCAATTAAAAAATGGGCAAAAGACATGAACAGACATTTATCCAAAGAAGATATACAGATGGCCAAGAGACACATGAAAAGATGTTCAACATCACTCATCATCAGGGAAATGCAAATCAATGCAAATCAAAACCACAATGTATTATCACCTCACACCTGTAAGAATGGCTAAATCAAACCTCAAAAACACAAGAAACAACAAGTGTTGGTGAGGACATTGAGGAAAAGGAACCCTCTTGCACTGTTAGTGGGAATGCAAACTGGTGCAGCCACTGTGGAAACAGTATGGAGGTTCCTCAGAAAATTAGAAATGCAACTACCTCCTGACCCAGGAATTGCACTACTAGGTATTTACCCCAAAATACAAGAACACGGGGTGCCTGGCTGGCTCAGTTAGAAGAGCATGCGACTCTTGAGCTCGGGGTCATAAGTTTGAGTCCCATGTTGGATACAGAGATTACAAAAAAAAAAAACAACTTAAAAAAAGTGCAAGAACACTAACTCAAAGGGTTTCATTCACCCCTATGTTTACTGCAGCATTATGTACACTAGCCAAGATATGGAAGCATCCCAAGTGTCCATTGATAGATGAATGGGTAAAGAAGATATGGTATATATATAATGGAATATTATTGAGCCACAAAAAAGAATGAAATCTTGCCATTTGGAACAACACAGATGGAACTGGAGAGTATTATACTAAGCAAAATAAGTCACTCAGAGAAAGGCAAACACCATATGATCTCACTCATAGGTGGAATTTAAGAAACAAAACAAACAAGCAAAGAACAAAAGAGAGAGAGAGAAACCAAGAAGTAGGCTCTGAACTAGAGAGAACAAACTGACGTTTACCAAAGGGGAGGGGTTGGGGGGACGGGGGAACTAAGGGATGGGATTTAAAAGTACACTTATCATGATTTAAAAAAAAAGTTTCGAAATTCCAAAATACCTTCCTTAAAAGGTATTCCTAAAACAAAGGACTATAAGAGTGAAGTAACTCCTACTGCACCCCTCGGTCCTTCATTTGAGCGCTCATTCTAGTAATCCTCTGCCTGAAATGGCTTTCCACTCTGAAGGACTACAAGACCGTAAATAAAAGTTGGCCAGCTGAGTGACCTTACAGATACCCCCATACTATCATCAAAAGGGAGCCCCTCCCTTTTGTCTGTCTGGACCCCTCCCAGAGTCCTTGGGACTCTATGGGATTTTTTTAGTAAAGGGCTATGTTATTCACTTCAAGCAGCCAAGGGAAAACTAAAATTAAAGCTTATGGAAAACTTTGCCAAATTCTGGTAGATACCCAAGCTCCATACAGATGGGATCCTGGAAAAACTGGCAGAAGCCAGCTCAAGGTGAGAACTCCTACCAGAGTCAGCTCTTCTGTATCTCTGAGTGTAGTACCGAGGAGGGAGAGAAAATAAAATATTTTTTGCACCCTCTTTGTGGCTACCTCTTGAGTCTAAGGAGCTGTTCAATACCGCCAAGAATATGTGCTCTTTGTCCTAGCTGGACACTGACAAGATACTTAAAAGGATTTTTTAAAAGATTTTATTTATTGATTTGGCAGAGAGCAAGCTCTGGGGGAGGGGTAGAGGGACAAGCAGACTCCCTGCTGAGCGCAGAGCCTGCGGGCTCCTTTCCAGAACCCTGATATCATGACCTGAGCTGAAGTCAAATGCTTAACTGACTGAGCCATCCAGGCAATCCTAAAAGGATTTCTTTTAAGTTTTTCAGCCTTCTCCCTTATGCTAACATGAAACTTTGTGTTCTGGAGCAATTTGAAGATAATGTGATTGGATGGCCAGGTGGGTTTATCACTATCATTTAGGCTACAACCCAGTTCCTTGGGGGAATTGAGACCAGCTGCCTTTACCTTCTCTAGAAAGAGTGCAAAATCCACCTATTCTTAGATCAATCCCCAAACCTTCCCTATTTATCTCAAAAGACTTGTAAGTACTGTAAAAATTTTTGGCCTCAGGAAATAAAAATTCTTCTTAGGGGAACTTGCATACTTTCCCCGTGCCTTTGAGATGTAAGTAAGTATTCTGCCTAGTCTATAAACTTTAGGGAGGTAATTCTTCAGAAGAAAAGCAAAAGGGGGAGAAATGTTATTCGAGACTTGGACAAATGAAAAATATTGTGTCTCACCACTAATATATTTTTTTAAGATTTTATTTATTTATTTGACAGAGAGAGAGGAGTCACAAGTAGGGACAGAGGCAGGCAGAGAGAGAGGGGAAAGCAGGCTCCCCGCTGAGCAAAGAGCCAGATTCAATCCCAGGATCCTGAGACCATGACCTGAGCCGAAGGCAGAGGCTTAACTCACTGAGCCACCCAGGCGCCCCTCACCACTAATATTTATAAAAAGCTTTAGCCATCCAAGCAGGTAATCTTAACTTTTTCCAACTGTTCTTTTATAAGCTAGTAAGTTTTGCATTATCATACCCATCTCATGGAAGTAACTGAAAATTGCAAACTATAAGGTCTTTGCATCTGTATGGATGTTTACATGTGTCTATATGTGTGTGTGTGTGTGTGTGTGTGTGTGTGTGTGTTATAGATGTGTGGCATTTTCTACCTCCGGATGGCACTGTCAAAATTAATTTGTGGAAGAACTCTATTTAATGGGGCTAAAGAAAATTAAGTGCCTATATAAATTATAGATTCCCAAATTTCTTAGAAATGTGGTAAAAATGAAACCAAACACTTTTCAGGTTCACATGATCTGAGGTAATCTTTAGTAATTAAAAGCTAGTTTACAATTGTTGGTTTAATTAAAATAGACACGTCTGTAGAATTCTCAACATTAAAAACAGTGCAGGGGCGCCTGGGCAGCTCAGTCAGCTAAGCGCTTGCCTTAGGTTCAGGTCACGGTCTCAGAGTCCTGGGATAGAGCCCCCTGTTGCAGGGGCAGGGTAGGGGGGTGGAGGGATGGAATGGAGAGGGTCTCTGCTCAGTGGGGAGTCTGCTTCTCCCTCTCCCTCTCCCTATTCTTGCTTTTTCTCTCGTTCTCTCTCTCTCTCAAATAAATAAAATCTTTTTTAAAAATTTAAAAATTAAAAAAATAAAAACAGGGGCACCTGGGTGGCTCAGTCGTTAAGCGTCTGCCTTCAGCTCAGGTCATGATCCCAGGGTCCTGGACTCGAGCCCCTCATCAGGCTCCCTGTTCAGCAGAGAGCCTGCTTCTCTCTCTCCCACTCCCCCTGCTTGTGTTCCCTCTCTTGCTCTCTCTCTGTCAAACAAATAAATAAAATCTTTATTTAAAAAAAGAAAGCATTTATTTCTAGAAATTGTAAAATGTATTTGTACCTCTGCCAAGCCAGATGTACATCTGTACATCTAAGACTCTTAATCTCACAAAACAATCTGAGGGTTACTGGCGGGGAGGTGGAGAGAGGGTGGCTGGGTGATGGACATTGTGGAGGGTATGTGCTATGGTGAGTGCTGTGAATTGTGTAAGACTGACAATTCACAAACATGTACCCCTGGGGCAAATAATACATTATATGTTAATAAAAGTAATTAATAAAAAAAAATAAGGTTGACTTTATGGAGCCAAAAAAGCCCCATGAAAAAACTGAGCTGGTACCTTATTCATAAGTTTCCAGCAAAGCAGTCTTTAAAAAAAAAAAAAAAAGTTTATATGGTCAATCACCATTCATGCAGCACTTATGTAAATAATCAGACCAAGTTTAATGCAAACAAATTAGTTTTATTGTGATTATCGTTGATAAAAATGGGGCTAACTATAGAGACAAAAATTATGTTTGCACTTTTGTCCATATTAGATTCGAACCCTATTAATTTTCTCTGACGTTTTCTTATATACCTGTATACTGGACTGGGTCCTGAATTCTTCTAGTGTCCTCAAATATCTGGCTGCAACTCTCCAAACTAACATTTCCAATTTTCTTTCCTCCTTTTGATATGGAATCACTGAGAACAAAGACTGCCTTTGAATCTCCTTGGATGGTACTAAGTCTGGTCCTCTTTGCTACCCAGATGGCAGCCAAACTTCAGGGACCTGAGCCTTGGGGACATGTCTTACAGCTGAGGAAGTTTCCACCTGCCACCTGGCCCTGTGCACCTCAAAAGCTTTTAGCTGGAGACCTCAAAATCAAATTTTCTAAGAAGAGGAGTAGCAGACGTTGAGATAAATTGCTCCTACCCAAGAAGCTAGATCAAGACTTCACACTTAAGCTGAACATGACACTCTTTCTTCCTCTCTTTCCTTTACTCTGGCATTGGCTTGGAAAGATTGGCATTGGCTTGGAGATCATCTGGATCTCCCAGGTCATTGCTAAAGGGGGTAACCCTTCGGGCTGCTGGATTTGTCATAAAAAATTCTGATCTGTCCATGACGCTAGAGAGCCCCTGGTCCATGACGCTAGAGAGCCCCTGGTCCATTTCCCTGTCTCTGGTGAAAAATCCCAAACCTGGAGAAGAGACACCAGGCAAGGGTAATCAGAAGAAAACCACCCATGTGGTCTACAGACCCTTAAATTTCACTGGTCTCCATGATAGTCACCTTTCCAGTCCTGAACCACAGACTCAAACATGAATTACCAGTAAGTAACGCTGATTCAAAATTAGCTTGGTAGATCAGTGTTCCCCCAGCTAGTATTAAATGCAAATGAGGATACAATCAGGAACTTCTTCGCTCTTGCAAATATTACAGAATAAAATAATAGCTAACCAACAAAAATCCTTAGATTCTCTGGCCAAAGTGATTCTTGATAATAAGGCCGACTTTAATTCTCTCTTTATTGAGCAAAGAAGGGTCTGCACTGGCAGGTACCACCTGCTGAGCCTGGATTAACAGTTCTGGGGAAGCTGAAACTCAGTTACATAACGTCACTGAGCAAGCTACTTGGCTTGAAAAGGTGACTTTGGGGTCTTTCTTTGACTTGTTTGATTTTTATTGGTTTGGATCTTAGGGATCATGATTCCAAAGTACACTCCAAACACTGGGAATTTTCCTGCTTATAATAATCATAGTAGTCTCCCTGGTGCACTGTATCTTCTTAAAGACTTTACTTTGTTGCTGTTTTTTTTTTTAAGGTTTTATTTATTTATTTGAGAGAGAGAGAGAGAGAGAGAAGGCATGAGCAGGGGGAAGGGCAGAGGGAGAGGGAGAAGCAAAGTCCCTGCTGACTGGGGAGTCCAACCCAAGCCAGAGCTCAATCCCAGGACACCAGGATCATGACTTGAGCCAAAGGCAGATGTTTAAGGGACTGAGCCACCCAGGTGCCTCTCAAAGGCTTTAGATGCCTTTGAAAATGGATGTCTCCTCTTCCTGCCTCTGTCCGGTGGGAGAAAAGACCTCCATTTTTGGCAAGGAGGTTCTTGCTGGGGCCCCCAGAGGGACGATTCAGACACACACACGTGTCCACTCTTCGCGTTTCGACATGAAAAAAAGGGCTGGATCTTTATTGACCCAAATAAAGTTTATTGACCCAAATGTTTGCTGCTGCTAATCACCAAGCAAATGATCTCCCTAAGACTGGAACATCAGAAAAGGAACAAAAAGAACCACCAACTTCAAAATTGTAAGCCTGAAGTTATAAGCTATGAATGTCACAGAGATTAGGGGGGAGAAGTCATGACCTGTGAGTACCAGACAAAGAATCAACAGAAACTTCAAGAACTTCAGAGCAGTAGCTGGGAGAGCCGCTAATGTCACTCTCAGTTTAGCTGAGAGCTGTGATCAAAAGAGGGGAACTGTGAAAAAAGAGCCAGCAGGACCAAAATGGCGTCAGTTATGCTAACCCCCATATCAGCAAACCAAGAATTCATACCTAACCTAATGCAGTTTCAACTTTTCCCAGCAACATAATCTTTATTTTTTTTAAGATTTTATTTATTTATTTGACAGAGAGAGATCACAAGTAGACAGAGAGGCAGGCAGAGAGAGAGAGGGAAGCAGGCTCCCTGATGAGCAGAGAACCAGATGCAGGGCTTGATCCCAGGACCCCGGGATCATGACCTGAGCCGAAGGCAGAGGCTTTAACCCACTGAGCCACCCAGGGGCCCCGCAACATAATTTTAATGAGTCAATCTGGAATTACCTGGTTGGCTCTAGTGAGGAAATCTGCCTGAGGGACCCATGCCATCCCCTCAAGCAGGTGACCTTGCCTGAAACAATGCACTCTTTGCTAATAACCTTCCTTTTCCCACCCCTTTTCTGCCTTTAAAAACCTTTCCTCTCGGGCGCCTGGGTGGCTCAGTGGGTTAAAGCCTCTGCCTTCGGCTCAGGTCATGATCCCAGGGTCCTGGGATCGAGCCCCACATCGGGCTCTCTGCTCCTCGGAAAGCCTGCTTCCTCCTCTCTCTCTGCCTGCCTCTCTTGCCTACTTGTAATCTCTGTCTGTCAAATAAATAAAATCTTAAAAAAAATTCTACATCTCCTTAGATTTATAAAAAAACAAAACAAAACAAAAAAAAAACCTTTCCTCTCTACACAGAGCTCTTTTCTGTTTGCTAGACAGGATGTTGCCCAATTTACGAATCACTGGAAAAAGCCAATTTGATCTCTGAATTTACTCAGCTGAATTTTGTTTTCAACACACTGGGTATCGTTTGCGTGGTTTTAAATGTTTACCATGTACCTGTGTTACTTTTTCAACTCATTGTAATGTTAAAATTAATAAAAATAAAATCTCAGCTGAAAGTCTGCCTATTTCAAGCAATTCAGCAGAATAGAATTCTAGGACAAGAAAATCACTTGCAGAGTTTGTGGGAGTGTTCTGAGCTCTGCCCAGGAGTGAAAATTACATAATAGGCACCAGGAGCCCACAGGCCAGGGGAGGACACAAGTTAGTTTGATCACAGGGTCCTCTTATTTATTTACTTATTAGGTTTTATTAATTTAAGATAGAGTGAGAAAGCACAACTGTGGAGGAAGGGCAGAGGGAGAAGGAGAAGCAGCCTCTCCACTGAGCAGGGATCCTGGTACAGGGCTCGATTCCAGGACCCCCTGATCATGATCTGAGCCAAAGGCAGAAGCTTAAGCAACTGAGCCACCCGGGCGTCCCCCATAGGGTCCTCTTTAAGCAGCTGTTTGATGGAGAGGACATGGGCAAGCCAAGGGCTGTTAACCTACTGATTTCTGCTTTGTGTGCCTGTATCAGAAAGAGATCAGAATTTGAGAGTTTTGTTAATTTTAGGGAATGGCTTTGGGTCAATAAAGATCCAGCCCAATATTCCCTTTTCTTCATGTCCAAACATGAAAAGTGGACATGGTGACAGGGTGGAGGGATGTCTGAATCATACCTCTGGGGCCCAGCAAGAACCTCCTTGCCAAAAATGCAGGATTTTTCTCCCAGTGGACAGAGGCAAGAAGGAAAGATGTCCATTTTCTTTTCTTTTCTTTTCTTTTTTTTAGATTTTATTTATTTATTTGAGAGAGAGAGAGACAGAGTGAGAGAGAATGAGAGGGGAGGTCAGAGGGAGAAGCAGACTCCCCATGGAGCTGGGAGCCTAATGTGGGACTCGATCCAAGGACTCCGGGATCATGACCTGAGCCCAAGGCAGTCACTCAACCAACTGAGCCACCCAGGCGCCGGAGAGATGTCTATTCTCAACAGAGGTGCTTTTCTATGTACAGTGGCAAATTCAGTTTTGATTGCACCTAGGATAACTTTCCACAGGAGAGCCTAGGTCTGAGAGTTGAAAGACCAAAGCTCTAGCCCCAGCTCCGCCTCTAACCCAGGGGCAGGGACTTCTCCCTGGGCCTCAGTTTCCTCACTAGTAAAGTCAGAGTCCTGGACAAAAGCCAGGTTTCCCAGACTTCAACCATTCACACATCTTCTACATGATTTTGGCCAAATCTACCTACCTTATTAATGTAACATCTTTAAATGCATGCATGTTTTTTAGATTAAATACATTTATTTTACAAGGACAGTTTAGGAGCACCTGGGTGGCTCGGCTGATTACGCATCCGACTCTTGATTTTGGCTCAGGTCATGATCTTTGGGTCGTGAGGTCGAGGGCCACATCCAGCTTCTGCACTGAGTGTGGCCCCCTGCTTAAGATTCTCTCTCTCTCTCTCCCTTTCCCTCTGCCCTCTCATCCCTGGCTCATTCTCTCTCTCTTAAAAATAAATAAATAAAAGGAAAGTTGTTACCGCTATAATAAACAGAATGTCTGTAGCATTTGACATAAATGGAAGGCAACGATAAAAAAAACCTAAAAAACAAAAAATAATGTTTTTATAATTATCACTTACAGCTAACACTTGAACCTATCAATTAATCTTAATAGCCCAAAAAGGGTGATAGACATTGCATAGCTCCTGATGTGATGAAATTGGTAGTACCAAATACCACCTATGAGGTGTTCTTGTCAAAAAATTACTGGGACACCTGGGTGGCTCAGTCGGTTCAGCGCCTGCTCAGGTCATGATCCCAGGGTCCTGGGATTGAGTCCCACATCGGGCTCCTTGCTCGGCGGGGAGCCTGCTTCTCCCTCTGCCTGCCACTCCTCCTAATTGTGTTCGCTCATGCCCTCTCTCTCTCTCTCTGACAAATAAAGAAGTACAATCTTTTTAAAAAATTAAATATGAACTTAATCAAGCCTCTAGATTTAAGCACCAATCTATAGGCAATACAAGGGACAGAGGAATGTTAAATGGCACCATGGGAATGCAGCCAGCTCCTATACAAACGTGCAAAACTTCATGAGACAATTGCTTCATTTCTTCAACCAATCAGTGATAAGAGGGGAAAAAATCTGGGGGAATAAATACATAAATTCAAAGGGATTTAAGGGACATATCAACCAAATATCATGCATAAATTTTTATCTGAATCCTGATTCAAATAAACTAAATGTAAATATAATATGAGAGGCAATTGGGAAAATTTGAATACTGCCTGGATATATATCATCATTAGGGTATTCTTCTTCTTTTTTTAAAGGTTTTATTTATTCATTTGACAGAGAGAGAGCACAGCAGGGGAAACAGCAGGGAAAGGCAGAGGGAGAAGAAGGCTCCCTGCTGAGCGAGGAGCCTGATATGGGACTAGCTCTCAGGACCCCAGGGCTACAACCCAACCGGAAGGAAGATGGCCAACTATGGGAGCCATCCAGGCACCCCGGATTATTCTTCATTCTTTTTTTTTTTTTAAGATTTTATTTATTTATTTGATAGAGATCACAAGTAGGCAGAGAAGCAGGTGGCGGGGGGGGCGGGGGGGGAGAAAGAGGGGCGGGGAAGCAGGCTCCCTGCTGAGCAGAGAGCCCGATTCCGGGCTCGATCCCAGGATCCTGAGATCATGACCTGAGCCAAAGGCAGAGGCTTAACCCACTGAGCCACCCAGGGGCCCCTTATTCTTCATTCTTAATGGGTGATAATGATACTGTGGATATGTTTTTAAAGAGTCATTACTTTTGGGGCACCTGGGTGGCTCAGTGGGTTGGGCGTCTGCCTTCAGCTCAGGTCACAATGCCAGGGTTCTGGGATCAAGCCCCACATCAGGCTCCCTGTTCGCTGGGGAGCCTGCCTCTCCCTCTCCCCTGCTTGTGTTCTCTCTCTCTCTCTCAAAATAAATAAAATCTTTAAAAAAAAAAAAAGAGTCATTACATTTTAGGAGGGGAAGAAAAAAAGAGTCATTACATTTTGGAGATACGTACTGGAGTATTTATAGACTAAATGATATAGTGTTTGGTATTTGCTATAAAATAATGTGGTGGTAGAGGTTTGGGGATGTAGATGAAAGGAAACCATTAATTGACCATGAATTGGTAATTGTTGAAGCTGAGTGGGATACATGGGGGTTCATTATCTAATTATTCTACTCTTCTATATCTTTAAATTTTTCATAATTAAAAAGATATTAAAAATAAGCAATAAAGGGCATCTGGTGGGCTCAGCTGGTAGAGTGTATGATGCTTAGTCTTGGGGTTGTGAGTTCAAGCCTTACATTGAGTGTAGAGATTACTTAAAAATAAAATCTTTAAAAAAAACAGCAAAAAATAAAAATGAGCAATGAAGTACAATGGTAAATCTAACAAACATAAAATAAAAAACATATTTACAAAAACACATTTCATGCTGATGAGGTTTTCTCATATGGTGCTTCATGTTGAAGATTCAAGGCCATACACACAAGAAAGAAGAATTATTTTTTTTTAAAGATTTTATTTATTTATTTGTCATAGAGAGAGCACAAGCAGGCAGAGCGGCAGGCAGAGGCAGAGAGAGAAGCAGGCTCCCCGCAGGACAAGGAGCCTGATGCGGGACTCGATCCCAGGACCCTGGGATCATGACCTGAGCTGAAGGTATCAGCTCAACCAACTGAGCCACCCAGGCGTCCCAAGAAAGAAGAATTATTAAAGACGAGCATGAGGGCAAACCTGAATGTAACAGTAAAACTCCTTTACTGCAAAATATGTTCCTAAGAAGTATAAAGATCTTAATTCCTCTTTAAAAGGCTAGAAAAAAAATCATTCTGTTGCTTTTTAATGGAAGCAAAAACGTATCATCCTAGGTCTGTAGCAATAACTTCCATGAACTTACAGGTTTTCTATGATCGTTATTTCTCTAATATCCACTAAAATAAGGCCATGGACATTGAAATTCTGAAATTGTAACAGACACGGAGAGCCACTCCGGGGGCCACCGCAGTTGGCACAGGGAAACCCTGGACTGGGAGCGCGCACCTGAGCGGTCAACCAGAACCCTCTGGGGATCTCAGAGTTTACCAGGCATGTTCAGTCCATGGTGTCTTCCTCCCTGGACAGGGAGCTGGGCCACCCTACCTGTGATCCAGAAGTTGCCCTGACGCCCCAGGATCTTGATGGTGGAAGACTGCATCCAGTTGAAGAATGTGTTCTTCCCCACGGAATCATTGCACGGCAGCTCGGCTGTGTCTCCCACCTTCCCCAACACCACTTCTCTCCCCTGCGTGACCGCAGGGAGCATCGCTAGGTGGGGAAAAAAGGAGCTCAGGCCTCAAGGCCAACCCCTCACCTCTGCATCTCCCAGTCAGCCCCTCCTCCTACCGGGACCCCAAGTCTGAGCACTCACCCAACACCAGCACCAGGAGCAGATGCCTGAGAGCAGCTCCTGGATTCATCGCGGCCTTGTTGAAGCGGGGACCTGGGCCTTCCCCGCACAAAGGGCAGGGCCTGAGGAGACACCAATCATCAGTCAGCAGGCACTTATTGGGCCTGGAGCACAAAGGGATACGAGGGGGTGACAGGCAATCACACCCACACAGCCCAGCCAGGGACCTCACCAACCGTAGGTGCCACATAGGGCTGTGCCCAGGCCAGAGCAGGTTCTCGAAGTGGCCTCAGAAAAGGATTCACAGAGAAGGTGGCAAACTGGTGGGGACAGAGACAGGGGGCCAGGCCATGCCGTGAAGGTCCTCAAATGCCATGTTGCCATGAGGGGCCATGACCCTAGGCACCGGGGAACCAGTAAAGGACTTTATGTCAAGAAGGACATGATTTGGTGTGCAGAGTGGCTCCCTTCAGTGACTGTGAGGGGAAGGGGGGACAAGCTGGAGGTGGCCAAGCACAGGAGGCCAGGTGGTGACATCCTGGTAAGAGAAGACAGGCCCGAACTGAGACAAGTCAGAACTATGGAAATGTGGAAAAAGACTGCCCTGAGGGGCACAACTGAGGGCAAATTCCCAGAACTTGGGGCCAGATACACTGTGAGCGGTGAGGGAGAGAAGGAGCGGAGGGTAACTCCTGGCTCACTCTCAGACCAACCCTGTAAGGCCGCTGAGGGAAAGCAGAAAAATACTGTTTCAGAGTTGGTTTCTGTGAGTTCCGGAGATGGTGGCGGCTGGGGCGGGGTGGGGTTGGGGGTTGTAGAAAGGCTCTGAATGAACCCAGCACAATGAGCAGTGTGAGGTTAGAGCTGCGATTCTCTCTCTCTCTCTCTTTTTTAAAAGATTTTATTTATTCACTTGAGAGAGATAGAGAGATAACACCAACAGGGAGGAGAGGCGGAGGGAGAGGGAGAAGCAGACTCCCCACTGAGCAGGGAGCCCGAGATCACGACCCAAGCCAAAGGCAGACACCCACCTGACTGGGCCACCCAGGCACCCAGAGCATCTGTTCTCAAAGTATGGTCCTGGATCAGCAGCAGCTGTCAACTTGTTAGAAATGCAAATTCTCAGGCCTCACCCCAGTTCTGCTGAATCAGAAACTGGGGGTGGGGGGTAGGGGGTTGTCTAGCCTGCTGTGTTTTCACAAGCCCACCCCCACCCCAGGTGACTGGCATAGGCTCAAGTGGGCAAACCATAAGTTAGAGGGAAAGGGGAGAACCCCACTGTGCCACAGCTAGGTTAGGTAGCCTGTCAGGGGGGCAGGCCCAGCTCCCAGCTGGGAGTCTGGAGAGGACTCAGGAGAGGATGGGGGTGGGATGTGAGAAAGCATCTGAGGCCTGGTTGAGAATCTTGCCAGGGAGGCTAGAAGCTCAGGGCTTTGCTCTGCAGACGACTGGGAGGAACTGCTGAATTTTGAGCAGAGACGGGACAGGGTCTGTGTAGAGCTTCGGGAAGGAGACCAGATGACACGGAGGGAGTGGGGACTGGAGGAAGCCCACCAGATCATGTCTGGAAGGCAGGTGGGAACAGGGCTGGTATCTTTACGCTCCAGGCCCAGACTGCAAGTAGGCCTCAGAGGGGTTGCTGCCTGGGGGGGCAGTGTCAGCGAGAACTTGGTCCAAAGCTCGGCAAGAGGAGACTGTGCGTCCAGACCTGTTTCTCTGTCCCCCGCCCCGTCTTTGCTGACTGAGCTCTGCAGCTCCCTGCCCACTCCCACAGGCCCCTGCTGATGCCCTCATGGCCATGTCTGCCTTCTATCTCACGGTGCAGTGTGTGGGAAGCTTGATCTCCTCCAAGATGAAGATGAGGGTCCAGCCAGCTCTGTAGGGCCCAGCACCCACTGGAGCATCGAGAAGGGATTTGGGGTGTGTTTGGTTAACTTAGACCAAATTGAATTGAATGGAGGAGGGAAGATCACTGACTTCTTTCTGTACTCAACATATTAATTGTGTTACTAAAGTGGGTCATTTAAGTATATGTCTATGCCCACCCTGTCTTAGATGAAGCCGACTCACCCCAATCCATGTTGCCTACTCCTGTGCCCCTCCCCCCCACTCCCCCTCCCCCCCACCCCTCCCCACCCCTGGGCTGTTCTCCAGCCTCCCTGCCCTGCTCTCTACAAGGAGGTTGATCTCTGCAGACTGTACCACGAAGGCTCCCTTGCTCCCCTGCTACTAGCTGGGGTTGGCCTGTGGGACACACCCACGAGAGACAGGAGGGTCAGAGAAAGAGGTTGGGGTCTTTTCCCTAACTCTCTTCCTACTCAGGCCTCCTTTCTGGCAATTGCTATACTCCCTCCCTCCCCCTTCTTCTCCCCACACCCTGACTGTAGCTCCTGTCAGGTGTTCCCCAATCCACAACTCAAACCCTCCCTAGGTTCCAGAAACATCATTTCACCCTTGCCCCTTCCAGACCCTGCCTACTGCACTAACATCTAGTGCACCTCCATGCGCTGGCTGATTCCCTCTTGCCACCTCTGGGAAGAACCCCTTTCTGCAGTCCCCTGAGCCATCGGAGGCAGATTCTGTTTCCCGTTGGGCACTGACCCATGATAGGGATGTTGTTCTCTGATGGGTGCTGGGGACATGGACCTCCCAATGAGGAGATATATATATATATCAGATATGATATAAAAATGCCATCTCCAGGGGCACCTGGGTGGCTCAGTTGGTTAAGTGACTGCCTTGGGCTCAGTTCATGATCCTGGAGTTCCAGGATCGAGTCCGCATCAGGCTCCCTGCTCGGCAGGGAGTTTGCTTCTCCTTCAGACCCTCCCCCTTTTCATACTCCCTCTCTCTCAAATAAATAAATAAATAAAATCTTTTTTAAAAAAATGCCATCTCCAGTCACTCCATCTGTCTGAAAGAGTAATGAACGTCCCAGGGCCTAACACAAGATAAGGAGGGGCTTGACAGAAATTTTTTTTTAAGTTTATTTTTTTTTAGTAATCTCTACACCCAATGTGGGACTCAAACTCACGACCCCAAGATCAAGAGTTGCGTGATCTTCTACCTGAGCCAGCTAGATGTCTCTGACAGCATTTTTTTTAACCAGGGAAATAGGAAGCAAAGAGATCGAGAAGGTTTCCAGAAACAGAGGGTGGAGGCTGGTCACGGGAGCAGCTGTTTACAAGCTAGCATGGGGCATGGGGTTGCTGAGGGGAGAGAGTGCGCTATGGTCGCTCTTATGTCTGAGAGTGGTTCCCACTGTCCCCCCCATCCCAGACTTGTCCCCAGCTATGTCCTTGGCGAGCGGAGAGTAAAGGAGTCTCCATTTGGAATATCCCTTCCCTAGGGTCCAAATTCAGTATAGATACCTGGGGAAGGCTAGGGACACTATTGACTCTCCCCCAGGTGTTGGTCGTTTCTTCTTCCTCACGCCATGATCCTGGGGTCTGTGCCAAGGGCTCCTTCCTCACCTCCAGCTCCTTGTACTGCCCCAAATCACCCAGGGCTCAGCTCAGTAGAGGAGGCTAAGGGTTTCCAGCTGCTGCTTGCTTTGGTGACTTGGGCTTCCGCTGCCGCCCCAAAGAGCAGGCTTTTGATTCCCACATCCTCATCCTCCCAGAGGCGCTCTGCCCCAGTACCCTGTAAGCCACAGCGCCTGAGAGAGGCTGGGGGGGGGCTTGCTGGTCCCCCAGGCTCTGGCTCCCCCAACTCTCTCTCTCTCTGTCTCTCCTTGTTCCTCTGCTCACATCTGTGTATTTCTGTATGTGTGCCTCCCCACACTGATGGCTCCCATCCTCAACTCCCCCGTCTGTACCTCTCTTCCTCATGGCCTCGGACACCAGGAAACAATCCCGGCTCTGTTGGTCTGGCCCGGAGCACCCCTTGCCTCTCTCCTCCTTTTTCATCTCCACCTCCAGCTGCCACTAAGCTCTAGTCCCTTCTTGCCAGTAAACAGGCATCCAGGCCTCTGGCAAGAACACAGGCTTTCAACAAGCTTTGATGTGAGGGGAGCCTGCAGAGCACAGCCTGGAGCCGAAGGTGGGTGAGAGAGAGATGTCTGCAGGGTGGACCAAGGGAAAAGGACAGATTCCAAGAAGCACACAGAGGCCTCAAGGGAGGATGAGTGAAGCTGGGAGGGAGAGACCCAGAGCAGCTGGTCAAAGTCACCGCTACACTTCTCTTAATCCCTGATCCCACACCAAGCCCAGAGTAGTACAAACCGGGCAGCGTCAGAGGGAAAGGGATGAAGACATTCTGAAAGGCAGCACACATGCCCAGAGCAGGAGACCAAAAGAGAGATCAAAAGGGACCAAGAAAACGGTGAGACCATGGGGCCCCTGGGTGGCTCAGTGGGTTAAGCCTCTGCCTTTGGCTCAGGTCATGATCTCAGGGTCCTGGGATCAAGCCCCGAATCGGGCTCTCTGCTCAGCGAGGAGCCTGCTTCTCTGTCTCTCTCTGCCTGCTGCTCTGCCTACTTGTGATCTCTCTCTCTCTCTGTGTCAAATAAATAAATAAAATCTTTAAAAATAAAAAGAAAAGAAAAGAAAACGGTGAGAGACCAAAATGGCAACACACATTCGCAAACTCTCTGAGCTCTTGAGGTTCCTGTTCCCCTTGCCCTGGCCCCCCAGATGGGATGAGGAGCAAGACTGGGGAGAGGAAGAGGGCACAGCCCCACCACAGCAACAGTGTGTAGTCCCACAGACACTTTTATCTTCTCCCCGGAGCCCCCAGGCAGCCCCTCGAGCCCCGCCGAGGAATGGGCCCCCCACCACATCTACTGGCTTCGTATACACATCCTAGAGACCGTGACCCTCTAAGGGACCCTTGTGGTTCAGTGGCTGCAACCTCCACCATCCTCTCCTTTGCCTCAGACGCCCACGGGAGGGGGGGGGTGCTGTGCCCTCCTTCCTTCCTTCCCCTCCATCCCCCAAAACGTGTGGAACAGAGCTCAACCTTAGAGCCCTACAAACCCAGGCCCCCGTCTGCCCCTTTCCCATCACCCACCCTCATCAAAGTTATTTCATTCAACATTTGTTGAGTGTCCAAAATGTGCAAGACCCTTGGTCTACTGAACTCCCTTGTTGCCGCCACCTCACCATCATGGCCCGGATCGGGGCCTAAGCCGCTACAGCCCTTCTGCCTAGAGCCAGTTGGTCGGGGGGAGTTTTTATTTCAAGGTAGACCTCTTCTACACAAGTGCCCCCCAACTGAAAGAGGGAAATCATGTCGGGAGTTCTCTCTGATCCTCTCCTCGGGGAACTCCTTCATCCGAGGTTAAGAAGGCGGCCATTTTATATGAGCCCACAGAATCTAACACAGCACGAGAAGTTATTTTTCAAAATATGAAACGGGGTGATCTCCCCCATCAGGTTCTACTGTCAGCCTCGCACCCCTAAAAATTTGCCCCACAAGAAAGGGACTTTCAGGAAGAGCTATCCCACCCAGAGCAAAATGTTTGAATTAGTGATAGTGGGGCCTATTTTGAGGAATCTGACAGTCCCGAGAAGGTCCCTCTCCCAGAATATGTCTAGAAGGGAAGGCTGAGGACACCTGGGGGACAGAGCTGCAAGGCCATGGAGGTCTTAAGAGAGGGGAAAGGACAAAGAAGGTGGGTGGCGGGATTATACAAGACATTCCATCTTGAGGGGTAACACCTCCTGCATCCCCCCACACCACACCAAGCCCAGGAGGGACTTGCAGATCCTTTTCTAAACTGCCTTGCCTCCTTTTCTACAGCAGCTGAGACATCTAAAACTTTCTTAGAAGCCGTTTTTCTAATGACGTATTTACCTAAGAATATGTATCTATCATGTTTACAGCATTGCATATCTAAGAGCTCAGTTTTAATCTTTTCAGAGAATTTCGTTAATCATGAGCTTTAAGGGACGCCTGGGTGGCTCAGTTGGTTAAGCGGCTGCCTTCGGCTCAGGTCATGATCCCAGCGTCCTGGGATCGAGTCCCACATTGGGCTCCTTGCTCTGCGGGGAGCCTGCTTCTCCCTCTGCCTCTGCCTGCCACTCTGTCTGCCTGTGCTCGCTCGCTCTCTCTCCCTCTCTCTGACAAAGAAATAAATTTTTAAAAAAATCATGAGCTTTAAGCTCATTAAAATGGAAGCACCCTTAGACATATTGTTCAAAAATCCTAAAAATGCCCCAAATTAGACAAAAATGTACAAATAAATATAAAAAGAAAAGATAGGTAAAGGAACCTACCTTGGTCCTAGGGCTTATGACATGATGCAAACAAATATGGTTTCTGGTGTAAATTTCTGGCAATGGCGTCATTGGGAAAATTGATCTGGGGAGACTTTTTTCTAAACTAGATTTCACTTGTCCTTCTATTTTCTTGCTTTTTCCTTTGTTTCCTCTTTTCATTTAATTTTTTTATGGGCATCCTTCCTCCTTAATACATATTTATTCTTTCTATTCATTTCCCACCCCTTCTTCTGTCTTTTCTCCCTCTTTCCCCTCTTCCTATCCTCTTCTCCTCCATGGCCCCTTATCTAGTTGCCTCCCACCGCCTTTCTCAACCTGGGTGGCCTCCAGTCTCCATGCCTTTTCTGACCTTACAATCTAGCTCAGCGCCACTCTGAGGGGCACCTTCTGCTCCAGGCACTGAGCTGTGCACAGGGGGATGTGGAGAGAAGTTTGCCATCGTCCCCAGCCTCTTGAAACTCACAGTTCATTTAGTGCGAAACACAAGAGAAGATGACCAGAGTGGTAGGCAGAGAACTGGGGGTCCAGAACATTCCAAAATGCATCTGCTGTCAGGTTCTCCTCCTCTTCCCAGACCCTTGGAAAGGAATGAAGCTGACTGTATCCATCTTACCTTGGGACTTGTGTCTTCCCTCCCTTCTGCTTCTCACACACGTGTGTCTACGTGAAGTCTGGGAGTCTGCGGCCAGGAGCCCCCTGAGGAGAGTGCTCTTAACTTCTGCAGAGACATATGTAAACGAAGAGACAGGAAGCCCAGTGGTGAGGCTCCCCACCCCAGGCCTGGGCCAACCCCCAACGTCACCATCTGGGGCTGGGGTCCCTTCCCCCTGCCTCTCAGGGAAGATATCAAAGTGAAAATGCCAAAGTCAAGGGGAAAAGTTGAGCAGAACCAGGCTGGAGTTCAGAGTGTCACTGAACTTGTGTAACAAGAAAAAGGATGGCCTTGATGACACTGCAGTTTGGTTTGGGCTTCAAGGGAAAAAGTGAGAGGGAGGTGGGGAACACATGAGGGCATTTGGTAAGCCCCAAGCAGCCCCTGACTCCAGAGTCTTGAGGGCATTTGTTCAGCGGGGAGGGGCAGGAGGCATTACTGGTGGCCCAGCGTGGCAGAGAGGGCCTGGGCTGAGACCTGCAGAGTGACCCCCAGAGTGACCATGGACCAGACCCTTTTCCTCCAGCCTTTCATCTCTGGCCAGCCCTCGAGTGTTTCTCTAGCCCAGGTCTCTCTCAGGCTCCAGATGTGTAGATCTATCTGGCCATCGGACACCTCCTCTCGGACGCTCCCTGCACAGTAAACCCAACGTGTCCCACACGCCCCTTCTCATCTACTTACCACCTCCCTCCAGACCTCCTTCTCCTGCAAGTTCCCACCCAGCTAGGGCTTTGCCACCTCCCTGCTGCTCAGGCCAGATCAACTCTCCTACTCCTTCACCCAACCCCTCCCACGTGTTTATTTGCCATTTCCTGTGGATGTTACCTTCGAACTCTCTCAGAAGTCTTTCCAAGTCTCTCTGCCCGACTACCACCGTTCCATCCATTCCGACCCCAGGTGCCTTCCCCATCCTGTGCCAGCACAACAGCCCCTGCCTCCCCGGTCTCCTGGCCTCCCCGGTCTCCTGGCCTCCCCATTCTGTCATCCTCTAGGCCATCCTCCACCAGCAGCCTGAGCGCTGGAGCTCTCAGTGCTCTTTAAAGGTGCCCATGTGACCGCGCCCTTTCTCTCCCAGGAAAAGAGCGGCTCGTTGAGCTCCCAACTCCAACAATTCACGCAGAGATTTCTACTGGAGACACCCTTGTGATTCATTTGTGGCAGAAAGGCAAAGTGCTGCTTCTCATTTTATAACACGGTGTACTCAACGTTTGAGATGTAATAACATTAATATTCACTGCTTCATCAAAGGCATTCTTAAGTGCAAGTGGCATTAATATTTTTATTCCTTTTTTACTGCAAGGGCCTGACGGTAAAGAACATAATGACAAGCCCCGTTTGGCTCCGCTGCCTTGATTTGTGCTAAGGCAGCAGTCTAACCCAGATTGCTTTTGCAACATCATTGCAATGTCAACATAGTGACAAAAGCCAACAGCGTCTTACTGTTTTTATGAAGGTAGCCTGACCTCAAACTCTCCCTGAAAGGGTCTCGGGGACCCCTCCCCCCACGGGCCATACTTTGAGAACCACTAACTGAGGAAATTTTTGTTCATTCTTCAGATCTTCACGATTTCTCTGCAAAGACTTTCAGTTGTTCCCAAAATGTTGTCTCTTTCTTCCTTAGTAATAGAACGCTCCCTTCTTTAGCTGAGCTCATGGCTGCCCAGATTTAATGTCTACTGGATCCCAGCCTCCCTTGCAACTGGATGTGGCTAAATGACTCAATTTTGGTTAATGGATATAAGTGCAAGGGTTCGGTGCAACCTCTAGGGCTATCCTTTACAGAGAAGGTGTGTGTCCTTCTCAGGCTTCATCCCCTTCCTGGGCACCTGTTTACAGCCTGCCTACTTTTCTCACTTACATTACCTCGCATGTCCTAACGGGCATTTAAGTTTCTAACCTCTGATCTAACCCAGTTCTGCCCGTTCATTCATATATTCAACAAGCTGTGTTGTTTTTGGTTTTTTTTTAAGATTTTATTTTTAAGTAATCTCTGCATCCAAAGTGGGGCTCAAACCCACAACCCCGAAATCAAGAGTCGCAGGCTTGGGGCGCCTGGGTGGCTCAGCGGGTTAAGCCTCTGCCTTTGGCTCAGGTCATGATCCCAGGGTCCTGGGATCGAGCCTGGAATTGGGCTCTCTGCTCAGCAGGGAGCCTGCTTCCTCCTCTCTCTCTGCCTGCCTCTCTGCCTACTTGTGAACTCTGTCAAATAAATAAATAAAATCTTAAAAAAAAAAAAAAAAGAGTCGCAGGCTCTACCGACAGAGCTAGCCAGGCCTCCCCATTCAAGTGTCTTCTAGGCCCAAGGCCCTTTGTGGGTGCTGGGGATGTAATAAGTAAGCTAGATGTGGTCACTGCTCCAGCCTCCGTCATAGACACTAAACAATTAATAATGCCATCACAATTGGACACATGTTACAAAAGAGAAGCCCAGAGTGCTGGGATCTTATTATAGGGAGCCTTATTTCAACTGGGAGATCAAGAAAGGCTTCCCTGCCAAGTGTGTATCAGGGAGCGTTGGGCTCTGCAGCAAGTGAAAGAAAATTCAGCATAATAGAAGCTTAACTGAGACTGAAGGTGATTTCTTTTTCTTTTTTTTTAAGATTTTATTTATTTATTTGAGAGAGAGACAGTGAGAGAGAGCATGAAAGAGGAAAGGGTCAGAGGAAGAAGCAGACTCCCCATGGAGCTGGGAGCTGGACTCGCAGATCATGACCTGAGCTGAAAGCACTTCCTTAACCCACTAAACCACCCAGGTGCCCTGAAGGTGATTTCTTACCTGAAAGAAGTCTGGAGGCAGGTGCTTTAGAGGTAAGGGAGGCACGGGAGCACCCCACACACACCCCCACCCTGCACCCTGCAGCAGGATTTGCAGGATTTTCTGAACCTTGTTGCTTCCGCTATCCTCAGCACATGACCCTTCGTCTCAAGCTCCCTTGTTGAAACCAGGTCCCGTTAATAAGGTAAGATGGGCCAGTACCCCATGCTTCTCTCCCTTGCAAACACTCGTCCAGGTGTAATCGTTAGGAAATTACTGTTTAGTGTCTCTTTGGCAGGCTCAAGCGGTGACCATGTCTGTCTGTCTGTCTTAGCACCCAGCAGAGTGCTTGGGCCTGGTAGACCCTTATTACTATTGAATCCTTTATTAAATATATTGACAGGTGCCTGGATGGCTCTGTCGATGAAACGTCTAACTCCTGACTTCAGCCCAGGTCATGATCTCAGCGTCCTGGGATGGAGCCCCACATTGGGCTCCGTGCTGAGCATGGAAATAGCTTAAGATTCTCTCCCTCCATCCATCCCCACACCAACCCCCACTCGGACATGCGGGTGCACTCTCTCTTTTAAAAAGAAATCGAGGGGTGTCTGGGTGGCTCAGTGGGTTAAATCCTCTGCCTTTGGCTCAGGTCATGATCTCAGGGTCCTAGGACTGAGCACCACATTGGGCTCTCTGCTCAGCAGAGAGCCTGATTCCTCCTCTCTCTCTGCCTGCCTCTCTGCCTACTTGTGATCTCTGTCTGTCAAATAAACAAACAAAATCTTAAAAAAAAAAGAAATTGAATTGTGTTGATATTTATTGGTATTAAATTCCTTGTGCTAAAGTATGCATACTGCGAAATTTATCATTTTAAAACCATTTGGTGGGGTGCCTGGGCGGCTCAGTGGGTTAAGCCTCTGCCTTCGGATCAGGTCATGATCTCAGGGTCCTGGGATTGAGCCTCGAATTGGGCTCTCTGCTCAGCAGGGAGCCTGCTTCCCTTCCTCTCTCTCTGCCTGCCTCTCTGCCTACTTGTGATCTCTCTCTCTCTGTGTCAAATAAATAAATAAAATCTTTTTTAGAAATAAATAAAAAATAAAACCATTTGGAAGCCTACAGTTCTGTGGCATTAAATACATTCATGTTATTAGGCAGCCATCACCACCATCCATCTCCAGAACTTCTTCATCCTCCCCAAATGAAGCTCTATACCCTTTAAACACTTAACTGCCCGTCCTCCTCCTTCAGCCCCAGCGGTTGAATATATTATTCTTATTTTATTTTGTTATCATTTTTTTTTGTAAAAAGAATTTATTGGACGCCTGGGTGGGTCAGTCAATTAAGCTACTGCCTTCAGCTCAGGTCATGATCCCAGGATCCTGGGATCGAGTCCTGTACTGGGTTTCCTGCTCAGTGGGGAACCTGCCTCTCCCTCTGCCTGCTGCTCCCTCTGCTGTGTGCTCTCTCTCTGTCAAATAAATAAAAATCTTTTAAAATAATAAAATAAAAAAAGAGTTTATTTATTTGAGAGATTTATTTACTGAGAGAGAGATCAAAAGCAGAGGGAGTGGCAGAGGCAGAGGGAGAAGCAGGCTCCCCGCTGATTAGGGAGCCCGACACAGGGCTCCATCCCAGGACCCTGAGATCATGACCTGAGTCAAAGGCAGACGCTTAACGGACTGAGCCACCCTAGTGCTCCTATTTTCTTTGATTTGATTTAAATTCCTGTTGAATACTTTTTGAATGAATGAATAAATGAATGGAAAGCCAAAGATCACAAAATCTAATGACTACTACAGGAGCCTGCTAGGTAACATGAGTGAGAAAGTAGGCTGGCGTAAACAGTAGGGAGGGGTGGGGAAGGAGGTGCGTCAGCTGGAGGGAATGCGTCTTTTAATGAGGGCAGCCACTGAGCACAGAGCTCCAGCTGAGATGATAGGAGAGGTGCACCAGAACGTGAACCCAGACTCGCCTGCCTATTTTACCAAACTTTCAAGGAAAGGTGGGATACCAAACATTTATATGATATCCCCTAATTTTAATGTTGGCAACTAATTTTCTGTTGTTGTTCTCACTCTAATTGAGTCAAACAAAGCATTCCAAAGGGCTGAATCTAGCTTAGGGCCACCAATTTGCAACCGGATAGACCAGACGGATTGTGTGAAACTGTCCAGCCCTTGGGTCTGTAACCTTGAGCGCCCATGACATTGGATTCTCAGGAGTTAACAGGCCCCAAGAACCTGGCCCTCCCTCTGGGGCTTCCAAACAGGAGAAGATAACAGGAGGAGAGAGGAAGTTTCTGCTGTGCAGTTAGGACTGCTATGTACTTTATATGGTTGCGCATTTTATTTAATTCTTATGACAATGATGGGGCATATGTGCTTTTCTCCAGATCACACAGGTAAGGACAGTGATGCTCAAACAGTTTAAGAGCTAGCAACCATATTGGTAGAACTGGGATCCCAACTCAGCTGCTGGGGACCCAGCCCTTAATGATTTCTGCATTAAGAAAGGCCAATTAATTAATTAATTTAAAAAAAGGAAGGCCAGGCGGACGGCTAAGAAAAGTTTTCTCCCACGGTGACAGAGGAGTATGAGGCCGACAAGCGCGTCTGGGGCCTTCTGAGGCTTTGCTCCGCTGTGATCCCTTCCATCGACTGGGTGATTTTCCACTTTCCAAGTACTTTCACATACATCAGCACATGTCAGGCGTTTTTGGGAAGTATTACTGTCCCCCTTTTATGGAAGAAACTGAAGTGAAACTGTTTGCTCCATCACAAACCTGTAAGCATGGAGCCTGGGGATTTCCAGAAGGCTCCTGCTTCCTGGTAGAGAGCTACTTTGGCTGTGTGCATTTTGTCTCCAGGCTGGAGGGGGGGGAAGGAGCCCAAGGTGGGAGAAAGATGGGGAGAAGAGCGAAGCCCACTTGGTGACCTACTGATGGAGTGTCGGAGACCAGGCTGTTGGGAGAAGTGGTAGGGCAACCTGTGGAGTAGGGAGTTGGAAGCCCCAGGTGCAGGCTTGTGGTGGCCTCTTTACCAGAACCTTCTGCAGCTGCACCAACACCCTCTGTGAAAGGGGTTGGGGGCAGGGCTTGGAGATAGGGGAGGTGGGGGAGGGGGTGACCGAGGCAGTTGTTTGGGAAGCAGAGTCTTAGAGGGCTGACCCACCTCCACCCCCAGCCATATTGTCCCTAACTCCCGGACCACATTAGGCAACTCGGAGGGAGGCTCCTGGACCTCTTGCCTCCCGTGGGAGGTTGGAGCAGGCAAATTTCAGAGCTCGGCCTGGGCTCAGCCAGTTGGCACCTGCAGCCCTTGGAGAAACTGTCAGCCACAGCAGCTAGAAGCCATGCCTGCCCCAGCCCCACTGCCTTCAAAGTCAGGGGCGCACTGGCAAATGTGATCTGAATGAGCACAATATGGCCTCTTGCCTGACACACTTGACTTGGCAAGACCCTGGAATTCGTTTGGCTTCCAGAAACTCTGGCCATAGACAGTAGAGGAGGCTATCAGGCCCATTGCAGGGCTAGGGATGGAGGAACTCAGAGATGCTCCTTCTCCTCATTTGGCCTCTCTCCCTTTCAGGCACTATTCCCCCACGAGAGACAAGCTATCAAGCTATCATAAGCAAGATGGCCCCCGGTGATTCCCGCTACTTCCAATTCACACCGTGTGTTGTCCCCTCCCATATTGTACCAGCACTGGTCTGTGTGACCAATAGACTAGGGCAGAAGTGATGGTATATCCCTTTCTTGATGAGGTTATGAAGACTTGATAGCTTTCTTCTTGGCCACTTTCTCCCCCTGAGGAAGCCAGTTGCTAGGTCGTGGGCAGCCTTATGGAGAGGCCCACTCAGGGAGGAACTCCAGCCTCTGACCAGCCACCACCCGAAAAAGCCTTTTTGGAAACAGATCCTCCACCTTGGCCAAGCCTTCAGATGACCACAGCCCTGGGTCACATCTTAGTAGCCTCACAAGAAACCCTGCACCAGAAGCACTCCGCTAAGCTGCTCTTAGCTTCCTGACAGTGTGAGATCATATGTTTATTGTTTTAAATTACTGACTTTTGGGGTGACTTTTATGTGGCAATAGAGCATCTTTTTTTTTAAGATTTTATTTATTTATTTATTGGGGCACCTGGGTGGCTCAGAGGGTTAAGCCTCTGCCTTCAGCTCAGGTCATGATCTCAGAGTCCTGGGATCGAGCCCCACATCTGGGCTCTCTGCTCAGCAGGGAGCCTGCTTCCCTCCTATCTTTGCCTGCCTCTCTGCCTACTTGTGATCTCTCTCTCTGTCCAATAAATAAATAAAATCTTTTAAAAAAGTAAAATAAATAAATAAATAAATAAATAAAGATTTGTATATTTATTATTAGTAGTATATTTATTATTATTTTATATTTAAATATAAAGATATTTATTTATTTTATTTTATTTGTTTGTTTGTTTATTTGACAGAGAGCCAGAGAGCACGGATAGGGCGGGGGTGGAGTGGGAATGGCAGAGGGAGAAGGAGAAGCAGGCTCCCGGCTGAGCAAGGAACTGGGATCATGACCTGAGCTTAACCACTGAGCCACCCAGGCACACTGCCTGGGTTTAAGATGATCCCCCACCTTTTTTACAAGGGTTTTAACCTTTTTAACAAGGGTTTAAGATGATCCCCCACCCCAGCCCCCACTGAAGTTTCCTGAGCTCCCTGCCTCCTTCATGTCCCTTCCCCTCCAGGACCCCAACCTGGAACACTGGTTAGCCAATGAACTTGGAGATGCAAGATAAATTCAGCTAGCTCCCTGGGGGGTCTTAAGAGTCTGAGGTTATCCTGCCAGATGGGGAGTGGAGCTTTATGGGGAAAGGGGAGGAGCAGGAATGTGTCACTCCTAGGAGAGACCCCACAGAGGAAGGAGTAAGAATGAAAGGAGGAGCCCTATATGCCCAAGCCCCATGCCCTTTCCTCCTTCTACCCTTTGCTCTTCTTCTTAGTGGGTAGAGGAACCAGGTGGCCTTTCATTCTGCCTTTGTCCCCTCCCTGTCCCCTTGGTTCAGGAGCATGGGGAAGTCCCCACATAGACGAAGGTGAATCCTTGATCTCATCAGCCCAAAGGGCATAGGTTGTTACCCAGTAGAGAGGAAAATTGCCACCCACAGAACTTTCCAGGAAACCCCTGCCCCATTAAAACACAGGGGCTCCCACCACATCCTAAGGAGAGCAGGGTCACAGGGCAGACCTGAGGTGTCTCCTCAGCCACTGTCCCCAGCCCACAGTAAAGGGTGGGAATGATGCTTTCGAGGCTTCTCGAAGGAACTTCGGGACCTAACCTTACAGCGTGATGATCTCTGGTGAGTGTCAGAGCCTCTCTCTGTGCCACTGTTTCTGCGACAAGGCAACGGTCACCACCAACCTAAGGCTCAGAAACTCAGGTTGTTTTAAATGGTTCATTACTCAGGCTTCAGAGGGTGCCCCTAGCCCTCTAAGGCTCTGCCCAGAACAGAGATATCCCTCTGTCCCCAAGTCTCGGGCCACTGTGTCTCCACAGGGATACCTTCTGATCCTATCTCTGCTGACCTCCTCAGCCTCCTGGTTTGTGTCACTGGGCATGTGGCACCCAGGCGCAGTGGGATACCTAGCAGGGTCTCTGCCATAGCACGTGTACATGCCACCTTGTGCCCCCCGCTCCTGCAGGCTCACTCCTACTCCCTACTAGTCTTTGTTTCCTCCTGTCCAGGGTTAAAATGCCCTGGCAGAGCTGTGTGCGGCTGAGCCCTGCATGTATCACAGAGGGACCTCTAGGTTCCTGGGGGTGGGGGGTTGCTGGGGGCCCGAGGCTGTGTGCGCCCTCTGCGGAAGGACAGCTCAGGTGAATGTTCTCCCCAAGACAGAGACAGACAATGAGGGAGGCAGGCAGGCTGGTGGCGGCTTCTGTACCCTTCCTGGCGTGACCAGGACCCGCCGGCTTCCTCCTTCACAAATGGGTGATCAGACAAGCAAATCATATGCACGGGGGGGGGGGGACCTCGGTTTTCAAAGCCCTTTGACCATCCAATACTCACAGCAACATGTTTTCATAGGTTATTATCGTTATTCCATATAATAGGAGGAAACCGAGGCTGAGGAGGTCAGCAGAGATAGGATCAGAAGCCAGGTCTCTGGACTCCTAAAGCTACACCATCGCCAGCAGTCTTGCTGGCCATTTTTCTCCCCACATGGGGCCTTTGTTCACAGCACTCCCCTTTGTCAGACTTAGATCATAACCTTCCCAGGGCCGGGGCTCTGTGTCCTGAGATGGGCATGGTTCAGTCCCTCTCCTGGAGAGTGCCCCGGCTAGGTGACCGTGGCTTGGTGCACACACATGCGCAGACCGTAGAAAGTGAACCCCGCCGAGGTGGTGCCTGCACGCAGGGATCGGGGCCTGTCTGGACCACTTGCGCTATTCATCTCCTCCAGCCTGCCCCCGGCGGCCCAGCGACCTCCCATGCTATGATAAGCAGTGACCACCGGGTGGCAGTGTGTTCTCGTGCCCGGGACCAGACAAGTTGCCCAGAGCCAAGGAACATGGGGGTGGGGAGGAGGCAAGCAGGAACCTCAGCCAGCTGCCCAGAAAGGTTGCAAGACCTGATCCCCTGGAGGACGTGACATAGCAGGGCTCCTCCGTGTGTGTGTGTATGTGTGTGTCTGTGCGCGCGCGCGCACTGCAGCAAAAGGGCCAAGGACAATGTGAAATGGAGCCAAGTGTGGGATGGGGTGGGCCAGGGGAAATACAAAGAAAACCAGGGCAGCTAGTATAATACAAGCAAAGGACACAGAAGAGAGCTATAGAGGTAAGGGGTGAGGGCTTTCGGAGCTTCAGAAAAACGACTACCAGGGGAAAGAGAGAGAGAGCAAGAGAAAGACCAAGGCAGAAAGAATCATGAAGAGGCCAGGAACAGAAAGGAGGAAGGTAAGAGAGATTGGCTGAGGAAAGTAGGTCGGAAGGCTGGGGTGGGAGAAGGGAGCCCCCAGAGGCTGGGCAGAGACAAGAACCTTCCCTGGACAAGAAGGAGCCAGACTTGGGCTTGCTGCTGATGGGGAGTTTATTTGGACCTAGTTGTGCAGATCTGTGGGCTTCCAGGTCAGAGTTTCTCTGGCTCCAGCTCCAACTCTGGTTCTGGCTCTGGCTCCGGCTCCAGCTCCGGCTCTGGCTCCAGCTCCAGTTCCAGCTCCAGCTCCAGCTCCGGCTCTTGCTCCAGCTCCCCTAGCTTGCTCTGAGCCCGAGGTGGGTGAGTCCCATGCTCCAAGGCAGAGAATCTTCTCTGAAGCCACTGTGGGAAGCCATGGAGGGCCGGTGGGGAGAAGGATGAAGGGAAAGAGAATAAGGAGGATACCAAGTGTGTCTGTTCTTTCCCAGCCCCCTGCCCTTCCCTATCCCGTCCCAGGCCTTTTCTCAGTCCCTTCAAGCCTCCCTTGGGTCCTCCAGGCACAAGGAGTCCCAGGAGAGGCTTAGGAAGGTGGGGGTTGGGGGGTTGGGGAGGGTCCTCTGAAGGCAGGATGAGGAGTCCACCTCAGTCATCTTCCCTGAGGAAGGGGTGCCACTCAGAAAACTGAAGAGAGGGGAGGCCAGTGGCTGGTGGGGGCTGAGGGGTGTCCCCGGCTCACCTGTCTTCTCCAAAGGTGAAAACCAAAGGCTCCGGTCATCAAAAGCAGAGAGAGGATACCAAGGATGAGAAAGAGAGGGAGATGGCCTGTTTTGGGGGCACCTGGGGCCCTCCCAGAGCGCTGGGCACCTAGAGAAGAAGTACATTAGGCACAGGGTCAAAGGATATCTTGCCACCCCTCATATGTTACAGAGGCAGACATGGAGGCCCAGAGTTTGGGGACTTATCCAGGATCATGAGCTAATGAGTGGTGGAAGGGGGTTGGGGCCTGGACAGGAGCTGGAGGTTAGAAAGAAAAGATTTGGAATGTGGGTGGGCAGGGAGGGGTCTGGAAAGTAGGATCAAGAGGACTGGTCTGGAGCGGGTGCCTCGGCGTTGTGGGGTCTCAGACCTGGGCCAGCCGGCTCAGAGAGGTACAGCGCTGTCCCGAGAAGCCTCTCCCCCTGATACACCTGGCACTGCCAGGGCTGGGAAAGGAGTCTGGCTTCCTGTATCTCCAGCCAGGGTCCCGGGGAACCTCTCCAAGACTGCTTATCCAGGGGGCTCCACACAAAGCGCTCTCGTCCTGACGCCGGGGTCACCTCACAAAGCAGTTTTCTCAGCTTGCCAGATAACCCGGAGGATTTAGGAGTCACTGAGAAAATCAGAGGGAAGAGATCTTTGGGGCCCCCCCGACTCTCTTAATTGAAACCATAGACTCAACTTCCCAGTCTCTATCGCCTGGCTCTCACCTGGGCTCTGATTGGGTGAGGTTGAGGGGAGGAGATCGGGGGGTCAGGGCCAAATTAATCTTATCAAGACAAAGCTCTGGGCAGATCACTCTGCAGTTCAAAAGCTGTCCAGGCTCTCCACTGCCTTCGGGGACTATTCAAACTCAAGCTGGCCCGGAAGGATCACATAACAAATACCATCTTGGATTCTCTTACACAACTTTCTACTCAAATGCTCAGAAACCTCAAGATCAGTCAGGTGTGTTGGGCCCCCAACACACACCTTACACTTTTTTTTTTTTTTTTTGCTTTCATGACTAGGCTCACATCAGTGCCCCCTGAATGAACTGTGCCCCCTTTTCTGAATGTTCAGAGAACAGTGAACTGACCCACACATCTATACACAGAGCATCTCAAAGCTGTAGCGTGAGAAGAGAGAGGGCAAGGAGGGGGACACCAGTGGTGAAGGGTCTTGAGCTGAGCATAGTGGTGGAGGCACCTGAGGGTTTGGTGACACAGACACCAGACCTTAGACCCCAAGGCTGACACTTCCTGGCCGTGTGACTTAAGCAAAATCCCTTCTCTATAAAACAGGGGCAACAATCTCTCCCGCTGAGCTGTGGTGCAGAGAACCTGGACAAGTAACACAAAACAGCTGACCCTCAAGAAGACCTTGGACAGAGAGAATTGGGAGGCTTTGTGGGCTGACTGGATGTGGAGGAAACAGGAGGCCAGTTTCAGGGGGAATGGGATGCAGTTACCGACAGAAAGGCTAAATCAGCAAGAGGACACACGGTGTGAGGAAAGGGTGGGGCTCGGAGTGAGACTGGGCTGTGGGTATGACATATAAGCAGAGCTCTCCTGGAGCAGGTGGAAAGTCAGCATTGGCCCTAGGGAGATGTGAGACCTATTAGCGTATTCACTGATTCGCTGAACCAATGTACTTTTTTCTTTTTAAGATGTTATTTATTTGACAGAGAGAGACACAGCAAGAGAGGGAACATAAGCAGAGGGAGTAGGAGAGGGAGAAGCAGGGAGCCAAGCAGGGAGCCCGATGTGGGTCTCGATCCTAGGACTCTGGGATCATGATCTGAGGCCCTCAGGCACCCCTAATGTACATTACTGAGCACCTACTATGAGATGTTACTGTTCAGTGACCACAGGTGAACACTAAACACACACCCCAACTGTCGTGTCTCAGAGTTACCAATCCATCAACACATACTTTCTAAGTTTTGGGGTTTTATTGTGTGTTTTTTTTCCTGTGTTTATGTTATACTCTCTTAAAAAAAAAAAAGAAAGAAAGAAAAAAAAAAAGCCCTTGCTCTGTAAATATTTGCTGACCAAGGGACTGATTTATTAACTCCTCCCAAATCCAAACCACTTCCTGCAACTTGAACCCAAGCACTGGTCCCCAAGTAGAGGAGGATTCTAGAGATAGAGTCCCCCTCTTTTGAACCATTCAAACTTTCGCCACCTCTCCTTCTAACTTCTCAGACCCTCCTCCCAATTCACAGCAGGGGAGTCCCTCAGAGGAGAGTGGAATGTTCACCTAGTGACTCAGGGGAGATTTTCAGTTTCAGTTCTTTATGTGGGGGCGAGAAAGGAGGAGGCCACCAGGGCAGCCTCTGCGACTTGTGCCCACTGGTCTAGAGCATCATGAAGCGGATCTGCCCGGTCTTGGCCCAGCCAAGGCCTGGCCACCCTGTCCCAGCTCCCCTGTGATGGGAGTTCCTTTCCCACGTGGGGCTGACCTGTGATGACTGCCAGAGTGACCGTAGCACTGAGCTGCTGTCCCTGCAGATGGATGCGGCAGGTGTAGGCCCCCACCTGGGCCTGGCTCACAGCCTCCAGTTGGAGGGTAAAGTTGCCATTGTCTCCAGCCACCAGGAGGTCAGGGCCTCCCCCAGGAGGGCTCCACTTGGCAGTGAGAGAAGACTGGGTCCCCACTCTAGGGGGCAGGCGGCAGGGTAGGTCCACCCTGGAACCGGCTCCAGCGTATACAGTCAGAGGCCCTGAGGGCTCCAGACCTGGGGAAGAAGGAGTACCTAAAGTTGAAACAGAGAGGGGAGGTACAGAGAGGCTGGAGCAGGGAAGCGAGGCAGAAGAGCAAAGGAGGGGGTCTGGCTCTGAAGAGCCCAAGGGAACAGAGTAATGTGGATGAACTGAGGATGTTCAGAGCCCCCGACGTGGGCCAGCAGGAGACCAAAGGTTGCCAGTGAGGCTGGATGGCCCAGGGAAAAGCCAGGAGTGGGGAAGGCAGCTGAAATGTTGCAATGCGAAGTAAAAGTGAGGCCCAGAGCATTCACGGTGGGCGCTAGCTAGCTGCCGGAGACCTGGTCTGGGGACCCAGAAGTCAAGGTGAAGTGATGGCGGGCAGGGAGGGGTTGTGGCCACGGGTGAAGGCAGCCCGAAGAAGTTACCCAGAACCGTGAGGTTGTGCGTGAGGGAGACACTGAAGCCATCTCGGTAGGTGAGGATGCAGCCCCACAGCCCAGAGTCTGAGGGGCTGACTTGGGGCAGGAAGAGGAAGCTTCCAGCTAAGTGGTGATGGGGGGACTCCCGAACAGGGACTCTGCCCCGGAACCAGTGCACAGAGGCTGGCGGGTCGGGGCGGCTGAAGGAGCAGTTCAAAATGACCCAGTCGGAGATCCTGAGGGACCCTGAGGGGCTGGCAGTCACTGCTCAGGGATAAAGGAGGTTTGATTAGCCCTACCGCAAACACCCGTCTTCTAGAAGACAAGAGGCAACCCTCCTCCCACCACCACCCTGCAAAGCCCCCTTCCCCGTCCCCCCACCCCACTTCAGTCCAGTGCCCGGTACCTGGAGGTGTTTGAAATGGACGCTCCGGGACCCCCTGCCTCCTTCCCCTCCCCCTCCACCCCGCCCCCCCACTCTTCCCTTTCTGCAGACCTTGCCTGAGGATCCCCACTAAGCCCACCCCCTGAGCTACAGATGTCTGAAATGAGTCACTCCAGCCCTGCACTCTCCCCCCAACCCAGGGGTGCCTCCCCTCCTCCACCCTGGCACTCCCAGTGTGGGTGGGGGAGGGGAGCTCCAGGGGTGAGACAGTCTCTCCGTAGGGTCCTCTCCCCACACACGTGCTCCCCTGGGGGGCCCCCTTCCACTCTGCTCCCCACCCCCTCCCACTCCCCTCCTGGGGGCTCTCGGCCGGGGCCCCGGGCGACTCCTGGGAAGCACAGCCCCTACCCCCGGCCCTTCCTGCCTCCGGGGCAACGGGGACGGCGGCGCCGGGTCAGCCCCGCCAGCCCCGCTCCCCGCGGCCCGCCCCCACCTACTGGAGGCCTGGCCCACGCGCAGACGGAGGCTGCAGGCGAGGGAGCGGTCCCGGAGGTGCACGACCGCGCGGTAGTCCCCGGCGTCGGCGCGTCGGGCCGGGCGCAGCCACAGCGAGAAGTCCCCGCGCTGGAGGCCGCGCTCTTCCAGCCGCACGCGGGGCTGCAGGGGCGGCCTCCCGCTGCGCAGGCCGCCGGGCGCCAGCATCAGCACCACGTAGCGGCGCGGCCCTGAGCCCCGGGCGGAGGGCGCGGCCGGGCGCAGGCTGGGCGCAGGAGCCTGAGGGCTGCTGGGCGGGAGAGAGGGACGGGACTGAGAAATTCGAGGGGGAAGAAGCCTGAGCCAGAAGCAGTCACCCCCACTTCGAGGAGGAGGAAAGCCACCCAAAAGGAGATCTCTTGCCCGCTAACCGTCCCCATCCCCGGCTCCCCTCGGGTTGGGCCAGCGCCACCCACTCTCTGGAGAGGCAGGTGTAGAAGGGATGCAGGTGTGAGGGGAGCAGTCTTTCCCAGGAAAGGCAGCGGGGCGGGCGGGGTCGGGGGTGGGTGGGGGGAGCTGAGCCACTGGCTTCAGAGGGACTGACAGCTCAGAGGAGGAGACCCATGGCTAGACTGGGCCTGGGGTTATGAGTCGGGATGTCAATGCTGTTGGATTTGGGGGATCCTGTTGCCCGAGTTAGGGATGCATACCTGTCTGGTAGATGGTGCCAAGTGACCCCTGCGGTTCGCAGAAGGCTGACATCCTGGGGAGGGATTGTAGGCCTGCAGGGGAGCTGAGCGGGAGCCCCCTCCTGGGCCCACACCACCGGGACCTCTGTTCCAGACCCTGGAGCCTCCACTGGGGAGGAAAAAAAGAGGCCAAGGGGAGGGGCCATGAGCCAAAAGACTTAGGAGTAGAGAAGGAGCCTCAGTTACCTGAAGGAGACACAGGGCTGAGGAAGAACTTGGGTTTCTGTCCCTTCCTCACCCAATGGGAAGACTAAAGAGAAGCTTTGGGGGCAGAATGACTGCCCCAAGCAAGGCATTAGAAGAATCCACCCAAGCTAAGGACCTTGGCATCTCTGAGGTCCAGACATCCCTGCTGACCACCCCCTCCCCACCCGTGGGTCTGGAGGGCAGCCCTCCCACAGGGTCAGCCCCATCTTACCTGGAGCCACCCACTGCAGTTGCAGAAGCAGCAGAACCAGGAACTGAGCCTCCCACATCTCCCCTTGGGCCTGGGCCACGCTGAGCCCCCAAAGGGAAGAGGTCAGAAAGAAGGGAGGGACAGATGGACAAAAGAGAGTTCTGCAAAGATTTGGGGTGGAGGAAGGAAATCTAGAAGAGGGACAAGGACAGAGACCTAGAGATAGAGGGAAGAGCCAATGATCAGAGGCTGGAATCTAGAGGCAAGCTGGCCAGATCAGGCAGCAGGAGTTGGGGGTGGGGGGAGGGGAGGTTCCTAGCAAATGGGCAGGGCTGTGGCAGAGAGTAGAGTGGAGGCAAGGTGGCTGTCTTGAGCTGGGAGGCAGTTCTGCTGCTCCAGGGCCCTTGCCCCTGTCCTTCTGCCTTCCCTCCACCTTCCCCACTTCCCCTCCCCGTCGCCCCCCCCACACACACACCCCAAGGCTCACAGTTTCGCTTCGCAGTGGAAAGTCTGAGGGGGTTGATTCCCAGCAGCATTACCCTCCACTTCTGTGGTGGCGCTCCCCTTGTTTATTTCCTCAGTCCTGGGTGTCCCCACCGAACCCTCCCCCTCCCATCTGACTATTCCTCCTACCCTGGGCCTTCTGTGTTCTCTCCAAGCCATTTCTTCCTGGACTACCTGCTTGCCCAACTCTAAGCTGCTACTCCAGTCCCAACATTAACACTTTCTTCTTGGCAAGCCCTTTTCTTGGTACTCCCCTCCTCCCTCATTCCCTTAACCTTCCAGGACTTTCACTCAACCTCCCCACCCATCCCATGGCTCCTTGGGAATAAAGCAGACCTAAAAGATGGCGGGTGTGGGGAGGGGCACCCCAAGTCCCCGGAAAAGAAAAGCTACATTATATTGAGCCTTCACTATATACTAGTGAAGATATGGGGTGGAGGGACTGTATTGGATACTTTACAGACAGTAACTCATGAAATGTATCCCCCATTGTACAGATGAAGAAACTGAGGCAGGCTCAAAGATTAATTGGCCAAGGTCAGTTAGAGAGTATGAAGCCAAAAGGTGTCTGTAGTCCAGACTCTGGGTGAGTTACGCGTGTCCTCTTGGAAGAATGGTGGGGTCAATGTGTGTCTCTCACACACACACACACACACACACACACACTCTCCTCCAGTTCAAGACCCTTGTGTGCTCAGCAGCTTTTCCCAATCTGTAGGTTTTAACTAACAAGGCAAAGGAGATAGGGAGAAATTCTCGAACAGAGACCAAACTCAAGAAAAACTTGAGACAGAACTAGAGAAGGAAGTCTGACTGACAGAGGGGAACTCTTGCTCCCCACCCTGCCCAGCCTGAGGAGCCTGGCCCAGAGAGAAAGAGCGTGAGTGTGTGAGTGCGAAGACCTTGCACCACACCTGGGAACCACAAGAGGTCCTGGACTTCTCCCCTGCCCAACCAAGTGCTCACTTCCTCCGTGCCAGGTGGAAGACAGGTTTGATGCCAGACAACTCTCTCTCCAGGACCCACGAGGCTGAGACCCAGGCCTCCCATCCCTCTCCCACTTCAGGGGCGGGACTTCCTGTTTCTGAGGCTGCTTCTTTGACTGGTTCAGCACAACAGAGCTGGTAGCTTTCCACTGGGCTCAGCAGCGTCTAGACCTGGTATGGGCTAGCAGGGAAGCGTGTATGTTCTGCTGGGGAGGAGCATCCCCAAGAATCCAAAACCAGGAAAGAAGTTAGTTCTCAAAGAAGCTTCAGGCTCTGTGTCCACCCCTGGAGCGCTGATGCTGTCTTCTTGAGTGCTGGCTGGTAGCAGGGTTTGACTGCTTTTTTATAGAAGGCAAGGGTCCTGATGGAGTGTACCGTCTGTCTGCCACCCCTCCCTCTGTCCCCGGAAAGCAGGAGACAGGTTAAAAACAGAAGCGCGACCGTTTCTTTATTAAATTATACAAAAAGGGGAGGGGAGGGGAGGGGGGCAGCTGTGGGGCTCGGCCCCAACCCTGGCCCCACCCCGGCCTGGCGCTGTCTGAGAGAAGGGGATCTGAGGGAGACCCAGGGATCAGGCAGGGTAGGGATGGATAGGACATGAGGCTGGGATGCAGAGGTGAGGAAGGAGAGGCTACCGGAGGAGGGGTGGGGGAAGGGAGGAAGAGAGCAAGGACAGGGAGAAGAGCAATTGGGACCAGCTGGGGAGCTCAGATGGAGCAGGTCAAGAGGTGGAACAATGGCAGAGTGAGGATAGAAGGGGCAGTGTCTGGAGAGGCGGACATGAGAAAGGCTGGGGACAAAGAGGGTGGCAGCTCTGGTGCAGGGTCCGGAGCCAGGAGCCAGGTGGAGAGTGGCTGCACTCATCTGTTCCCACCCCCACCTCCAGGCCCCGAGGGGCCTCCCACCCCCAGCCCATTGGCAGGGGGGCTCATGCCGAAGCCCCATTTTCTGTCTTCTGCCGCTTGGGATCCGCTTCATCCTGTGGAAGGAGAGTTGGGGTAACTGCAAAACGGGAGCGGGACCTCCCCCTGTCCCTGCCCTGCTCCAGCCCCACCCCAAGCACCACAGGGGTCCAGGTCCAAGTCCAAAGGGCTCCCAGCCCCTGCTGCATCCCTGACAGCCCATCAGGCCCCACAACCCAGCCCAAACCTCCTCTTCAGCAGCTCTCTTCAGCGCGGGCCCTTCGTCGTCATCTTCTTCTTCTTCCTCATCTGAGGAGCCAGAAACGGGTCATTGGGGAAGGGCAGGAAGCTCTGGCACAGACCCCCTGTGGTTGCCCTCAGCCCTGCTTCAGGTCTTCAAACCCACCCTGATTCAGTTCCTTTGAGCCCAGCCTCCCCTGCCCCTCCCCACCTTCTTCTTCCCCTTCATCCTCCTCCTCTCCATCCTCAGCAGTTTCTTCTTCTTCCTCCTCGGCTCCGTTCTCCTCCTCCTGTGAGGACAGAGAGAGGGGAGAGGGAGCAGCGTCAGGCTGCCCGGTGCCTCCACCACCACCAATGGCAGGGGCGTCTGGAGGGACCAAGGGGGGGGCAGGAAGGGTGGGAGGGGCCAGAGCCAAGGCAGGACCCAGCACCCCTCAACCCCAGGGAAGTGGAGGGGAGCCCCGAGTCTCTTCCCCCCCCACCCCTCCGACCCCTCGGCACCTCCACCACTTCTTTCTTTCGCTCTTTTCGGCTGGCTTTCTCCTCCACCTTCTCTTTCTTCTCCTTCAGGTCCTGCAAGAGAGAAAGAGGTCACCTTCCTCTCACCACAAATGAGCTGCAGCCAGTCCCTCTCGCCCCGTTCTCCCGCTGCAGTGAGCTTAGAGGACTGGGAGAATGAAGGAGTTGGCTACAGTAGCTTAGAGACAAAACAGAGGTCCCAGGGTCCTCAAGGCCACAAGGGGGCTGGGACCGGACACCTGCCCCAAGACTCAAGGGAGGAGGGGGGGGTTAAAACAGAGGAATGGATGGCCTAGGTAACAGCTTTTTACTCCCATCAAGTTCTCCAAAATCTCACTGGCTGAAGAGTTCAGCTCAGCAAAGCAAATCCCCTCCATCTGCTCGCAGCCCCAATGCCCCACCCCCTCTTGAGGGCCCACGGCATTCCTGGCCTGCCCCCTCCCGCTGCCTGCCCTGCTCTGCCTTTTGTCTACCTCTGGGGCCTTTTCCTGAGTACTCTCTCCTGGGCATCCCTCCCAGCTTCCCCCTCCTTGAATGCCTTTGTTTCTCTGTCCATGTGTACCCCTACTCCTTAGGCTCCTCTGTGGCCAAACACCATGGGAACAGGGAGAGCACCCTAGCAAGATGCACACCTACTTCAAACCAGTTGGGAGTAGTTTCTTCCTCCCTACACCCGGCGGGTGGTGTGGTATGCTGTGCCCCTGGCGCAGGCACTGGTGTGGTGAAGGGGTAGAAGTGACCATTTCCAGGGGCAATGTCGGTAAAGGAAGATAAAGGAAACGTGGAAGGGAGAGGGCACTGGACATGGTGGATGAAGAGAGACAAGGGCTGTGTCTCGGCTGGGCTAAGATGAGAATGTAGATGGAGAAGATACCTGTCTGGGGTACCCTCCCCCCCACCCCCCCCAGGAGCCCAGCAGGCGCACATTTAATGTCCCATTCTGTTGTGACAGATGGAGATGCTCCTGAGTCCCTTCTCTCTGGATACCACCCAGTGTCTTCCAGTTTAGATTCCAGTCCTCTTCCCCCCACAACCCTCCCCAACTGCCCATGGCAGGCACTGATCAGCTGTGGGTGTCCCTGTGTGATCTGATCTGGTGTTGGCGTACAACTGTGTATCTGATTCCATGTGGATGGAAGTTTTCTGTGCGAGTAGATCATCCTGGAGGGTGTGTCCTTTCTGGACCAGGATCAGGGACAGCAGTAGGGGTTGGTGCAGAACGGCTGACCTGGAGGGACACTCAATTCCCTTCTCCCTTTAAGAAGAAAACAGGACACCAGACCCTCTCACTCCAGCTCCGTTTCTTCCTGCCACTTCCCCGTCCTCATTTCTTTGCCCCATGGTTGACAGGGCATCTCTACCACCTGGGTGGGCTTTCCCGGGCATCCTGGGCCTCTCTCCTGGAAAGAAGCCGACCAGCCGCCGGGGGCTGGCTGGTCGGCTTCTCTCCAGGGGCCCCAGCACCAGGTCTGTCTATGCTCCCCTGGCCTGAGTTTCCCATCTGGGCTGCCCAGACAGAGGGAGGGAGGGAGAATTCTAGGAAGGGAGGGAGGGAGGGAGGGAGACTACCGGAGACCAAAGTCCAAGGGGCCGGGCCCTCTCCTCCCCTGTCCTGTCCTTCTGGTCACTGTCCTTCCATGATCCCTTTTCCAGAAGGGTATGTGACCTAGGTCTTGTGCTAAGCAGCTCTCTGGCCTCATTTACTCAACACAGGCACACACACTGACACAGGCTGACACCGATTCACACACGCAGCTACAGAGGAGGGCCCATGAGATCCGGAGACACATGGCCTGGGTCTGGGCATTCTGGCACACACTCCTGAGACACACCAGAACGCAGGGGAGCTACTCGGCACTCACAAAGCAGCAACATGGCTCCAGCACATCCGCGTCTCCACATGCACACATGTAACTGACACGGGCAGTCCCACACACTCGCTGGATTTCAGACATACAAAGACACCTACTCAGCGGAGTCACATGCCACCGCACAGCCCACCGGAGGGCCCCACGGCACACCTTATCAGCTCTCACACGTAGCCCCTCGCTGCCACTGCCTTTAATCCCACTGGTGGCCCCCTTTCACTTCGGGGGCCTCTAGGAGCCCTCTGTGACCTCCCCAACAACCAACCCCATCCCCCCCCCACCCCGGCCAAGTCGGGCTCCCAGCCCCCAAACGCTGGCCGAATTAATTTCCCAAAGCGACACTCAGCAGGTTCCCTAGGGAAATTAGAGGAAGGCTGGAAGCGAGGCAAGGGCAAAGGGATGGAGCCAGGAAAGGGAGCCGATGTGAACAAGGACGGCTCGAAGCAATGTCTTGCAACGCTGAGCTTCAGCTTTCTCGAAGGCCATTCCCGCCTCCCTTCATGATTTTTAGGAATCCAAGACTCTTTAAGTCTGTCTGTGTTGGGGGAGGAGGGGGAGAGGCTGGAGGGGGCTATGGAGAGAAAAGAGAGCTGAAGGCCAGTAGGGGGAAGAAATGGATACAGACGGAAGAAAGGGAGAGGAGAAAACAGACGGAGACACTAGCCGTCCGAGGAGAGAAGCAAGAGGCAGTCGGGCCTCGAGGGGAGGGGCCCGAGAGCAGCAGCCTCCCGGGAGAGTCCTGTTTACTCTGGAGGATCTCAAACCGCTTAGCGGAGGAAAGGTGAGGTCAGACTGGAAGGAGAGACGGGGAAAGGGGGCGCGGAGAGAGGCAGCGGGGGAGGAGCACGGTAAAGTGAGCCGTGGCGCGCTCCGACGGGAAGCGGACGGGGTAGCGGCGCGCGAGCCGGAGCGGGAGAGGGGTGGGGACGGCGGCGGGGGCCGGGCGACGGCCGAGCGGCGAGGCCGGAGCGGCGGCGTGCAGCGCTCGGCAAGCTAGAGGGCGCTGGCGGGAGCCGCGCGAAGCGGGGTAGGCAGCGCCGGGCAGGGGAGCGGGGAGGGGGGAGGGCGGAGAGGGGTCCGCTGGGACCCGGCGCCGGGGCAGCGTGGGGCCGTCGGGGGCGGCGTGGGGCGCAAGACCGCGCGGAGCCCGGGGGTCGCGCGGGGTCCAGGCCGCCGCCGTCCCCGCCCGTACCTTGGCGCTCAACTCGGCCGCTGCCTCCACGCTCTTCTCCGACATGGTGCCGGGGCCGGGGCCGGAGCTGGCGGGGAGCCGGGGTCCCGGGGCCGGGACGGAGGGGCCCTGGACGGCGGAGGGTGGCCGCGGCCGAAACCTGGCGCGGTGACGGCGGCGGCGGCGACAGCGGCAGCGGCGGCCGCTCAGCAAGCTGGGTCTCTGGAAGAGGCGGCAGAGGCGCGCGGGGTGGGGCGGGGGTGGGTCTGGAACTGAGACCCGCAGGGCTGCGGCCGTCCGGAGGGCGGGCGGAAGGGCGGTGCGGGCGGTGGCCGGCGCGCTCCGGCCGCGGTCGCTCGGTCCTCGCCTCGCCGCCCCCGCACCAGCAGAGCTGCCGCCGACCAGCCGCTGCCGCCCCCGGGCAGGGAACCCGCTTATAAAGGCGGCGCTGCCCGACGGGAGGGGCTTCCCAGGGGTGGGGCTGGCGGGAGCCGGGAGGAGAAGAGAGGGGAGGGGGATGAAAGCGGAGGTTGGCGAGGTGGGGATAGGAGGATGAAAGCGAGGGGAGGGAGCGCGCGAGAGGCGGGAGGGAGGACAGGACCAGAAGGGGGAAATGGAGAGACTGACGGTCTCGGAGAAAGGAGTGGGGCGAGGAGGTGGGAAGGGGTGGGGTTCCTGCGGGGAGGGACCTCTCCGAATCCCGACCTACTGCCTGCGAAAGTGGAGTCTGTCTTTTGGGGGCGGACTGGAGGGATGGCCAGAATCCTTCTGACCCTCCCCCTCACCTCCCAAGAAATCCTGAGATTTTGCCAAGGGTTGGGGTGGGAGAAGCAGATGGAAAGGCCGGGCAGGTATTTGAGAAACCAAAAGCTTAAAGAAGAGGAAGAGGGTGGCGGAGCTACTTCCACATCACGCTGGCTTTCCCCTCTCGTCTTGCATCTCCTTTCTCTGGGTGGCCTTAAGAGGGGATGGGAGGTCCAAAAGGGCAGTCCACCCTCTGTCCCGGCTGGAGGCTGACTTTTGTGAACCCTACTGGGTTCCGCCCTTCCTGGATCTTTCTGGAGATCTAGAGGAGTCAGAGGCCCTCCAGGCTCCTTCCTTCTCTAACATGTTGGACTTCTCTGATTTCGCCCATCTCATCTCACTTGTCTTTGCCTGGTCTTTTTCTCTTCATCCCAGCTCATTCACCTGGACCCAGACCCCTCCCTCACGACCATTTATCCCTCACATTTCTCATACTTGTGTAGCCTCTTCCCCGCTTCTCATTCCCCTCTTCTTCCCTTCCATCTCTGATCTCCCTTCCCCCCCTGTCCCGGACCACACTGTTCCTGTCTCATCTGAGTCTCTCACCTGGCCCTGTACCCTTGCTGATTCCCCCAACTTCTCTCTTCAGGTACTGATTGATTTACATTTTCAATTTGCTTTTCTCTTCCTCTGCTGCCATCTTCCCCAGCCTTTCTGGATTGTATTTGCCTCCTTTGCAAGGGGTTCAGGCCTGGAGTTCCAGCCCCACCCCGTTCCACTCATCCTCAGTTCCTGGCCCGCAGTCTTGGTATCTTTGGATCATTTTGAGAAGCTTGGGGGTTTCAGGAGCTGGATGTATTAACGGTCAGGAAGGTGAATGGAGTGGAAGGCTAGGGTTTTGAAAAAGATATCCTTGGTGTGTGCCCACTTCTGTATTTGTCTATCATTATCATTATTTGTCTTTTCATTTTCCTAATAAGAAAGACATTGATCAATCATCATCATTTGGTATCTGAGTGCTTAAATATACCATCTTTTGGTCCTATGGTGTACACACCTCCCAATTTCTCTCTCACTCTTCCCATCATCAGTTTCTCAGTCTCCATCTCCTCAAAAATCTTGGAGCCCCACCCAGGTTTTTCCTTGCCGTACTCTGATCATCTTTCTGTGAGACCTTCCCATCTCTATCTCAGTCTGTTTCTCAGACTCACTCACTGATGTCTTTAGCGATCTCTGACCCTCTCCATCTCTGTACTCTCCTGCTTCATTTCTCTCCCTCTCCCCTCTCCTTTACCCCCCACCCAGTCTCCTGGTCTCGCTCCCTCCCCGAACTCTCTTTCCTCTCCCTCCCACCCTCCTTTCCTTTTCCCCTTCTCCACCTCCGAGCCCCGCCTGCCGTCTCGGACACCCTGCTGGGCTCTTACCCTGTTGCCCTGGTAACCGCCCCCCACTCCGGTCACCTCCAATCCCCTCCCCCCCCCTCCAATCACCGCCACCAACAACCTCCATCCACCTTCCTGCTATTTTCCCTGAGAGCCAATAGAAACCCTGTTGCCAGGTGGAATGCTCATTTGAATCAGCCAATCCAGGAGTCTAACTGCTTGCCCTGCCTTATATGGGGATTTGAGGAGGGCCACTCCCCCCACTCCAGCCCCACAGGGGAGAAGCCCCTCCACGGTCCTTTCTCCCCGCCCTGGAGAGAGCCTGGGACCCTCCCAGTCACCCTTGAATAGGGGCCTGGCCTCCCATTTCTCTAACTGGAACCGCCGGGGTTAGTGTGGGGAGTGGGCCGGACTGTGGGCTGGGCCTCTGGGCTGGGGGTGGGAATGAGGTGTGATTAGGAAAGGGAGGCGGAGGGAGCCGGGAATTTTGCCCAGGGAGGGGTGTCTGGGAGCGGAGGCAGCTGCAGTGGAAAATTCCAGGGAGAGGGAGAGGCAGAGAATGGGAATCCTGCCCCAAGGCCCAAGGGAGTGCCTTGAGAATCTGAGAGTTTGGACACTAGGGTCCCCAGGGACCACAGGAAAAAGATCCAGGAAGCAGAAAGCCTAGATCTAATTCCCTTCCTGCAGGGGAGAAGCATCTCTTATCCTTTCCTGTCTGGTTGGACAGCAGACCCGGCCTCCTGACGTCTTGGCTTCATGAGAAAGAAGCTAGAAGTGGAACTTGGGATGAATTTGGAGCAAGTGGGATGCTGAAAGCCTAACCCCATAGTCTTTAGGGTTAGTTTTTCTGAGCCTCTGGGGCCAGTGGTGTTAAATGGTGCCAGCTAGTGTTTGCTCCTTCCAGAGAACTACTGAGACCTTGTAGAGGCTTGCCTATTCCTAGAGTTCCACTACTCCTAAGTCCAACTGAGAATTTCTCCCACTAGCTGAATGGGGAAACCTGCTTCTTACACATTTTCTGGAGGTGGGAAAAAGGAAGCCAGGTGAGAAAAAGGGAGGCATGAGCCCCCTGGAAACCATGGCTGCTGGCCTGACATCCTAGAGATTTACTGTGTGAAAGGTGTTCAAACTCTTGCCATCTGATTCTTAATTCTTGCTTGTCTCCAGCTTCCTGACTTTTTTCAGCTTGCCTGTTTCTCTAATAAGTTAAGTGCTAAGGAAGGCCTGGTGATCCTTGGGGGCATTAGACAACAGAAACCTGAAAGTTGAACCTCCCCACTCTTCACTGTACTTTTTTATCCCCATTCCAGTTGCAGTATAACTCATTTTCTTTTCCTCACTTTCCCCTTTTTTTTCTTTTCTTCTTCCCCCCCCCCCCCCAAAACTCGAGTCAGTGGAGAGTTGAGAGAGAGGGACTCCTAGAGAGAGACCTAAACCAGCCTAGGTTTGATCATGTTTGTTGCCTGCAGGAATGTTCCTTAAGAAAGCCTCTTCACAACACTAAGGCGCATCCATCAGGAACACTGCCTATCACGTCATATCCATCATCACATTCCATGCACTCTTAAGTAGAGGTCACCCTTTTTCATTCTAAGTTTTCTTTTTGCCCTCTTTCCAAGCTTGAACTCCTGCCTTCAACAAACTTAGGGGGGTGGGGTGGGGATGTGGCTCAGTGGGTTAAAGCCTCTGCCTTGGGCTCAGGTCATGATCCCAGGGTCCTGGGATCCAGCCCCACATCAGGCTTTCTGATCAGCAGGGAGCCTGCATCCCCCCTCTCTCTCTGCCTGCCTCTCTGCCTACTTGTGATCTCTCTGTCAAATAAATAAAAAATCTGCCCAGTAAAATTTACTGTGATCATGGAAGTGTTCTATATCTGCACTTTCCAATACAGTGGTCACTAGCCACGTGTGATTATGAACCCTTGAAATGTGGCTCATGCAGCTAAGGAACTGCATTTCTTAAGGTTATTTAATTTTAATTACATTTAAATAGCCACCTATGGCTAGTGGCCGCCATATTGGACAGCACCACTTTATATCTCAGCCATAAACTCTCTCTTCTTCATCCACCGTCATGCCCGTCTCCATCCCCAGTGTTCCGTAGGTAGAATGGCAAGAGCAACTCTGGCTGCCATGCTGAAGGTCATCTGGGCTGTTGTCATATACTTTACCGTTGGTGCACGTCTATTCAGGGTTCCCACACTTTTACAGGTTAAACAGGCGATGTGCCTGAGGCAGAGGACGGAGAGTAGAAATGAAAAGTCTAGAAAAGTCTAGGGGAAATGTTATGGAAGTGACAGCTAGAGACTCCTTTTGCCCACAGGGTAAAAGACGGCAGGGAGGATCCAGGAACCAGGAGGAGGCAATGACAGTGGTGCCTGAACCCTCCCAGGTGACTGGTCTCAGAGGTCCTGTTCTTACTCTTCACAGTCTCCCTTCCGGTCATCAATCCCTCGGTCCTCTGGAGCTCCTCAAACCCTGCATGATCCCACTGAGTTCTCTTGCTTTCTAGTTCAGTTAAAGGTACTGTCCTCCACCCATTCATTCCTGCCAGGGGGTCATCCAAGACCACCTTTTCTTTCCCTCCCCAGCCCCTCCACATCTGACTTTCTAAAGATTCCTGGAGTGCCTCCCCTTCCATCCAGACTCAGTCCTGTCTCTGCTCCAGGGGTCAAGATCATGTGCTGACTTCTTCATTAGGGTTTTTGACCATACTTTAAGAATTTGTGGATCTTCAGCACTCACCTCCCTACCTGGCATACAGCAGAAGCTCAAAAATGTTTCCTGAAATGCATAAACTGACTTTCTACCTAAAATACAAATCGACTAAAGAATAAATAAAATAAAATACAAACCGACTATTGCCATTTCCCTACATAAAACCTTTTGATAGCTTTCCTAGGCCTATAGGATGAAGTCCAGAAGAAAATAGGGCCCTTCAAGGACTGGTCCCTTTAAACCTAACCTATGTACTCTTATCTCTCAGCACTGTTCCCTCAAAAGTTTTGCTTCATCGATGTTTCTACTCCTTCCAATTCTTCCCGAATGGAGCATACCTCTGTGCCTTTGCACTGATCACATTTCCTGCTTGGAATGCTCTCCTGGCTTCCCTACCCCTGTCTCCAGGTCACACTCCCTCTTCTGAATGGCTTTTGCCCTCTTAATATACATCTTTCTACCACAGCCTTCATCACAGGATTATAATCAATTCCACGTTGCCCCCTCTCACTAGGCTGTGAAATTGCCAGGGCAGAGGCCACATCTTCCTTGCCTTATTATCTTCAACCCCCAGCACCACGCCTGGCAGAGTAAAAGCTCAGTAGATCTCGATAAAAACTGTCACACATGTAGCTCAAACTTCAACCCTTAATGTCCATGTTAATCACAAGGTGTTCTGCCTCCTTCTGGATATCTTCTTGAAAAGATCAGACAATAGGAAGTTCTTAAGACTGAAAACTTCAAATTCAGGACCCTTGGGTAGCTCAGCTGTTAAGCGTCTGCCTTTGGATCTGGGCATGGTCCTAGGGTCCTGGGATCAAGCCCCACATGGGGCTCCCTGCCCAGCGGGAAGCCTGCTTCTTCCTCTCCCTCTCCCCCCTGCTTGTGTTCCTGCTCTGTCTCTCTTCCTGTCAAATAAATAAATAAAATATTTTAAAAAACAAAACCCTTCAAATTCTAAGCTGACCATTCACATTAGCATATCCATTAAAGATGGTCTAACAACTAATATCTTGTGGTCAAACTGCCTATGGAATTCACTTATTTCTACATCTCCTCCTACTGGGGTAGTCAGCTGCTGAAGGGAAGACCGTCTGGGTCAGTTACCCTGTGTATCCACGTGGTCAGGACCTTATAGCTAGACACGATTTCAGTATGTTCTTAAACCAGTACTTGTCTATTCTCAGTCAGTGCGGCAAGCAGGATGGTCATTTCTTTCTCATTCAGGTGCCCAGGTCAAAAAAAATCTAGGAGTCATTCTTGACTCTTCTCCATCATACCACATGACGGACATCCGTCTGTCAGCCGATTTTGTTGGCCCCATCTTCAAAATCTACCTAGAATCTGACCACTCCTCTTCCTCTGTTGTTTTGAATCTACTCCTAAGACATCATAGGGTCTCACCTGGATTATGGCAACAGCATGCTAATGGTCTTTGTTTCTGCTGTTGTCCCCCCAATAGTCTGTTCTCCATACAAGAGCCAGAGTGATTCTTCTGTAGGTCTTACAAAGTCCCACATGATCCAGCTTCCTTCTTTCTCTGTGACCTTGTCTCTTACTACTGCTCTTCCTTTCATTCACATCAGTCTAGGCACACTGGCTTCTGTGTTGAACATACTAATCATACTTCTGCCTCAGGGCCTTTGCACTTACTGTTTCCTCTGCCCAGAATGCTCTCACCTCAGCTTTCCTGAGCTTGTTAGGTCTCTGCTTCAATGTCATCTGATCAGTTAGGACTTCCCTAGTTACCCTAAAAAGCAACCACCACTTCCCAACTACTTGCTTATTCATCTGTCCCCCTTCTCCCGTGCTTTATTTTTGTCTGTGTCACTACTGTATTTCCAGAGCCAGGAATTTTACCTGACACACGATGGGCATTTAATATTTGTTGAATGGATATGGAGATGAAAACAAACTGAAACATTGATTTAAAAAAAAAAATGCTCGAGTCACTTTTTAATCTTACTCTGACCTGATATCCGTACAACTCTATCTATGGCAACTTAGCACTAATTTTCAGGCTTTTTCTCTTTTCCCCAAGACATATGCTCGTACACATACATACATACATACATACACACACACACTCAGTCACACTCATTCACTTTGGCTCTCCAGGCAGGAAATCCAGTCTCCCCTAACTCACACATCATTGCCCCAGCCCCACTCTGTTCCAATATCCTACTGTCCTGGAATTGCCCCAAATGTATGACCTCTCATTTAAAGAGGGTCCCTTTCCTGGCCCAGCTCTACTCTCACAAGGACTTTCTGACTGTGGCTCCATCAGACAGAGGAGCAAGTATAAGAACCACATTGTTGGGGCGCCTGGGTGGCTCAGTGGGTTAAGCCGCTGCCTTCGGCTCAGGTCATGATCTCAGGGTCCTGGGATCGAGTCCCGCATCGGGCTCTCTGCTCAGTGGGGAGACTGCTTCCCTCTCTCTCTCTCTGCCTGCCTCTCTGTCTACTGTGATCTCTCTCTGTCAAATAAATAAATAAAATCTTTAAAAAAAAAAAAAAAAAAAGAACCACATTGTTTCTCTTCTTTCCCCAAATGCTATCCTACTTGAGCTAAACCTCACTCCTGGCAGGGCCCACTGTCCCTCCTACATCTTATCATATAAAGGACACTCCAGTGACCGAGAAATTTCTGTTCTTCAGAGTTCATTGGACAGAGAAGGAAGGAGGGAAAGGAAGGGAAGGAAGGAAGGGACGGAGGGAGGAAAGAGAGAAAAGGGAGGAAAGGAATGGAAGGGAGGGACAGGGAAGGGAAGGGAGAAGATACACACAAGGGAGAGACAGACACAAACTCTGGTTGTGGGGGACATAAAAGTTACTTGTAAAATTACATTCCTTCCATTTTTGGAGTAGATAGTTGCCTATCTGGCATGTCTCTGGGGACTCTGGAAATGAGCTCTTCCATGTCCTTCTTCATCCCCACCTATTCAAGAATTTCATTTTAATCTCAGACAAAGTCCAGGTTTGGAGCTTTCTCTCATAGTTAGAAGCTAAATTGTAATTTATAAATACTCTTAGGAGAGGTAACACACTGATTTAAAATCAGGCAAAGGTAAATATGACCGATACTTGATTCTTAAGTTTTATAAGGAAGAGGAGAAAGGTTTCTAGGCATCTAAAGGCAGTAGGTAGACAGTACCAGGTAATGGAAAAAGAAAAAAGGAGGAGGCCGGAAGTTAAGTTCTATCTAATATCCACTTCTGTGAAGGCTGGACATAATGGAATGAGAAGGGAAAAGCTGGAAGGTGAGGGACCACACGAGTTAAGTCTGGGCCACAGAACTCTGAGAGAATACCTGGTCATGTGTCATACTGCCTTTGAGGCAAGAGGAAAAGGGGCAGTTGCAGGGTGGGATGTCCAGAGATAGAGGATCTGGAGAATAAATTGAAAAGATTTTACTAAGTCTCTTCCCCAGAAATATCAATGAAAAGCAAATTTGCTTTTATTCTGTCTTTATCTTTGGTTTTGCCAGTCTGACAGCTTCTAAATTATCTTTCCCCCTCTGTCTCCACTATTATTTTTCCCTCTTTAATAATGATCAAGTCCAAAGAAACCTGAGAAGCCCTGCTCCCAGTATCTCTTCCTGAGTCACCAGGGACCCCCTCCTTCTTCACCCCTAGGAAAGTATTGGGAACAAGTCTTTGGCATTGTCAGGCTCCACATAGCACTAATATGGCTAGCAGCCAGAGTAAAGAACCTGGGAGAGCTAGAGTTTGGATGAGTCTGGTTTAAAGTCCATCGTAGACAGTCCAAATTCCCCTGACACCCTGGGGGAGGGCCCTTCTCTCCAGTTGGGCCAGATTTTATGCAAGACATTTAGTATGTCAAAGTTTCAATCTTTGGCCTTGGAGTCGGATCTTCTGGGTCTGATTTCAGCTCCGCCCCGGGGTGATCCTGGTAATGGACCTCTCCACCCCTTTCTTCTCCCAAACTTTAGACCCTTGACCTACCTACCTGATAGAGGCAAGAAAGATCGGTGCGGGACTGGAAGCTCTTAAGGACACAGCAGTTAGAGAAAAGAAAGGGGAGAGACTGGCACTAAACTAAACGATTTCAGAACGACAACCTTTGCCCAGACCGACCCTTTACACAGGCTAACTGAAGGGTCCAGGAACCTCGCCAACGCCGGTCCCGCAGACCTGTAGTTCCAGCCTGGCCGAAGAGCGCCACCTGGCGGCCTGCCCTCCCAACCTGGATTCTCTTTGGCCCCGCCGGAGTTCTCGAAGGCAGAGCTAGACAGGGACAGAACTGTCACCTCCCCCTCTACGTCATTCCGAGGACCCCGCCCCTGCTTGGAACGCGCCTCCTCCCGATGGGACTGGCTTAGCACCTCCCCCGCAGAAAGGCCACCCTTCCTCCCTCTCGGGCAGCAAGCCGCTCGGGTAGAAAATCTGCTTAATGTTCCCCCCAGGATCCGCCCCACCTCGTCGCCCACAGGGAGCCCGTCCCTCCCCCCATGGGAATCTGCCCCCCGTCCTCTTCCTTCCCCTAATGGAATGTGCCGCACCGCCCTCCCTCACCCCGTCCCTGCCGAGGAAGGGGCGCCCCTGCTCTTGCCCCGCACCCTCACAGGGAGCCCCTTCCTGTCCAGAGCCCAAATCCCGGTTGGTGATGAGGCCTCCCCTCCCCTGGTCCCTGGAGGACCACGCAGAACTACACTCCACCGCCCCGGGAGCGGGCCCCAGCCGTCTCCGCTTGTCCGCCAGTGGGCGGAGCTCCGCGGGCCCGGCCCCGGGGCGGGCGGTCCCATCGTGACGTCACTTCCGTCCGGGCCTGGCCGCGGTTCGGGCTCCGTGGGCCGAGGGGGGGTACGGAGGTGGCAGCCGTGGGAGGCGGCGGCGCGGGAGGCCGAGAAGAGCAAGCCCGGACCAATCCCGCGTCTCGGGCCGCAACCCCCGATCCTGCAGCGCACCGAGAGGCTAGACCGGCCGGATGGGCCGCTGAGCCCGAATCGGGGACCGGTGAGGCTCGAGCAGAGCGGACACCCGGGGCCGGGGCGGGAGCGGGCCCGCGGGGCTGCGGGGTCTGGGAACCTGCGATGCGGGGAGGGGAGAAGGCCAGGCCCGCCGCTCCTGCTCGCCCGGCGGGGAGGCGGGGGCGGGGGGATCGGCGGACTGGGGCGATGGGGATAGTGAGGCCAGCCCCGGGGGAGGCCAGGCGGGCGGCCGGGGAAGAAGGGGGCGAGGTGGCTGGGGTCATTGCTGGAGCGAGGACCAGCCCTCGGGATTCGCATCCGGAACCGTGGCTTTGGGGGAGGTGGGGGGGGCCATGTTTCTGGCCTGGGCTTTGGGGAGAGGATGGCTGTGAGCGGGGGGAGGCAGAAAACTGCGAGGCTTGGAAAAATTTTCCACGGCCCTCCTTGAGAGGTTTGAAGAGCTCTTCTCTCCCTTGAGGGTGGTGTCGAACACCACCTGGAGAGGGTCTCACTGGAGTTTGCGCGGCTCGCTTACAGCATTTGGAAGGGACAGTATTCAGAGAGTCTTTACACTGAGCCGGCTGTGCAAAAGCCGGCTCCGTCCGCGTAGCTGAGCCTCTGCATCTTTACAGTGTGGAGCCCCCTGGAGCTAAAGTCAGGATGTTCCGCTTCATGAGGGACGTGGAGCCCGAGGATCCCATGTTCCTGATGTGAGTGTTCCCTCCCCCTCCTGTTCTAGAGCGCTCATCCTACTCCACTTCAGGGCTCTAAGTAGTTCAGACAGACATCTGGGTTTCCATGGCTGGCATTGGCTGGAACCAGCTGGATACTCAGCTCCAGCACAGATCAGAGAGGAAACAGGCATCTGTGCCACTGTTTCCCTAGGACTTTTCCGTTTTGTGGGGGAGGAAGTTGTTGACTGCTTGGCCCCTCCGCCATACACACGGTATACTCACTCCACAGGGACCCCTTTGCTATTCACCGTCAGCATATGAACCGAATGTTGTCAGGTGGCTTTGGATATAGCCCCTTCCTCAGCATCACAGATGGCAACATGCCTGGGACCAGACCTGCCAGCCGTAGGATGCAGGTAATGGTGCTGTGATGTGCCTGAGACCCAAGGAAATGCTGGGGGTGGTTAATAAGGTCCTTGATTTTTTCTTGCACTTCAGCCAACTAAGCAAGTGCAGTTATCTTTTTTAGGAGTGGGGGAGGAGGTCTGGCAAAAGGTCTTCATGAACCCATTTTGAGGGGAGGATCGAAAAAAAGCTGAGGCCATGGGCTCGGTTTGGTATTGTAGGGAGAGAGGAGGACGTGGTCTCTAATTTGTTCTTTATCTTTTCCTGTAGACTGGGGCTGTCTCCCCCTTTGGGATGCTGGGAATGGTGAGTCCTGATGTCCTTGTGTCCTTTCATTCCTTCCATTCTCAGACATGCTGTATACCCTTAGATGTTATTTCCAAATGTGGCTCCCTGGAATAGTAACCCTAGAATCTTTTTAGAGTGTTTGCAAAGCTCTGGGCCTGCTGTGTGCTAGGAGTCCTGTGGGTTAAAGATGCTAACTTATTGATCCCTGCATTCTAGGAGCCATACCTATTAGGAGAATGTAATTGCCTTGCAGAGTTTGTCTTTCTGAGGATGGAGATACAGTTGAAGGGCCAACAAAGATGGCTTTTGTTGTTGTTTTTAGTTTTATTGCCAATCCTTTTATAGGTTGGAGTCCATTTACTTGGGTGTGCTTCCTTAAAGATAGGAGGAAATAGGACAGTTGGAAGAAAGAAAATTGGATCAGAGCAGCCGTAGAGACTGAAGGGGAAGCCAGCCATAATACAGGAAGGGAAACACAAAGAGAACATTCTATATTCTGGTCATGCTAATGAAGAGTCAGAGCAGTTGCTCCGTGTGGAGGAAGAAGAGACAGGGAAAGTGTAGCTGTGTGTCTGTCTAGCGGGTACCTAAAGGAGACCATCTGAGCACTGACTATGCTTTCCTGACTCTGTTTTCCATCTCTTTGCTGCAGTCGGGTGGCTTCATGGACATGTTTGGGATGATGAACGACATGATTGGGAACATGGTGAGGCTCTAGCCCCATACGTTTTTGCAGTCTTGTTCTTAGTAATGACTGGCAGCACCCTTGAGTCCTCGAAGGCAGGGGCAGGGAAAAGTATGGTGACAGGCTCAAGCAGGCTGAAGTCACTGAACCCGGAGGCCACTGGATTCCCTGCCCTGCCCTCACGCCTGAGTAGGATGCAGCAACAGCAGTCTCTTAAGTGTGCAATTAGGGTTCCGTGTCTTCAGGTCCCTCTTTATTGTTGGACCCCGAAGAATTTGGGGGGGTGCTGATGAGCCCTGAGGTTTTCTCAGTTCCCACGTGTCATGAGAAAGCGGGGAACAAGAACAGGCAGCTGAAGTGTGGGATCCCTTCCTCAGAGGGGCCATTCAGTCCTGCAGTACCTTTTCTCCTCAGGAACACATGACAGCTGGAGGCAATTGCCAGACCTTTTCATCCTCCACTGTCATCTCCTACTCCAATACGGGGGATGGGGCTCCGAAGGTCTACCAGGAGACATCAGAGATGCGCTCGGCTCCAGGCGGGGTGAGTTGGAGGGCCTCTCCTTTCCCAGAGCGGGCAAAACGGAATGATACACAGAAAGCCTGGCTTCCTTTTTCAGGATTGGGTTGTGGGTGGTTTGTTGTAGCCATGGCTTTGGAAGCGGTGGCTCAGTGTGCCGTGTTCTGGCTCATCCCAGATCCGGGAGACTCGGAGGACTGTACGGGACTCAGACAGTGGGTTAGAGCAGATGTCCATTGGGCACCACATCCGAGACCGGGCTCACATCCTCCAGCGCTCCCGAAACCACCGCACGGGGGACCAGGAGGAGCGGCAGGATTATATCAACCTGGATGAGAGTAAGCCTTCCTCCCCACTCCATCACCCTTCTGACTGCTGGCCCAGTAGCCCCTGGTCCAGTTCCTGAGAGCTAGGAGATAGAAACTTTCTCTCTCTACCTCTGTGGATATTTCTTGGCAAAGTTAGGGGTGGGCCCCTGGTTTTACCTCACTTGAGCCTTGTTGTCAGCTTCAGGGGCTAAGTCAGGTGCTGGCATTGTCCTCAGTAGGAGGGGCCATCTGTCAGGATCAGTCCCCCCCCCCCTTTTTTTTCAAGTCAACAGATAATTTATTAAATACTTACTGTGTGCTTGGGACGATGCTCCTTAGCTTAATAAGTGTGCCTTTCCTAATTTCTTTCTTCAGTAGTCATACCTCTGGGCTGCTGGTGGCTTCCATATTGGAATCACTGTTGGCTGTTAGCTAGTGGAACCAGATACTAAGAAAAGAAATTGCTGCTCTTCCTCAACACATCCCCACGCATAATACTTTCCAGGCTTTGCCCTGTTTCTTCATCTTAGAAGGCTATGGCTCACTCTCTCAACTGCTTCCAGAAGCCAGCCTGTATACTTAAGTGGTCACGTCTCTGGTCTCTGTGCTCTTCAGGTGAGGCTGCAGCATTTGATGATGAATGGCGGAGGGAGACATCCCGGTTCCGGCAGCAGCGCCCTCTGGAATTCCGGCGGCATGAGGCTTCAGGGGGTGGGGGACGAAGGGCTGAGGGGCCTCCCCGCCTGGCTATACAGGGACCTGACGACTCCCCCTCCCGACAGTCCCGCCGCTATGACTGGTGAAGGCCCTAGGCCCTCAGCCTCTCTTGTAAGTACTAAGGGGGAGGAGTAGGTGAGGTGTGGAGCACGGAGGGGGGTTGAGGAGTGGACCTGGGCCCAGGCCTCTGCTGCGAAGCGGCAGCAGTCCATGTGCCCAGCAGATGCTGCCTTTTGGTGATATAAGTTTTCTTTGGTTTGGAAAGAGAAGAATGCTGTCCCTGGCAGAGGGGATTAAACGCAACTCCCCACTTTTATATTTGTCTTTCTTTTGACCTGTGCTCTTCTCTCTTCCCCTTCCAGGTACAGGCTGAGAGGCTGAAAATCGTCCCCTGGAATAACATTTTCCTCTCCAACTCCCACTCCCAATTTAATATTAAATTAACAGGCAAGCTGGCCCCCACCTCTCCCTGGGGGTCTCAGGGAGAACCTTTCACTGCCCCCTTTACCTACTTTTTCCTTCTTTAATTCCCTACCATGATGACTCCACTTCTCCTCTATCTGCTAACTTGATTTTTCATTTTGCTGCTCCATCTTTGAACCTCCTCACCTTCCCCATTCTACCCTTGTCATGCATTGAAGGGGCTTTTGGGGTGAGCTCTGGGCATAGGGGCTTCCTCCATCCCTCAGCTACCCTGGGTCTCTGCCACCTCCTCCTCAGATCCCCCCTGCAGGGGCCATAACCCTCATTCGGGGCTATGTGTGGAGGGAGAGGACTGGCTCCCAACCCTTCCTCCCTTCTCTCCCCCTGCACATCACAGAAATCTTCCCTACACCTTTCTCTACCTTTATTTTTTGATTTGTGCAACTTGGAACTAGGTGTTTATGGAATAAAGGAGAATGGAAAAAAAAAAAAAAGACGAAGTAGAATTCTGGCTTTACTTTTTGATCTTGTCTCGGTTCAATTTCAACCCTCCTGTCTCCTCGTTTCCTTCTTGCCTTCCCTCTGTCTCCACGTGTGGCCTTCTTGAGTTCAAGCCCCGTACCTCAGTGGTAATGACTGTGGGCCTGTCAGAGCCTGGCAGATAGGAACCAGCTATGGAAGTCAGCTGGCTCAGGGCGGGTGGGTGAAGACACTGGCAGTGGCCTTGCTGGTTGTCTCCCTTGCTTTTGCTGTCTCTTCACATGTCCGGGGGAGCATAGGGCCAGTCTCTTAGGTGCCTGAGGATTTTGCTGCTCCTTGACCCTCGGGCTGAGTTTGGCCTTGTCGTAAGGAGCAGGAAGGCACAGGCCTTCAATGGGGAGGCACCTAGGAGTCAGCAATGTTCTCCTACTCTCAGTTGTTGAGAATTTGAGCCCAGGGAAGGAGACCGGAGAAGAAAACTAATCTGGAACCTGAGCGGTGCTGAAAGGGGATGAGGTGCTCAAATTTCTCATGATGTTCACTCTCGCTTGACCTGGCTTGGCCAAATGGGTCACTTGGGAACTTACTTAAGGATGGTCAGTGCTCATAAGGGGCTGATGGTGGTTTCTTCTTTATAAAAATCTTCAGTTCTTTTCAGTCTATGGTAAAGTGAAAAAACCAGGACAACAGGGGTGACTGCCTGGCTCAGTAGAGCACGCAACTCTCAATCTCGGGGTCGTGAGTTCAGGCCCCACACTGGCCGAAGAGCTTACCTGGAAAACACACACACACACTCACACACAACCCAAGACTCTGGCTCTTCTCAAGGTAGGGTGGATCTTTCCGTGTCCTCTGTGAAGAAACAGACTCCAGAGACCTGTCTGGTTGCTGCTGCAGAGGGATGAAGCTGAGTGCGACAACCAGGCACTGACTTCGTATCTCAGGGCAGGTGCCAAATCTCATTAAATGGGGCTGGTGAAGAGGCGTGAGCAGAGTTAAGGGAACCAACCCTGCAGCTAAGAGAACCCAGCAATCTCAGAAGTCAAACAGGTACAGGTACCCCACCCCCCACTATCCAAAAGCAGAGCGTTCCTGCGAAACCTTTCGCAAGCTGAAATGGCACAAAGCGAACGGATTACCATTAACTGACATGGAAAAGTTCTTGAGCATTCCCAGACCCGAAATAACAACCTCTTGAATTTTGCTGAAACCATCTCGCTAAGGGACGCACAAAATAGAGCTCCCAGGCAGTTCAAAGATAGGCCAGAGGCAGGGAGCTGAGCAGAGCTCCTGGGCCAGGAGCTCGGTGGGACCTAAATTGCTGCAGAAAAAAACGCTGAGAGCTGTTTCCACTTTGTCTCATAAAAGCAAAAATCCATATTTCTTTGTGTTAGCCAAAACTGGTATTAATGCTGGTCTTTTGTAAAAGCGAAGTGATGTGGTATGAGCTTTGGAAAAGTGTGTGTGTGTGTTGGTAGGGGGGGTGCCTGTAGAGAGAATTCATCTCCACCTGGGTTGCTAAATTATAGATGATGGGATTTAGCACAGCCCTCAGTCTGAGGGGGTCCCCTGGGCTCTGTCTGAATAGACAGATTTACTTCCTCTGGGAGTGGGAGCGCTCTCCTCAGTCTCCTGAGGGGCCCACTGTTGAAAGAGCGCGAGTCCTGTGAAGGATGCCCAGAGGCTGGGTCCTCACTTGCTCTGCCAACCCAGAGTGGTCTTAGGCAGGTCCTCCACTTCCCTGGGCCGCAGCTTGGAAGTTCCCTACTACCTAGAAAACCTCAGGCTATATAGTTCATGTCCGACCTGCCAACCTGGATTTCAGTCACAGTGCCCACACTCACGGGCATGGTTCTGAGTGGGGGCCGGAGCAGGGCAAGGGTTGCCCTGATCTCAATCTAGGTGAGTCAACCCAGTGTTTCCCAAGCTCTCCCAAGTAGATCCTGGCTTTCAGACACATGAACTCGTTTTCACCTCTACTCCCTGCTCTTGGGTGAGGACCACCCTTCAGCCCAGCACTCATTCCTAGGGCCTGTGACTAGTGAGTAGGGAGAGATAGGTTGTGGGGAATTAGTTAGCAGCAGCCACCAAGTGAGGGACTCAAGAACCAGCCCCCTGGCACTTCCTGACCTGTCTGCTATTGTGGGGTGAGGCCCAGGGGACAGAGAGGGAAGGAACTCTCGGGAAGGAAGCTGACATTTTATTTCTGGTCAGCTCTCCAACTGGGCCCTGGCCTCATTCACAACAGCCATCCACTCATCCAGGGGACATGGTCAGACTCATTATTTTCCTGCATGGCTTGGAGGAATGAATTATCTAGAGGAGTGAAATGATGAATACAGCCTGGCATGAGTGAGACCTGGCTCTACCACTTAGCTCTGACGGGAGAGATTCTTAATCTCTCAACATCAGTTTCCCACTTTGTAAAATGGGCCTTTCTAGGTGCTGATGGCGCTGGGGACATGGGTCCATACCGCAGAATGGTGAGAAATCTGTGGATTAGTACAGAGAAAGCATTTGACACAGTATATGAGATATAAATGACTAATTTCTCCCAGATTATTCTGTCTTGCTCCTTTTTTTTTTCTTTCAAGGTTTTATTTATTCATTTGACAGAAAGAGAGAGCACAGGAAGGGGGAGTGGCAGGCAGAGAGAGCAAGGAGCCTGATGGGGACTCGATCCCAGGACCCCAGGATCAAGACCTGAGCAGAAGGCAGATGCTTAATGACTGAGACACCCATGGGCCCCATCGTGCCTCAACTTTACAGACTAACAAGTAGAAACAAAGGTTTGGCCACTCTGACCCAGCCCTGCTTGAAGTTTGGGTTGTTTTCTGTCCTTGGCTAACAAAGAGCCTTGGGTCCAACTAATACCTTCTACCTCATGCCCCCTTCCTCTGTCCTGCAAGCCAAAGCCCAAGTCACAAACCGGTTACCCAGAGAACCAGGAGCTGATCCACAAGAAGAATGGAGTATTTCAGTCTCCCAGCCCGTGTAGTCCAAGTCTGCTTAAATCCTCCACGCACCTGCCCCGCCCTCATGCTCCCCGTCCTGGGCCTGAGTCCTCCCAAGTGCTGAGAGAGCTGTAAGGGCCAAACTCTCCTCCCAGGCCATTCCAGTTGGGATAGGGTTAAGAAAAAAGTAGCCTTGGGGTGCCTGGGTGGCTCAGTGGGTTAAACCTCTGCCTTCAGCTCGGGTCATGATTCTAGGGTCCTGGGATTGAGCCCTGCATCAGGCTCTCTGCTCAGCAGGGAGCCCACTTTCTCCCCCTCTCTCTCTGCCTGCCTCTCTGTCTACTTGAGATCTATCTCTCTCTCTCTCTTTTAAATAAATAAATAAAATCTTAAAAAAAAAAAAGAAAAGAAAAAAGTAGCCTTTACTTCTCTCCCTCTTAGACGTCACTGGGGTCTTCAGATAGGAGAGGTGGGATCTAGGCAAGGCTGCTAGAAGGTGGGGAGGTGAAGAACTGGGGGCACGGGGAGGGAAGTTGGGTAGCTGGTTCTCCTAAGCAGTGTCCCAACTAGCCTCTGTCCCTGGGGAGAGCCTATAGGGCCACAGCTGGCATGGCGGGAGGGGAGTGCACTTGAGAGGCCCAGGATGCCAAAGGCCAGCAGAGCTGCTATGGAAGGTGGGCGGAGAGGGCTGACAGCTCTGAGCCTTCCCATCCTCAATGTTCACCCTGAAATAGTAACTCTAGGGAGACCAGGACAGGCATGTAGTACTTCTCCCTCTGGGCTCAGTACTCTTCCTTCCCCTGCTTCCACACCATCCCCACTCTGGACTATCCCTGGGATGAGATGAACTAAGTTAGTACTCAGAGTTCCTTGCCCTTTCTCTGCCTTTTATGATTCTTTTCTTCTCTGAGGTCCTTATCTTTTGCATAGGAATAAGATGCTACCCGCCCCCCCCCTCCCCCGCTCCCCACGGCCCTTAACCTCAGCATCTATCCCATCCTCTGCTGTCACCTGCCACCTAGGGAGCTTGCAGGTTCTGGACAATTCTCTCCAAGATGTCAGTGTTCTCCAGCCAAGAGGCCAACCCAGTGTCTGAGCCGTCTGAGGCTAGGCCGTTTGGACACATGAAGCTGGAGCATAGGAGAGGGGGCGTGGGAAAGGGTCATGGAGGTGGCATTGAGTCTCTAAAAGGGGGAGCAGAAATACCTTAGGCAATGTCAAGTTCACACTGAGGTGGGAAATGGTTTGACGGAAAGGTTCTACTGGTGAAAAATCTTTAAAAAAAAAAAAAAAAGAGGGCGCCTGGGTGGCTCAGTGGGTTAAGCCTCTGCCTTCGGCTCAGGTCATGATCCCAGAGTCCTGGGATCGAGCCCCGCATCGGGCTCTCTGCTCAGTGGGGAGCCTGCTTCCCTTCCTCTCTCTCTGCCTGCCTCTCTGCCTACTTGTGATCTCTATCTGTCAAATAAATAAATAAAAATCTTAAAAAAAAAAAAAAGAAATCTACTGGTGAATTTAGTTGAGATATCCTGGATTTGTGTGTGTTGGGGGTGGGTGGAGTTCCCAGTATACAGGGAACATGAGGGAAGGACAGAGGCTGATTCCCAATTCAAATCTTAATTAATTAATTTAAAAAGATTATTTATTTATGTATTTATTTGACAGAGAGTTCACAAGTAGCCAGAGAGGCAGGCGGGGTTGGGGGAGAAGCAGACTCTCTGCTAAGCAGAGAGCCGGATGTGGGGCTCTATCCCAGGACCCTGAGATCACAACCGGAGCCGAAGGCAGAGGCTTAACCCACTGAGCCACCCAGGGGCCCCCAAATCTTAATTTAAACAAACCCAGTGTATGATATAAATAAATAACACATTTAGAGTTAGAGACCTTACAGGTGATCTTCTCACCCCAGACCTACTAAAGCAGAATGTCCAGGTTGGAGAGGATTCCAATGCAGCTTAGCAACAGTTACAGAGATCCTCCAAACCCCCGCTCCTATGTCACTGCTTAAGAAACAGAGGTGGGGACGCCTGGGTGGCTCAGTTGGTTAGGCGGCTGCCTTAGGCTCAGGTCATGATCCCAGCGTCCTAAGATCGAGTCCCACATCGGGCTCCTTGCTCGGCAGGGAGCCTGCTTCTCCCTCAGCCTCTGCCTGCCACTCTGTCTGCCTGTGCTCACTCTCTCGCTCTCTCTCTCTGACAAATAAATAAAATCTTAAAAAAAAAAAAAAAAGAAAAGAAACAGAGGTGACATGCTTGCATGCCATGCAGCTAGCTACCTAGCAGTGCTCCAAGAGCCAGGACTCAAAACCCAGATTGACACAAATAATACCAACATGCTATAAAGAATGATTCACCATGGCGGGGGGCGGGGGGTGGTCCTTCAAACTGTTCCTTGGTGATTTGTAAAAACTTTTAATTTACATTAAAATTTACTCAAGTAATAACACCACATTTCAAATGATGAATGCCAGTAGCCCAGTATGTCTGTATTTTAAATCTTGTATTTTTTTAAAGCATTTAATAAAATTGCTATGTGTGTGGGGAGCCTGGGTGGCTCAGTCGTAAAGTCTCTGCCTTCGGCTCAGGTTGTGATCCCAGGATCCTGGAATCGAGCCCCGCATTGGGCTCCCTGCTCAGCAGGAAGCATGGTTCTCCCTCTCCCACTCCCCCTGCTTGTGTTCCCTTTCTCGCTTTCTCTGAAAAAAAAAAAAAAATCTTTAAAAATTGTTCTCTGTGTGTGTGTACTTTTGGGTGAGTTTTAACACATGTGGATTTGTGTAAGCACCCCCCATAGTCAGGATCCAAACAATTCCATCACCCTGAACACCTTCTTGCCGCTTCTCTGTAGTCACACCCTTCCTCGAATCTTAACCTTGACAACCACCGATATGTTCTCTGTTGCTATAATTCTGCCATTTCCAGAATGTCATAGAATGAAATCATAGATGAGAGTAGCTCCTTGACTCAGCATAATGCCTTTGAGATTCAGTCGTGTTGTGGCATGTATTAATAGTTTACTCCTTTTTATTGCTGAGTAGTATTCTGTGTGTTTATAATCTGTATCCATTCACCTGTCTGAGGATACTCTAGTTTCCAGTTTGGGGGCATAGGAACAGAGCTGCTATAAACACTTGTGCCCATGTTTTTGTGTGTATGTATCTTAATTTTTTTAGGAATGCAATGGAGTGGTATTGCTAGGTCATATAGTAAGTATGTATTTATCTTTATAAGAAAATGCCAAGGGGCACCTGGGTGGCCCAGTGGGTTAAAGCCTCTGCCTTCGGCTCAGGTCATGATCTCAGGGTCCTGGGATCAAGCCCCGAATCGGGCTCTCGGCTCAGCGGGGAGCCTGCTTCCCCCTCTCTCTCTGCCTGCCTCTCTGCCTACTTGTGATCTCTCCCTCTCTGTCAAATAAATAAATAAAATCTTTTTAAAAAGAAAATAAAAATAAAAGGAAAAGAAGAGAAAAAGTAAAAAGAAGAAAAGAAAAAAAAAATGCCAAGCTTTTCCGGGGTAGCTGCACCATTTTGCATTCCCACTGGCAAGGTAAGAGAGTCCCGGTTGCTTTGCGTCCTTGCCAGCGGTTAGTATGTCAGTTTTTATTTTATTTTACCCATTCCATTAAGTGCATAGGTGTTCTTCTATTTATTCTAATAGGTATCTTGTCACGGTTTTAATTTGTATTTCCCTAGTGATTAATGATGTTGAGCGTTTCGTCATTGCTTATTTGCCATCATTACAACCTCTTTGATGAAGTGTCTGCTAAAGTCTTCCTGCCATTTTTCAAAATTGCATGGTTTATTTCCTTCCGGTTGAGTTTTGAGCATTCTTTATATATTCTGGTAAGAAGTCCTTTGTTAAATGGCATTTGCAAACAATTCTTTCCCATTCTGTAGTTTGTCTTTTCCTCCTCTCCACCTCTTCTTTTTCTTTTCTCTTTCTTTCTTTCTTTCTTTTTTTTTTTTAAGATTTTTATTTATTTATTTGACAGACAGAGATCACAAGTAGGCAGAGAGGCAGGCAGAGAGAGAGGAAGGGAAGCAGGCTCCCCACTGAGCAAGAAGGCCGACGTGGGACTCGATCCCAGGACCCTGAGATCATGACCTGAGCTGAAGGCAGATGCCCAACCAACTGAGCCACCCAGGTGTCCCTCTTTTTTTTTTTTTTAAGATTTTATTTATTCATTTGAGAGAGAAGCAGAGGGAGCATGAGCAGAGGGAGAGGGACAGCAGACTCCCCACTGAGTGCAGTGCTCAACACAGGGCTCGATCCCAAGACACTGGGATCATGACCTGAGCCAAAGTCAGACAGTTAACCAACTGAGCTGCCCAGGTGCCCCAGTATTTTCCTTTTTGTTAAGTTTGCAATACTGTCTAATTTCTCTTGGCACTTCCTTTTTGATGATTTGGCTATTTAAAAGTATGTTGTTTAGTTTCCATGTGTTTGGAGATTTCCCTGTTATCTTTCTCTTATTGATTTCTAGTTCTAATTCCTTTATGGTCAGAAAGCATACTTTGTATGACTGCAATCCTTTTAAATTTGTTGAGGTTTGTTTTATGACTCAGGACATGACCTATCTTGGTAAGAGTATCATGTGTATTTATTTATTTATTTATTTATTGAAAGATTTTATTTATTCATTTGACACACACAGAGAGAAATCACAAGTAGGCAGAGAGGCAAGCAGAGAGAGAGGGGGAAGCAGGCTCCCCGCTGAGCAAAGAACCCGATGTGGGACCCCATCCCAGGACCCCGAGACCATGACCCGAGCCAAAGGCAGAGACTCAACCCACTAAGCCACCCAGGTGCCCTGCCATGTGTATTTAAAAAGAAATTGTGATTCTGTTGTGTCAAGGAAGTGTTCTATGAATTTCCATTAGATCCTATTGGTTGATGACAATTTTCAGTTCTATATACTTCTATATATCTAATTTTGTTTACTTGTTCCACTGTTACTAATGAGTTTTGACATTTTCAACTACAATTGTGGATCTGTCCTTTTTTTTTCTCTTTAATATCTGTGAGTTTTTGCTTTTTGTATTTTGAACCTCTGTAGTTAGATGCAGAGACATTTAGAATTATGTCTTCTGGGAAAAACCAAACTTTTTTATCATTATGTACTATTCTTCTTTATCCCCGGTAATTTTCTTTGCTCTGAAGTTAATTTGCCTTACTATAGCCAGTACAGCTTTCTACTGATTAGTGTTTTCATGGTATATGTCTTTTTATTCTTTTACTTTTAATCCACCTATTTTATACTTAAAATGGGTTTTTTGAAGAGAGCATATAGTTGGACCTTTTGTGGTTTTTAAAGTGCATTTTGATAGTCTGTCTTTTAATTGGTGTATTTATGCTACTTACATTTAATATAAGTGTTAATATGGTTCAGTTTACTTCTATCATTTTATTATTCTGTTTGGTCCTGTTTATAATTCAGCCACCTCCACTTTCAAGCCATTTTTTTATTGTTGTTGCTTATTTGGATTTTATTTATTTGTTTGTTTATTTGCTTAAGAGACAAAGCATGCTTGCACAAGCAGGGAGGAGGGGCAGACGGAGAGGGAGAAGCAGACTCTCCACATAGGGCTTGATCCCAGGACCCTGAGATCACGACCCGAGCTGAAGACGGACACTTAACCAAGAAGCTAGTCAGGTGCCCCTATTTAGGTATTATTAGATAGAAAGTATTCTACCTTTTTTTTTCACACTAAATTTTTCTTTCTTTTTTTTTTAACTTTTTTTTTTTTAAAGATTTTATTTATTTATTTGAGAGAGAGGCGGTGAGAGAGCATGAGCGAGGAGAAGGTCAGAGGGAGAAGCAGACTCCCCGTGGAGCTGGGAGCCTGATGCGGGACTCGATCCCGGGTCTCCAGGATCATGACCTGAGCCGAAGGCAGTCGTCCAACAAACTGAGCCACCCAGGCGTCCCTTTTTTTAACTTTTTTAAAAAAGATTTTATTTATTTTTTTGAGAGAGAAGCAACAGAAGCAGGAGGACTGGGAGAGAAATCCGGCTTCCCACCAAGCATGCAGCCCATGTGGGGCTGGATCCCAGGACTCTGGGACCTGAGCCACCCAGGAGCCCCATCTTTTTTTTTTTTTTTTTTTTTTTTTTTTAAGTGAAGGCCCTGGGGCAGGAACGGCAAGCTTTTTCTGTAAAGGGCCAGATAATATGTTAGGCTTTGCTGGTCATACAATGTCTGTTGCAACACTCGACTGGTGATGTAAACTGGTGCCACCACTGTGGAAAACAGTATGCAGTTTCCTCAAACAGTTAAAAATAGAGCTACCCTATGGCCCAAAAAACCAAAAACACTAATTCGAGGGGATACATGCACTCATATGTTGATAGCAGCATTATTTATAGTAGCTGAACTATGGAATCTGTGCACATGTCCATCGATAGATGCATGGATAAGAAGATGTGGTACAGATACACAATGGGATATTATTCAGCCATAAAAAAGAATGAAATCTGGCCATTTGCAATGACGAGGATGGAGCTAGACAGTATTATACTAGATGTTCCAATAAAATTTTATTTACAAAAACAGGAAGTGGGCTGGTTCTGGCCTGTGGAGTGTGGCTTACTAACCCTTGGTCCAGGGGTTATAAAATCCACACTTACCATAGTCCACTTAGAATCTGTACTTCACTACCTCAGGTTAAATGCAGATTTTACCACCACGTTAGGCCCCTTTATTGTCTCTCCTTTGTGTTGCAGTTGTCATAGGTATTAAATCTGCAAATGCTGAAAACCCCATCAGAGTTTTATAACTTTTACTTTCAATTGTTAGAGACATTTTTTTTAAGATTTTATTTATTTGACAGATGGAGATTACAAGTAGGCAGAGGCAGGCAGAGAAAGAGGGGGAAGCAGACTCCCTGCTGAGCAGAGAGCCGGATGCGGGGCTCGATCCCAGGACCCTGGAATCATGACCTGAGCGAAGGCAGAGGCTTTAACCCACTGAGCCACCCAGGTGCCCCTGTTAGAGACATTTTAAAGAACAAGAGAACAATCTATACTTATCAGATCTGTTTCTCTTCCTTCTTGATGTCCTGTTTCCTCAGTCACTGTTTTTCTTCTGTCTGAAGAACATTGTTTAGCATTTCTTTTATTTTTTAAAAAAGATTGATTTATTTGAGAGAGTGCGAGCAAGCAAAGAGAGGGGCAGAGGGAGAGGGACAGAGAATCCTGAAGCAGACTCCCTGCTGAGCACGGAGCCCGTCCATCGCTTGACCCTGAGATCTTGACCTGAGCCAAAATCAAGAGTTGGGCGCTTACAAATATTATGAAAATGTCTATGCTACCTAAAGCAATCTACACATTTAATGCAATCCCTATCAAAATCCCATCAATTTTTTTTTCAAAGAAATGGAACAAATAATCGTAGTGATCCAAAGGGGCATGTGCACCTGGATGTTTATAGCAGCAATGTCCACAATAGCCAAACTATGGAAAGAACCTGGAAGTCCATCAATGGATAAAGAAGTCCATCAATGGATAAAGAAGATGTAGTATATAATACAATGGAATACTATGCAGCCATCAAAAGAAATGAAATCTTGCCATTTGCAACGACGTGGATAGAACTAGAGGGTATTATGCTTAGCGAAATAAGTCAATCTGAGAAAGACAACTATCATATGATCTCCCTGATATGAGGAAGTGGAGATGCAACATGGGGGGCTTGGGGTGTAGGAAAAGAATAAATGAAACAAGATGGGATCGGGAGGGAGACAAACCATAAGAGACTCTTAATGTCACAAAACAAACTGAGGGTGGCCAGGGGAGGGGGGTGGGGAGAGGGTGCTGGGGTTATGGACATTGGGGAAGGTATGTGCTATGGTGAGTGCTGTGAAGTGTGTAAACCTGGCAATTCACAGACCTGTACCCCTGGGGCTAATAATACATTATATGTTTATAAACAAATAAAATTTTAAAAATAATAATAAATATTCAATATTTTAAAAAAAAGAGTTCGGTGCTTAACCAACTGAGCCACCCAGGCGCCCCCTTTAGCCTTTCATTTAGAGTGGTCCTGCTACTGACAAATTGTTATACTTTCCTTCACAGAAGAATGTCTTTATTTTACATTAACTTCTGAGTGACATTTTCATTGGACATAGAATTTTTCTTTAAGATTTTATTTACTTGAGAGAAGATCTCACACAAGCAGGGGAAGGGGCAGCTCCCTGCTGGGCTCGATCCCAGGACTCCAAGATCATGACCTGAGTTGAAGCAGATGCTCAACTGGCTGAACCACCCAGATGCCCCCATCGGGTATAGAATTTTGAATTGACACCTTTCTTTCAGCACTTTATTATTTTTTTTTAAAGATTTTATTTATTCACTTAACAGAGAGGGAGAGTACAAGCAGGGAGAGCAGCAGGCAGAGTGGGAGGGAGAAGCAGACTCCCTGCTGAGCCAGGAGCCGGATATGGGGCTTGATCCCAGAACTCTGGGATCAGGACCTGAGCCAAAGGCAGCCATTTAAAAAACTGAGCCACCCAGGCGTCTCTCTTCTAGCACTTTAAGTGTGATTCTAGTCCCTCCAGCTTCCTAGTTTTGATGAGGAATCTGCAGTAATCTGAGTCATTGTTCTCTTATGTGAAATCGGTTGTTCTTCTATAGATTTTCTGTGGATATTCTTCTATGTTTTTTATTTTCAGCAACTTGATTATGATGTCTGGTCACAGACTTGAGTATATTCTGTTTGCTCTTCATCAAGCTTCTTGAATCTGTGTATGTCTTTTGCCAAACTTGGGACCATTTTAACCATGATTACTTCCAGTAATTTTTCTTTTTTTTTTTAAGATTTTATTTATTTATATGACAGACAGAGATTATAAGTAGGCAGAGAGGCAGGCAGAGAGAGAGAGGAGGAAGCAGGCTCCCTGCTGAGCAGAGAGCCCGATGCGGGGCTCGATCCCAGGACCCTGAGATCATGACCTGAGCAGAAGGCAGAGGCTTCAACCCACTGAGCCACCCAGGCGCCCCTAATTTTTCTATTTCTTACTTTTTCTCCTCACCTTCTGGGACTCTGTTGACACAAATGTTAGATCTTTTGGTCTTGTTCCACAGGTCCCTGAGATCCTGTTTTCTTTTGTTTATCTTTTTTATCTGTTTAGATTGCATAATTAATATTGACTATCTTCAAAGTCACTCCTCTGTTGTCTCCAGTCTGCTATCCAGTGAATATTTTATTTTACTCCTACTTTTCAGTTCTAAAATTTCCATTTGACTTTTCCTTAGGTCTTCTATTTCTTTGCTTAAACTTTCTACCTTACCATTTGTTTCGAAAGCATTCTCCCTTTCTTCTTCCAGTATGTTTATACTAACTGCTTTGAAGTCTTTGCTTTAAATTTCAACATTTGTCATGTTGGGGGTGCTTGTCTTTTCCCTACAGAGTTTTTTGTATGCTGGGCAATTTTAGATTGTATCCTGGATATTTTGAATATCGGTTGAGACTCTGGATCTTATTAAAACGCTAACGGGAATGTTTGTTTTAGCAGGTGATTGATGAGGTTTTGTTCCTGCAGCAGCTTGTCTTCTTTGGACTGTGGTTCCAACGTCAGTTTAATTTTCAGTTTGTGGGGCTATCCACATCAGTCCCGGATGTGTGCCACCCAGTGGTCAGTGGGACCCAGACAGTGGTCCACCCTGTAGCTCAATTCGTAAAGCTTTGATAAGACGTTTAAGGTCGGGTCCGTGCTTGTGCAGATTTGAGGTGAGCCCAGGAATGCACACACAACTCTATGGGACTCTTGATTTCCCTCCTCTCTCTGATCTCCCTGATACCTTCATTCTCCGGGTCTTCCTTTCCTGATCCTCCGGCCAAAAAAGAGGGGGGGCTTTAGTTTCTTTACTCTGCTGCGCATTTCCCACTATGTGTCTGGGCTAAGCATCCAGAAAAGAAAGAAAGAAAAAAGCAGAGCGATTTGCCTATTTGCCTCAACGCTCTTGAGACCACAGCTCCTGTGCTAGAGGAATTCCCCTCCCTCAGGTTTCAGTGCCTGCCCAGCCACTGTTGCCCCATTATGCAGCTATAGCTACACTACCATGGTGCTGCCCGGGGCTAGAGGTAGGAGAGAAAGAAAAAAACTGGAGATTCTCCTACTCTCTGACCCTTAGGAGTCCCTTTCTGGCTCCTCAGACCTGCAATCAGTAGATGGCTCCAAGAGGAACTCTGTACAGACCTGATGTACATTTCTGGGTTTGGGCCACCTCTGAGTCCACTCTGGGCAATAATGGGGGGGGCGGGGATGGGGGGGCGATGGCAAACTCACCACTGGTTTCACGGAACTTCAAATTCTGGTTTCTTCCTCCCTGCTACCATCTACTTCTCTGCTATCTCAGAGTTGTCCCATGCAGTCCGTCTGGGAGCCCTGGGAGTGATGGGGGAGGGGTGTGCCTACTCCAGGTGTGCCTACTCCTTTTATCATCTGTGTGGTCCTGAGCAAGTTACATAACCTCCCTGTACCTCTTCTGTCATCTTTAGAGGAGGATAATAGTGGTATCAACTTCACAAGGCTGTTGCATGGATTAAATGACTTTATATATGCAAAGCACTTAGCATCATGTTTGACTGTAGGAAGCACTTAATATTAGTCTTAAACGATCATAAAAAGATTGGACAACAGAAATAGGCACAAAGACAAAAATCACCCAGAACGCCAATGCCAAGAGGTATAACATACATTAGGGTCATATTACACTGCCAGGTGTTCATCATACTGTTCTTTCCACCCAGAATCCTCCCTTCCTTCGTCAGGCCAACTGCCACTAAGGCTTCTACTTTCACTGGAAAGTAGAAGGCTTTCCTGACCCCAGGTAAGATGTAGATCCTTATGCTAAATGCTTTCATTTCACCCTATACTTCTCAGCACTTATCACTTTTAATTACTTAACCATATACTCAAGAACCTCAAAGGACAAGTTCTCTCTCTTGTCCTGTACTCACAGTTTCACCTTTGCATATCCTTCTCTTCCAGATGGTGACCCTGCGTCTCCATACCTGTCTTCCAAGGCCCTACAGTAGGAGCCTTCTCAGCTGATCCAATTTGGCACTAATCTGGGCAAGTCTGCTTATATAAATGGGACTTCTCAGCACAGAGCTGAGTCAATGAGGACGGTGAAGGCATATTTCTGGTCCACATCCTGGAGATTCTAATTCAGTAGGAACTGGGGTGCGAGCGGGGTCCAGGAATATGCATTTTCAAAAGCTCCCCTGATGTTTCTGATGCTGGTGGCCCACAGAAACAGTGTCCGTGGTAGGCAACTTCTAGTATGGCTTCCAATGGTCCCTGCCTTCTGACAGTCAATAGGCTGGACCTGGGGACTGGTAAGAGTGATAAGATACCTCTTCCACGATTAGGTTACAAGACTGATTCTGCTTTCCTGATGTGGTGTCTCTGGCTCTTGCTCTGATAGAGGGGGCTACCTGGGCTGCCTCTGACCAACAGCCAGCCCAGAAACGAGTTCCTCAGTCCAGCCACCTATGAGGTAGTGAATCCTGCTGACACACTGGGTGTGGATGGAAGGAGATCCTTCCCCTTGGAAACTTGAGATGACATGGCTCCTGCTAACTCTTTGATTGCAGCCTTGTGAGAGACCCTGAGGCAGAAAACAGTGTGCCCACATTCCTGAACCACAGAAAATCAGATAATAAATGTGTGTCATTTTTTTATAAATGATTTTTAAATATTTTATTTATGTATTTGACAGAGATCACAAGTAGGCAGAGAGGCAGGCAGAGAGAGAGAGGAGGAAGCAGGCTCCCTGCTGAGCAGAGAACCCGATGTGGGGCTTGATCCCAGGACCCTGGGGTCCTGACCTGAGCGAAACACAGAGGCTTTAACCCACTGAGCCACCCAGGCACCCCAAATTTGTATTTTTAAAAAATGTTTTATTTATTTGACAGAAAGAGATCACAAGTAGGCAGAGAGGCAGGCAGAGAGAGAGGGGGAAGCAGGCTCCCTGCTGAGCAGAGAGCCCGATGCGGGGCTCAATCCCAGGACGCTGGGATCATGACCTGAGCCGAAGGCAGAGGCCCAACCCACTGAGCCACCCAGGCACCCCCCAAATGTGTATTTTTAAGCCACTAAATTTTAGGGTAATTTGTTACACCATATTGGATAACTAATACATTGCCTGGACTGCCCAAAGCTCCCTTCTACTCATTCTTGTTGGAAAACGCATCTAAGCAGAGAATTCCCAAACTTTCTTCAATGGGATTTCATGAATACTGACTGTAGACATTGTCTTTGCTCTTGTTGTGCATGAAGACTTACACCGGTCCAGTTGCTGATTTTAGCTTCAGACACTTTGGCATAGTCTTTTAAGTGTCACCAGTTTCATGGGCATGAACTCTGAATTCTCATAAAGGCAAGTCTTCTTCCTCTTCCCACAGCGGTCCAGCCATAAGACCACTTAAGACTGCTGTAGCCCAGGGGATCAGTGTGTGAGAGTATGCCCATGGTGGTTAAGATTCTTGGTTGGAAATATTCTGGCGCCCTGAGCTTGGTTGTACATGGAATCTCTAAATCCTGAACCAAGTTTCATGGTCAAAAACTGAGCCCCAAAATAATCTGCTCCCCCTTCTTCATGCCTTGGTAGCCAAGGCCCCGTCCCTCTAAGTCAAAGACAGACTGACTTTGTGTGTCCTTGGGGCCATGTGAATGGTCTCTCTCCCGCTTTGGATGTTAAGCCAGGCAGTCCCAGCTCAGCCCACACTTAGACTCTGGAGCCATCCACTGAAGACTGGAACTAGAGAGCTGAGAGAAGTTATGGAGCCACTAGCTGGAACTAGCTTCCAAGAAAACAAGATACTAAGTTCAAGTGAAAAGTTGGGGAAGGAAGTGGGGGGGGACAGGTTCAAAGTGCCAGAAATTAGCAACTTCTACACATTGAAGGGTATGGGAGGAAGAAGGGGATTATTGCACAGATAGAGACTGAGAACCAAGACAAAACAGGCTCAACAAGCTCGTTGAGGGCAAAGCCAAACCAAGAAGCCAGAAGTGTCAACTCCCAGTTGGCCCAGTAAGCCTGCACAGCCCCCTCCAAACACGCCCAGCCCACTTTTAATCAAAACCTCAGGATCCCACCTCACTTTCTAGTTTGTGACTGAAACCTTTAGCACCCGCAGAGTGGTCTGTGCTAGGTGTCCACCTAGAGAAAAACACAATCTCTAGAGAGCAGCTCAGTCAACACTGGGACCCTCAGGAGGCAACCGCTTTATATGCAAGTGGGGGCCGGGGGGGGCGGCCAACTGTCCCTCACACTAGAGCTTCACAGTTCTTTTTTTCTTCCCCTCACAAATGTTTGCTCTTTATTTATTTATTTATTTATTTATTTGACACACAGAGAGAGATCACAAGTAGGCAGAGAGGCAGGCAGAGGGAGAGAGGGAAGCAGAGGAAGCTCCCTGCTGAGCAGAGAGCCCGATGTGGGACTCGATCCCAGCACCCTGGGATCATGACCTGAGCCGAAGGCAGAGGCTTAACCCACGGAGCCACCCAGGCGCCCCAAGCTTCGCAATTCTAAAAAGAGTGCACAGCAGTGCGCTAGATCAAGGAGACCAATCGTCCCAGGACGGGAAGCTCTGCCTTGGACGGTGGACGGGAGCCTGCTGCTGCTTCCTGCAGATCTCAGAGTCCTGTGTGGTTCTGATGTAAAACCTGAAGGTTATTATCAACTCTTCTCCCTTATAATTCTGCAAGAAGGAAAGCAACAGGCCGCAGCCCAGCTCCCTGAGAGGAGGGCCAGCGACGGCCACTTTGCACGTCTAGTGCTTTGCATGTGGTGGTGCTCAGCACGCACCCGCTGCTCCTGAGTGAGTGATGGAGTACTGAGCAATCTGTCCCAAGTCACACGACTCAGGGTCTAGGTCTCCTGGCTCCTAGGCCAGGACCCAGCACCCAGGACCTGGTTCTCTTCTCTTTCCAGCACTTTGCTTTAGAGTGGACGGACAATGAGCCTTCTTCCCATCTGCACATATCAAAGACAGAAGACACCCATTTCCGGGCATGTTTGTAGATAGACTCTCATAGGTTTATTTCTGTTCCATGTTATATATAGATATATGTATATATATACTTTTTTTTTTTAATACAATCTATATCCCCTTCCCTTCCCCACCAAACTCACAAAAGGAAGTATAAATCGTTCCAGGATTGCCATCAGGCTTTCCAAGATAGCCAGGGCTAAGAAAGAGCCATCTCTCAACATCTCAAGAGACGGGTGCCCTTCTTTGGCTCTGGGGTCATTGAAGCAGCAGCATTCCCAGGACCCAAGGGGAGGAGAGAGGAAAAGAAACAATTGTAGTGTGACAGGATTCTAGGATGAAAGTGTCCAGTGACTCCGAGAATGGCAGACTGGCTCCCAGGATTCTCCGGGTGGGAATAAAGGCAGAAGCCCTATGGCTCTTCAGATGCTGCCCAGACAGGCGGGGGGCGGTAAGTAGTACAAACCGGGGATTAGGCATGCGGGGATGGGGCAGTGTGAGAAGAAACACGTGTGGTTATGCTGGAGAAGTAGCAGCCCCACCTACTCCATGACAGATAACAAACAGGGATAGATGCTGGCCCCCCACCCCCGTTTTAAAGAAACAGGGAGAGAGCATGGCAGGGAGGGGGAGGGAGACAACGGGACACACAATAAAGTCACATAAAGCAAAAGTACCAATAAAAACATGACTTGTACTTGCCTCCTCCTCAGAGAAGGTGTGATCTATGCTTGGGGGTCAGGGAGAGAAGAGGGAGGTTAAAGGTCATGAACCTAGGATTATCAGCTGGCCAGGGGCACAAGGAGGCCGAGGACTCCTAAAGGACAGGCAGGCAGCTAGGACCCCGCATCCCCAGAGAAGAAACGACAGTCCCTTCAGTTCGACTTGGACCAAATCTTGGCGCTCCCTCGGAGTCTGGCAAGGGGAAGAGAGAGAGAGAGGCTGCAGGGAATCCCCTCACCCCTGCGGCCTCCCCCCACGTCTACTCCCATGCAAACGACTAAAGGGGCTGAGGACAGCTGGCTCTCTGAAGTAAAAGCAGGACACCCCGGAAGCAAGCGGTTCCTGCCACGTTGGCTCACCCCTTGCCCTTTGAGGCTTTCTTGCTGGGCTGGCGCTGGTTGGTGCCAGGGGCGGGTTCCCTCAGCTCAGTCAGGTGCTGCTCAGGGTCCTGAGATGTAGCTGCGGCAGCTGCTGCTGTTGTAACTTTGATGGTTTTTTTAAGGTTGGCCACCTAACCGGATGAAAGAAATGGGGGACAGTAAGGGAAGTCCCAGAATCCGACAGGCCCTGCCAACCTCGACTGTTTGCTACAGCCACGGTCCTGACCCCTCCACATGGGACAACCGGCCCCGGCTGCGTGAGCTCGGGAGCTCGGGAGCATCCTGATGCCTCGCCCGCTCACCTCACTCTCGATCTGCTGCTTCAGGCCCAGCTGCTGCTCCTTGTGCTGGTTGGCGCGGCTCACCTGCTCCTCGATGCCTGACAGCACCACCTCACAGCCCACACACCTGCGAGATCAGGAGCGGAGATGCGTCAGCAGGAGGCTGGGATCGCACACTCACGGCAGACTGACTCAGGACACCCTGCATGCAAACACCTTGTCTGAGGTAGGGACCCTCGCCAGGGCACCTGGAAACCACGTACAACAATAGTCCCAGGAGCCACAAAGACACCTGGAGGGGGGGCCGGGGGGGGGGCAGCCCAAGACAGGTAGGGGAAGTGCCTGGAGTAACGCACATGTGAGAGGAGGAACCGAAAACAACACTGGGTAGATGCTGGAGAGAAGGTAAAAAAAGGTATATTAAAGTTAGACAAGAACACAAAGAGAAACACGGAAGCAGAAGAGACCCAGGGCCCAAGACCTGCTGCTTACAGACCGATGGGATGAATCCAGCTTAAGACAAGTGAGGATCCAACACCCCACTGAGGAGCCTCTCAAGAGTACTGCTCCCCGCTCCCCACAATGACTATGCCAAGGACACTGCTTCCAGCCTCTTGCCCCGCAGGCCCTCCTCTGCTCCCTTCTGCCCTCAGGAGCTTCTGAAGGAATGAGCGCCTCTCCCTTCATCCTCTGGGACTCTACCTCTGCAGCCCAGCCCAGCTCTCCCCACCCCCGCAAAGTACCTCCCCCTTTCCCGGAGGGAGACAAGAAGGAACAGGGCCAGCACAGGGGTCTCACCACTCCTGCAGGGTTCGAGCAATGGCACTGAGGTCCTGGCGCTGGATGTCCCGCCCGATGCTGTAGTCAACCTCCAGTCGCTGGTTGCGCTGGTCCAGGGAGCCGCGGAGCACGTCGGCATACACTGCCTCGATGACAAGGTCTTCCAGCTGTCGCACGTTGCGCAGGGCGAGGGCCTCCAGCAACACTGCATATGGGATACACTGGGGCACAGGGAGGTCGGGCTGGGATTTGTGAGGCTCTCCAGCAGAGAAGGGCTTCCAAGATTCTTCCCTCCACCCCCCCACCCCATCCCCACCTCAGCTCCCTTGCCTACGCTGCATTCCTATTCCTTTCTTTTCTTTTAAAGATTTTATTTAGTGGTGCCTGGGTGGCCCAGTGGGTTGGGCCTCTGCCTTCAGGTCAGGTCATGATCTCAGGGTCCTGGGATCAAGCCCCACATCGGGCTCTCTGCTTGGCGGGGAGCCTGCTTCCCCCCCTCACCCCCCCTGCCTGCCGCTCTGCCTACTTGTGATCTCTCTCTCTGTCAAATAAATAAATAAAGTCTTTTAAAAAATAAAATAAAGATTTTATTTATTTGACACAGAGAGAGAGAGAGAGACACACAGCAAGAGAGGGAACATAAGCAGGGGAGTGAGAGAGAAGCAGCCTTCCCACCGTGCCAGGAACCTGATGGTGGGGCCTTTATCCCAGGACTCTGGGATCAGGCCCCACCATCGGGTTCCCGGCACAGTGGGAAGCCTGCTTCTTCCTCTCCCACTCCCCCTGCTTGTGTTCCCTCCCTCGCTGTATTTCTCTCTGTCAAATAAATCAATAAAATCGTAAAAAATAGTAATAATTTTTTTTAAAAATTCCTCTAAAAGGCTGGGCCTAAGGCAAAATAAGTTAAAGTACCATCCCCTGAAAAATAACCTCCCGAGAAGCACGACGGCAAATAAGATTTACGATTTACGTTCCCCTACCACCCTTCACCTCCCACCCTACAGAGGAAGAAAGAAAGTGACATCTGCCTGGGCATCAGTCCTCTGGCCACAGCTCAGGACAGCACAGATCTTGGTCCCGATAAGCCTGACATAACAGGAGCATGGGGTGGGGGTGGGGTCTGAGTTACTCAACCGTTCATACCCCACTTCCTTCCACAGAGGCACCTCACGACAGAGAGCCTGGTTTAGGTCAAATCATGGGGACCACAGGAAAGTCAAGGAAGAGCTGAGAAAATGTCGGTGGGTGGGAGAGGGATATTTAATAAGAAACTGAACCCAACTGGAACTATAGACATATGTCTGGGTTATGCACTTCTGACTGGCAAAAAGAAGCCTGGCACTTCACCAGAAGAGAGAGCCTCGTCCCCACTTCTGAAAGCTGAGGCCGTTTGTGTGGAACTTTCTTTCTTTGTTTTTGTTTGTTTGTTTGTTTTTTGTTTTTTTGAGATTTCTATCTATTTAATTGAGAGAGAGAATGAGCACAGCTGTGGGGGCGGTGTGGAGAGGGAGAGGGAGAAGCCGACTCCACACTGAGCAGGGAGCCCCGAATGGGGCTTGATCCCAGGACCATGACCTAAGCCAAAGACAGACACTTAACTGACCATGACCTAAGCCGAAGGCAGATACTTAACTGACTGAGCCACTCAGGCACCCCTGTGTGGGACTTTCTATAGTGAGGAGGAAGGTGATTGCATTAACAATCAAATGGCACTCCGGTTGCTATTTTGACCCAAAATGCAAAAAATGTTGAATGAAAAACAAAAAACAGAAAGCAAAGAGAATACTATTCAGCCCAAAAGGCTGCTGCAGGAAGTGAAGCTCAGATACAGACCTTGGAGGGACGTGGGGTTTAGGGAAGGCAGAAGAGCGACAGTGTGGGCAAAGGCTGTCTGAGTGCAAATTCCCTTCAGACAGGCCCTTCAAAGGGACATTCCCCTTCGGTTCAGGACCCGGTAGGCTTGGAGGGGGCGGTGGTATATGGAGAGAGACAGTCACTCACCTTGACTTTGGCAGCCAGGGTGACAACTGATAGGTGTCGAAGTTTATTCTTCTGAGCCTCTGTGAGTGGGGGAAGATTCCGGGCTTCAGCTAGGAAGAAAAGACAAAGCATAGGAAATCCTGATTACACTTTCGTGGGAAGCCCTAGCCTCCTTCCCTTGCTTCTTCATCTTTTTTTTTTCCCCCAGTTTTCCATGCCAATTCAGGTCTTAACTCTGACCCTGTGTACCATAGAAGGGTTTCCCAGGAATTTCTTCTAGTCCTTCCAAAAATTGCCCTTCTCCCACCTCCACTACTCCAGAGCTCCAGCCCTCTGGTTACCTAAGTAATCAGCATATGTCCCGTAAGCAAACACTGTGAGCAGCCGGAATGTGGAAGCGAAGTCACTCTCAGCCAGCTGCAGGAACATGAAGGAAGAGGTGACAGGATGGGCCTCTCTCCAGTTTCCCAGCCTCACTTGTTTTGAATTCCACTTTCTGGCCCCATCTTTCCCCTCTCCCACTGGCTCTTCCAGCTCACCACAAGGACTTCTCTGCCTCTCTGATCACTCTCCCCATTGGAAGACCTCATTTCCACCTCTAGGCCCTTATTTGCACTACCCTGCGCCCCGTCCCCCAGCTGAAATCCACCATACCCTCTTCCTCCATATGTCTTCATTCTTACCCTAAATTCAGAATTGAACACATTCAGAGTGTTCAGTAGTGTGTGGGCACGTGCACACCCAGACATTGCAAATTGTATTTTGGTCCTTTGAGTGTGTTTAGTATTTCTGAATCTGCATATCATCAGGCAGTCTGCTGTTCTTGCCACGTCACCAAACACTCCTGTGTTAGCCTCATTCATCTCTGACAGCTGCATGGCCTCAGCAGGCACTGGAATTTGTGGCCTCTGTGTCAGACTTCTAGCACCCAAGTGGCTTCATCACCCAGGCCAGCTCACTCACTCATCTCCTATCACTGATCACTCATTCTGGCACTTAATCGATCAAACCCTCAGGTTGTTACCCAAGAATATCTTTTTTTTTCCAATAAGATTACAGACCCAGGCTCTGGTATCCCACCCACCTACGTCTAGCAGAACTAGGCATGTATTCGGCTCTCAATAAATACTTGCTAAATAAGTAATTTACACGTCCATATCCATTCATCTTATCTCTGCAACTGGAATATAAGTTTTAGAAGGGTAATAGGCACTGTGTCTTGTACTTTTTTGGAATTCCCAGGTGACTAGCAGAGAGATAAACAAGCACCCAATAAATGCTTCTTTTTGTTCACCTTAATGGACCCTCTTTAGTTCCACTGCAGAGGAAAGCAGGGAAAGAAGGCAGCTAGAGTATTCTCCATATACCCCAGAGTGATCCCCAAAGGCAAAATCCATCAACTCAGTCAATCATTGGCCCTCAAAAACCTAATATAGTCCGCCTACATACCAATGCCCTAGCATCTCAGGACGTGGGGTGAGGTCATACATCTTGGTGATCCACCCACCCTATACATTAAACTGTTCACTCTGCCACTTCTATGTGAACAGTTCTCTCTGCTGCGTTCCTAGCATCTTGCCACATGTCTTCTGGGGAAAAGACCTTCTAACACTTCTAGACGCATCTCTAACTTAACGGAACTAACAAAGGGTACAAAGTGGGGAAAGGAGGGTATGCCAATTTCATGTTTATTGCCTTTCATTTGTACTGGACTTTACAATTCCCATAAACTGACCCGATTTCTGTAATTGACAGTGAAGGGCAGTATCAGCTCCAATGTTAAAGGGAAAACAGAGAAACAGAGGTCCTAAAGGAAAAATGACCTGATCAAGGTGACATGGTCTTATTGAGAGCTACTACGTTGGCAGAGACAGGCTGGAATCAGGTCTCCTTTTCTGAATCACATGCTCTTTTGCTTAAAAATGAAAAATAGTAGGTTTTACAGATTCATCATCATCAAAGGAAAGTAAGAGGTTTACTTGCCTACTTATTTTTGCCAGCTGCTAATTAATCATCATCGTATTCTTGTTCAACTGAATGGTTATGGAGTTGCAAATGAGCCCCGCCCACCCATTCTCAAGTTCAAACTTAGCCCCAAGTTTCCCTGTGGGCTTTCCAGGCCAGGAACCCACCTCTCTAACATTAGGCATATCCAGCAGTTCCCCAAACACGTAGACACCAGGAGCCTCCAGCACCTGGTGGATGAGTGTGGCCAGCGCTGCCCCCTTGGCCGACTTGGCCAGGAGCAGAAATTGTTCCTGGTTCTGCCCTGTGACCTTCACCTCGGCACTCATGGCTTCACTGAGCTGGGGGGACCTGGGCTCAGGATATCTGGAGCTGCAAGGAAAGAGAGAATGTGAAGCTGGAGGCCCCTGAACACTGGGAGGGCGGGAAGCACAGGAGCCGGGGCTGGACTGCAGAGACACTGAGTCACTCCTGCAAATGAGGGATGAGAGATGGAGCAGTCTAAAACTCGGATCTAGAAATCCTAAAATCAGCCACTTTGATGGAAGCCTGGCTGAGACAGGGCTGCCACGCCCCCTCCCCCATCCTCGGGCCTGATCCCAAGCCCCACCACGTGCACCCCATTGAACCCCAAGGCACAGGATGTAGTGGGGTAAGGGGTGTCACATGGTGTCCACCCTGACAACGCTCCCTCAAATTTCCATGGTGCCCCGCAAGTGCCCTCAATCACGTGACCTCACCCGCACGAACCTTCCACGTGGCTCCGCCCCCTCCCTTAAAGAGGCCGCCCAGGGACCGTGGGCTCACGGCGACTGCCCCGTCGTACCCTGGGTCAGACTGTGCGGGCCGCTACCTGGAAGCTTCGTCTTCCAGCACACCGGGCGGGGCCGGAGCTCCGTCACCTCCGGCAGCTGTTCCGAGCCTTTCCTGCCACCTCCCTGCAGAGTCGCTCTGGCCACTAAACTCTATGGCTGGCTTCCGCGTCGTACTTCCGCTCTTACGAGGCCGGTTTCGGGCGGGCCGTGCCCCTCCCCCGCCCTCCGGACCGCTGAAGCTCCCGCAAGCGCCCGTCATTCTACTCTTTGATTGGTTGTTGAGGAAGGATGACGGGCGCCTTTCCCCTCGCCCCCTGCTCTGTTTCAATAAAACTTTATTGTCAGATGAGCGCTGGACGGTAAATGCAGATGGGAGTCCCCGGGTCTCCAGCAGGTACCGGGGTGGTTATGTGTCGGCTCAAAGCTGCCAGGAATCTGGAGATCTGGGCTGCACAGGGAGCATGCAGCGACAGGAAAATTGTAATGGGAAAGAGAGGGAGGAGGGAAAAAGGGAGGGAGGGAAATGAGAGATAGGAAGGAGACCACAAGCAATAATAGTTTAGCAACAGGGGTCTCCTGGCTATTTTAACCTCTTTTTTTTTTTTTTTTTTTTTTTTTTTTTTTTTTTTTTTTTTTTTTTTTTTTTTTTTTTTTTTTTTTGAGGAGCAAGAGGAAAGAAGTGGAAGAAGTAAAGGGAGTCATAATAGGTAACATGTGTTAAGTGCTTCTATTGGTCAGGCATCTCTTAAAATTGTATCCTACTGAATCCTCATAACTATACAGCATCCCCAATGTGACTTCAGGACACGGTTTATGATGACGGCTTGTACTTGTAGAGTGAGGCTTTCCTGTGCATTGAGTCTTTTAATTCCTGGGAGACGAAAAAACCCTACGTATAAGGAAGGCATCTGTTATTTTCACTTTACCGACGAGGAAATTGATGCTCATAAAAATTTAGAGATTTGCCTGGAACTCAGGTCTCTTCAAGCCCAAAGCCATCTTTCAACGTTACCATGATATCTTAGGGAAAATAATAAACTAACATTTCTAGAGTGTTGGACTCTGAAGGAAGAGATTTATTTAATTCCTTTGATGCTTATAACAGTCTATTATTGTTTCTGTTTTCCACATGGGAAAACTGAGGTCCAGGGAAGTTAAACAATTCAAAAAACAATAGAAAGAGGAGAAAGGGAAAAAAAGAGAACATAAATGAGGAGAATATTTTACAGGACTGATAGACTGCTGGAGTGGAAGGGACTTTAAACTCAAAGTTTGTCATACACATGGCTTGGTTTATGGTAGCAAATGAGAAGCAGAAACAGAGAAAAGGAGATGGGTGGGGGAGAAGGAGAAAAAGGAGTGGAAGAGGCAGAGGAAAAAGTAAAGAAGAATGGAAGAGATGACACAAACGTGAAGAGAAGGAATCGAAAGCATAATAAAACACCTGAAGTTTGAAAGAACCAAAGAATCAATGAGTACAATCTTATCAACTTAAAGAGGGAAGGAAAAAGAAAATATGAGGAAAGAACAAGAGCCCACATATGTTCTATTATGTGCTATGTCTTTATCTGTCCAACTTTAAGACTATTTTTTTAAGATAAGTTTTAGGTTTACAATAGTATTGGCAGCAAGGTACAAATATTTCTCATAATACTTCCTGCTCCTACACATACACAACCTCCCCATCAACAACATCACTCACCAGAATGGTACTTTTTTTTTTTTTTTAACCAAAGTTGAACCTGTATTGACCACATCATAATCACCTGAAGTCCGTAGTTTATCTAAGGGTTCAGTGTTGGTGGTGTACATTCAGTGGGCTTGGATAATGTATAATGACATATGTCCATCAGTGTAATGTCATACAGAGTATTTTCACTGCCCCCCAAATTCTCTGTGCCCTACCTGTTCATCTCTTCCCACCCCTGACCCTCCTGCAAGTACTGATCTTTTTTTCATTGTCTCCACAGTTTTGCCTTTTCCAGAATGTCATAGAGTGGAAATCATACTGTATGCGGCCTTCTTATATTGGCTTTTTGCACTTTAAGGCTCCTTCATGTCTTTTCATGGCTTAATAGCTTATTTCTTTTTGGCACCATTAGTCTTCCATTGTCTGGATGTACCACAGTTTATTTATTTATTTACTTGTCCTTCAGGACATCTTGGTTGTTTCCAAATTTTGGCAATTATGGATAAAGGTGCTATAAACATTCATGTGCAGGGTTTTGGGTAGACAAAATTTTCTGCTCCTTTGGGTAAACATCAAGGAGCATGGTTGCTGGATCATATGGTAAGAATATGTTTCTTTTTTAAAAAAACTTATTTATCAGAGAGATTGAGGGAGATAGCACAAGCAAGAGGGAGAAGCAGGGTCCCCACTGAGCAAGGAGCCGGATGCGGGACTCGATCCCAAGACCCTGGGATCATAACCTGAGCCAAAGGCAGACACTTGACCTACCAAGCCACCCAGACACCCCAGCGTATGTTTCCTTTTGTAAGAACCCTCCAAACTGTCTTCTAAAGTGGCTGTACTCATCCACGATGTATGAATGTTTCTTTTTGTTTGTTTGCTTTTTTCTTTGTTAAAGAGGAAGAGAGCATGTGCAGGGAGGGCAGGGGGAGAGGGAGAGAGAGAATCCCAAGTAGGTTCCATGCTCATTGTGGAGACAGACTCTGCCAGATCCCATGACCCTTAGGTCACCACCTGAGCGGAAATTAAGAGTTGAATACTTAACTGACTGAGCCTTCCCAGGTGCCCATGAAAGTTTCTATTCCTCCACTTCCTGGCCAGCTTTTGCTCTTGTCAGTGTTCCAGATTTTGACCATTCTACTAGGTGTGTAGTGGTATCTCACTGTTGTTTTAATTTGCATTTCCCTGATGACATATGATGTGGAACATCTTTTTTTTTTTTTTAAGATTTTATTTATTTATTTGACAGAGATCACAAGTAGGCAGAGAGGCAGGCAGAGAGAGAGAGAGAGAGAGGGAAGCAGGCTCCCCACTGAGCAGAGAGCCCAATGTGGGACTCAATCCCAGGACCCTGAGATCATGACCTGAGCCGAAGGCAGAGGCTTAACCCACTGAGCCACCCAGGCGCCCATGTGGAACATCTTTTATGCTTACTTGCCATCTGTGTGTCTTTGGTAGGGTATCTGTTAAGGTCTTTGGCCCATTTTTAAATTGAGTTGTTTGTTTTCTTATTTGTTGAGTTTTAAGACTTCTTTGTGTATTTTGGATAATAGTCCTTTTTCAGATGTGTCTTTTGCAAATATTATCTACCAGTCTGTGGATGGTCTTCTAATTCTCTTCTAATTGTTCTATTGTAGAGCAGAAGATTTTTTTATATTCATTAACCTGTATTGACCACATCATAATCACCTGAAGTCCATCCTGAGTTTATTAATTATTTCTCTCTCTCTCTCTCTTTTTTTTTTTAATTTGACAGAGAGAAATCACAAGTAGGCAGAGAGTCAGGCAGAGAGAGAGGGAGAAGCAGGCTCCCTGCTGAGCAGAGAGCCTGATGCGGGGCTCGATCCCAAGACCCTGGGATCATGACCTGAGCTGAAGGCAGAGGCTTAACCCACTGAGCCACCCAGGCGCCCCTCTCTCTCTCTTTTTTAAAGATTTTATTTATTTGACAGAGAGAGAGATAGCGAGAGCAGGAACTCAAGCAGGGGGTGTGGGAGAGGGAGAAGCAGGCTTCCTGCTGAGCAGGGAGCCCAATGTGGGGCTTGATCCCAGGACCCTGGGATCATCACCTGAGCTGAAGGCAGATGCTTAATGACTGAGACACCCAGGTGCCCCTCAATTATTTCTTTATTTTTTTTTAAAGATTTTTATTTTATTTATTTATTTGAGAGAGAGGCAGTGAGAGAGCATGAGCAAGGAGAAGGTCAGAGGGAGAAGCAGACTCCCCGTGGAGCTGGGAGCCTGATGCGGGACTCGATCCCAGGTCTCCGGGATCATGACCTGAGCGGAAGGCAGTCGTCCAACCAACTGAGCCACCCAGGCGTCCCTCAATTATTTCTTTAATAGATTGTGTCTTTGGTGTGATATCTAAGAAAGACATTACCATGCTCAGGGTCATCTAGGTTTTCCCTCTGCTATCTCCCAGGAGTTTTACAGTTTCCATTTTACATTTAGGTCTGTGATCCATTTTGAGTTAATTTTTGTGAAGGGCATAAACGCTGTGTCCAAATTCATTCATTCTTTCTCTTTTTCTTTCTTTCTTTCGTTCTTTCTTTCTTTCCTTCTTTCTGTGAATGTACAGTTGTTCTAGCATCGTTTGTTGAAGAGATTGTCTTTTGGGGGGGGGGTGGAGGATCAAACCATTTTATTGAGGGGCTTCAGAGAAAGGTCGAAGAGCTAGGAGGACAGTGAGATCCAACATCCTAGGCCAGGCCAGGATCTCCCCAGCCTCACAGTCGCTGAAAGTGAAGAGACTATCTTTGATCGATCTTTTTGCTTTTGCTCTTTTTGTCGAAAGTTCCTTGACTGTATATATGGGTGTCTATTTCTGGGCTCTCTATTCTGGTTCACTGATCTGTTTGTCTGTTTTCACCAATAATCCACTGCCTTGATTACTGTAGCTTTATAGTAAGTCTTGAAATCAGACACCGTCACCCTTCCAACTTGTTTCCCCCCTCGGTACTATCTGAGCTATTCTGGGCCTTTTGCCTCTCCATATACAATTTAGAATTACTTTGTTAATATCCATAAACTAACTTGCTGGGATTGGTATTGCATTGATCTATAGGTAAGGTTGGGAAGAACTGATATCTTGATAATATTGAGTCTTCCTAGCCATACATGTGCATTATTGCTCCATTTATGTAATTCTCCTTTGATTTTGTTCATCAGAGTTTTATAGTTTTTCTCATATAGATCTGATGTGTATTTTGTTAGATTTATGCCTAAATATTTCATGTTGAGGCGTGCTAATGTAAATGTTACATTTTAAATTTCAAATTCTACTTGTTCATTGTTGGTACGTAGGAAAGCAATTGACTTTTTTTTTTGGTTTTCTGTTTTAAGATTTTTTTTTAAGATCTTATTTTTAAGTAATCACTATACCCAACTTGGGGCTCGAACTTACAAACCCCAAGATCAAGAACTGCTTACTACACCCCATGAGCCACCCAGGAGCCCCAAACCTTGCTATACTTCCTTATTAATTCCAGGAGGTTTTTTTGGTTTTGGTTTTTGTCAGTTCTTTCAGATGCCCTACATAAATGATCATGTCATCTGCAAACAAAGACAGTTTGATGGCTTTGTTCCCAATCTGTACATGCTTTATTTCCTTTTTAAAAATTCCATTTTATTTAAATTCAATTAATTAACATATAATATTATTAGTTTCAGAGACAGAGGTCAGTGATTCATCAGTTGTGTATAACACTCAGTGCTCATTATATCACTTGCCATTCTTACTGTCCATCACCCAGTTACCCCCTCCCCTCCAGCAACCCTCAGTTTCTTTCCTTTTTTTTTTTTTTTTCAAGACTGTTTATTCGAGAGGTGGAGAGTGTGTGCTAGTAGGGGGAGGGGCAGGCAGAGGGAGAAAGAGAAGCAGGCTCCCTACTGAGCAGGGAGCTTGATGTGGGGCCTGATCCCAGCACCCTGGGATCTTAACCTGAGCTGAAGGCAGACACTTAACCAACTGAGCCACCTAGGCACTCACTTCAGTTTGTTTCCTATGTTTAAGTGTGTCTTATGATTTGTCTTCCTCTCTGATTTCATTGTTTTGTTTTTCCATCCCTTCCCCTGTGGTCCTCTGTTTTGTTTCTGTGAAATCATATGCTAATTGTCTTTCTCTGGTGGACTTATTTCACGCAGCATAATACCCTCTAGTTCCATCCACGTTGTTGCAAATGGCAAGATTTCACTTGTTTTTGATGGCTGCATAGTATTCCATTGTATATATCTATACCACATCTTCTTTATCCATTTATCTGCTGATGGACATCTGGGCTCTTTCCAGAGTTTGGCTTTTTGGACATTGCTGCATTAAACAGTGGGGTGCACATGCCCCTTCGGATCAATACATTTGTATCTTTGAAGTAAATACCTAGTAGTGCAATTGCTGGGTTGTAGGGTAGTCCCTTTTTTTTTTTAACCTTTTCTTTTTTCTTTTTTAATGGAGAAGCAGACACCCCACTGAGCAGGGAGTCCGATATGGGGCTCAATACCAGGACCCTGGCATCATGACCCGAGCCAAAGGCAGAAGCTTAACCCACTGAGCCACCCAGGTGCCCCCCCTGCCTTTTTTTAACCTTAATACATTAGCAGGGATTTCCAGTACAGTGTTGAAGAGGGGTGAGAAGGGACATCCTTGCCTTGTACCTGATCTTAGTGAGAAAGCTTCTAGTTTCTCACTATTAAGTATGATGTTACCTGTAGGGTGTTGTTGTCGTTGATATTCAATCTTTACAACAACGCTTTGAGGTGTTTATTAACATCTTTGCTAACCTGTGAGGACACTGAGTATCAGAGAAGTTAAGTAATTTACTGCAGGTCAGTGTAGGTGGTGGAGCTGACAGTCAGATGTGAGTTTGCCTGATTTCAATACTGTGTTAAGAAAGAGAAGGAACGGGGCGTCTGGGTGGCTCAGTCGGTTAAACATTTGCCTTTGGCTCAGGTCATGATCTCAGGGTCCTGGGATGGAGCCCTACATCGGGCTCCCTGCTCAGTGGGAAGTCTGCTTCTCCTTCTCTCTCTGCCTGCCTCTCTGCCTACCTGTGATCTCTCTCTCTGTCAAATAAATAAATAAAATCTTTTAAAAAAAAGAAGAAAACGGGGTGTCAGCTGTCTCAGCCATTGGCACATATGACTTGATCTCCAGGTTTGAGCCCCATGTTGGATATAGAGATTATTTTATTTATTTATTTATTTATTTTTTAAAAGATTTTACCCATTCATTCGACAGAGAGAGATCACAAGTAGGCAGAGAAGCAGAGAGACGGGGCGGGGGTGGGGGGGAGCAGGCTCCCCGCTGAGCAGAGAGCCCGATGTGGGCCTCGATCCCAGGATCCTGAGATCATGACCTGAGCCGAAGGCAGAGGCCCAACCCACTGAGCCACCCAGGCGCCCCATATAGAGATTATTTTAAAAAATAAAATCTTTAAACAAAAGAGAGGAAAAAGCAGAAAGGAAATAGATAAGAGGGAGAAAGAGATAACCTGAGATCCAGACCTGATTCAGCCTTAAACAAGTCATGACCTTAAAGTTTATTGTGTTGTCCTCTTCTGTATCTACAAAGTGAGAGAATAGACAACAGAATATTTTTTTAGACTTTATTATTATTTTTTAAAAGGATTTCATTTATTTACTTGACACACAGAGAGAGATATCACAAGTAGGCAGAGAGGCAGGCAGAGAGAGAGGGGGAAGCAGGCTCCACAGTGAGCAGAGATCCCGACACAGGGTTTGATCCCAGGACCCTGAGATCATGACCTGAGCCGAAGGCAGAGGCTTAACCCACTGAGCCACCCAGGCACCCCGAGATTTTTATTATTTTTTAAGTAATCTCTACACCCAACGTGGGACTTGAACCAACAATCCCAAGATCAAAAGTCACACCCTCCACAGACTGAACCAGCCAGGTACCCCTAGACAACAGAATTTTTTTTTTTAAGAGAGAGAGGAAAGCATATGAGTGAGTGTGTAGGGGGTGGGGAGGGACAGAGGGAGAGAGAGAATCCCAAGCAGGTTCCATATTCAGTGTGGAGCCTGATAGGGGGCTCCATCCCACAACCCACAAGATCATCACCTGAGGCGTAATCAAGAGTCGGTTGTCTGGGGCACCTGCATGGCTCAGTTGGTTAAGCAACTGCCTTCAGCTCAGGTCATGATCCCGGAGTCCCAGGATCGAGTCTTGCATCAGGCTCCCAGCTCCACGGGGAGTCTGCTTCTCCCTCTGACCTTCTCCCCTCTCATGCTCTTTCACTGTCTCTCTCTCAAATAAATAAATTAAAAAAAAAAAAAAAGAGTTGGTCGCCTAACCAACTGAGCCACCCAGGTGCCCCTAGACAACAGATTTTCTAAGGCAAAGTCTGAGTTTTATGTTTTATGAAACAGAGAAAGAGGAGTAAGGAGAGAAGATGAGAGAACAATAAATAAATAGAAAAAGAAAATTTGGAGAAAGAAAGGAGAGGGGGAAGGACTAGAGAAGTGAGATTAGAAAAAGACAGAGTGGTTGGCTCTGTCCCTTGAGCATCCAGACTTGGTTTCAGCTCAGGTCATGATCTCAGCGTCCTCAGTGGGGAGTCTGCTCAATGAGTCTCTCCCTCTGCCCCTCCCCCCACAAAATAAATGAATAAATCTTCTTGGAAAAAGTGCAGGGAAAGGGAGGAGGAGATGTGAAAAAAGAAAGGAATAGAGATGAGGGAAAGTGCAGAAAACTAAAGAAGCTCTCCAACAGGAGGATGGGAGCTCATTAAACTTCAGCAAAGCCTAGGATGCGACATGAGTTCATTCACTTATTACTAACTGACAGTTATGTACAAGGCCATGTGCCAGGTGCTCTGGTTTTTCTTTAATTTTTATTATTTTTTAAAATTTGTCAGAGAGAGAGGGAGAGAGAGCGAGCGAGCACAGGCAGACAGAGTGGCAGGCAGAGGCATTGGGAGAAGCAGGCTCCCTGCCGAGCTAGGAGCCCAACGTGGGACTTGATCCCCGGACGCTGGGATCATGACCTGAGCCGAAGGCAGCTGCTCAACCAACTGAGCCACCAGGCGTCCCGGTGCTGTTTTTTAATGCTAAGGTTAGAATGTACGGAAATAAAGCTAGAGAAACTGACTGACACCAAGGAGTCAGACACATAATAAAATATTCACCGTTGATTCAAAAGGTATTACTGAGCACCTCTTATTGCCAAGCATTGTTCTAGTTAGCAGGCACATAGATTAAATACCTGCCTTCTTGGTATTTACATTCTTGTGGTGAGACTCAGGTAATACATACATATGTACATTAATGGGTGGCTCAGTTGGTTAAGCATTTGCCTTCAGCTCTGGTCATGATCCCAAGGTCCTGGGATCCAGACCCACCTCGGGCTCCCTGATAGCAAGGAGTCTGCTTCTCCCTCTCCCTCTACTCTTCCCCCCAGCTCGTGCCCTCTCTCTCTCTCAAGTAAATAAATAAAATCTTTTTTTAAAAAAGGAGCAAGTCATATAGATTTCTGTGGGGACTGTGTTCCAGGCAGAGCAAACAACAAATGCAAAGGCTCTGAGATGAGAACATACTTGAGGTGTTTCAGGAACATCAAGGGTGCCCGTGTGGCTAGAGCAGCAGGAGCAAGAGGAGAGATGTAAGGGATGAGGTCAGAGAGAGAACAAGGTGACCAAATCCTATCAGGCCTCCTGGACCATTGTAAGGACTCTGCTCCTTACTCTGAGTGAGATGGGCAGCCAGTGGAGGATTTGAGCAGACAAGTAACAGAATCTGACCTATATGTTTAAAATAGCATGGCTGCAGGGCACCTGGCTGGCTGAGTCAGTGGAGCGTGTGACTCTTAATCCCAGGGTTGTGAGCTTGAGGCCCATATTGGGTGTAGAGATTACTTTTTTTTAAAAATTTATTTATTTGTCAGAGAGAGAGCGAGCACAGGCAGACAGAGTGGCAGGCAGAGGCAGAGGGAGAAGCAGGCTCCCCACCGAGCAAGGAGCCCGATGTGGGACTCGATCCCAGGACGCTGGGATCATGACCTGAGCCGAAGGCAGCCGCTTAACCAACTGAGCCACCCAGGCGTCCCTAGAGATTACTTTTAAAAAAATGTTTTTTAAATATGATGACTGCGTGGACTGAAACAAATGAATCCAATTAGGAGGCCACAGCAATTCTCCAAGGGAGAGATGGTGGTGGCTTAGACGAGGGTGGTGGCAGTGGAGGTGAGAAGTAGTTGGAGTTGGAATCTAATTTAAAGCTAGAATACACAAAATTTGCAAATGGTTTAGATGTGAAGTATGAAAGAAAAAGAGTTAAGAACATTATACAGGCAAGTTGCACCAAACTGCCTAAATGCAGGTCATTTAAATTTTGTATAAACTTTTGCAAAAATAGGAAAGGAAAGGACTGTCCTCAACTCATTATATGGGGCTAGAATTGCTCTCATCACCAAACCAGAAAAGAGCAATAACAGAAAGGAAAATGATAGACCAATCTCACTTATTAACAGAGATGCAAAAATCTTCAGTTAAACACTAGGAAATTGGGGCACCCCGGTGGTTCAGTGGGATAAGCCTCTGCCTTCGGCTCAGGTTATGACCCCAGGGTCTTGGGATCACCCCACATCGGGCTCTCTGCTCTGCAGGGAGCCTGCTTCCTCCTCTCTGCCTGCCTCTGTGCCTACTTGTGATCTCTGTCTGTCCAATAAATAAAATCTTAAAAAAAAAAACCCACAAAACACTAGGAAGTTGAATTCAGCAATGTGTAAAAAGATAATACACCAAGACTAACTTGAATTTATGTGAAGAGTTTAAGGGTAGGGATGCCTGGGTGGCTCAGTCATTAAGTGTCTGCCTTTGGCTCAGGATCTGAGGGTCCTGGGATCAAGCCCTGCATTGGGCTCCCTGCTCCATGGGAAGCCTGATTCTCTGTCTCCCACTTCCCCTGCTTGTGTTCCGCCTCTCACTCTGTTTCTCTCTGATAAATAAAAATCTTAAAAAAAAAAAAAGAATTTAAGGGTAGCTTAATATTAGAAAATACATTCATTTTATTAATCATATTGCTAGATTAAAGGAATAAATCATAATCATCTCAAATACAGAAAAAGTATGTGATGAAATAAAAATCCATTTGTAATAAAAAAAAAAACCAAATCTTTTAGAAAGGAAGGGAACTTATTAATATGATAAAGGAATGCCTGGTATCAATAATTCTATTCAGTCTTGTAATGGGGATCCACAGCACTAAGACAAGGAAAAAAAAGGGTCAAAGGGTTAGATAAAAAGGAAACAAAGCTGTTATCCCTATGGAAAATATTAAAATGTTATAGCATTTTTGAAAATTCACAAGAATCCACAAATAAATTATTAGCATAAAAGCTTAACAAGTTTGCTTGACCAAAAATATACAAAATCAAATATATATCCATATATGAACAATAGTTAGATGATAGTTTTTTGAATTACCACCTGTAATAGTATGAGAAATACCAAATACCAACATATAAATATAACAAAATATGTGTAAGACCCGTATACAGCAAATTATAATTTATTGTGAGGCATTGAAGAAAACTAACATAAATGAAGAGATATCATCATGTTCATGGATTAGAAATCCCAATATCATGAAGACATCAGTTCTCCCTAAAGTGATTTAAAGATTCTAGTGCAATACTAATCAAAAACCCAGCAGGCTTTTTTTTTTTTATATTTGTGTATAGAACTGGCAAATTGATTCTAAAATTTACATGGACAAACAAAAGCCCAAGAACCTCCTCTTGAAGATTAACAAGGTGGAGAAACTTGCCTTACCAGATACCAGGACATAATTATAAAGCCATAATAATTAAGATAGTGTAGTACTGACACAAGATAGATTGAGTATAGGGACACAATACAAGCCAAAACAGATTTACGCATACATAGACATTTGATTTATGATATAGTTTGCACTTTTGAGCAGGAGGAAAAGGACACTTTTCAATGTTGCTGTGACAATTGTGTGTCTATATGAAAAAGTAAAACCAAACCCCTACCTTAAGCCATACACAAAAATTATTCCCCACTGTACTATAAGCTAAATGTAAAAGGCAGATTAAAAGCCTTGAAGAAGATAATATAGAATATATTCATGAATTCAGTGTAAAGAAGCATTTTGCTTTATTTTATTTTATTTTTTAAAGATTTTTATTTATTTGTTTGATAGAGAGATCACAAGTAGGGAGAGAGGCAGGCAGAGAGAGAGGGGGAAACAGCCTCCCCACCGAGCAGAGAGCCCGATGTGGGGCTCAATCCCAGGACCCTGAGATCATGACCTGAGCCGAAGGCAGAGGCTTAACCCACTGAGCCACCCAGGTGCCCCAAGAAGCATTTTCTAAGACTCAAATACACTATGAAGAAAAAAATTGATCCATTTGACTATATTAAAATCAAGAACATCTGTTCATCAAGACAGGCCACAGAATAGAAGGAGGTATTTATAACATATAACTGACAAAAGATGTATCCAGGATGTATAAAGAACTCCTACAAATTAATAGGAAAAAGCCAACTCCTAACAATAGAAATTACAAGCATGAACTAAAGATTTCAATTAGCACTTCACAAGAGGAAATTCACAAGGTCAACATGAAAAGGTGCTCAACTTCATTAGTAATCAAACCAATGCAAATTAAGGCCATAATCAAATATCATTGTATGTTCCTGAATAGCTAAAAAATAAAGTCTGAAAATAACAAGTGTTGGCAAGACTACAGAGTAAAAGCAACTCTCATATACAGTTAATGAGAATACAAATGGTTAAACCACTTTGGAAAATTTAGAAAATTAGCATTATCTAATAAAGTGGAATATGCCTTATGATGCATTGATTCCACTTCTACGTACATAGCAAATACATACAGCATTATTATACATATATCTTCAAAAGCAAACCAAAAAAGCTATACTGTTAAGGAATGCACACACATAGGAGGAAACTATTAAGAAAAGTGAATAAGTGATTTCCATAGAAGTTAGAATACTGCTTACCTATGGTGAGGAAGGAATGATGTATGAGGAAATAGGGACACACAAGTCCCTTTCAAATACTGGTAAGGTTCTTTTTGTTAGCTTGGTTGGTAGTCACATGAGTATTCTTTCTGTAAGTATTCTGTTTAAAAGTATTCAAAATATTTTACATTTATGTTTTATTGCATTTGTCTTTATGTGCGTTATATTTCACAATAAAAATGAGCTTTAAAGAGCATCTAATTCAACAACCCATACATGATAACCTCTTAGCAAACTTGGAATAAAAGGGATTTTCCTTAACTTAATAAAAGTTATTTTACAAAAAACAACACAGCAAATAATATTCTTCCTGGGAAAACATTGGAAGCATTTCCTTTAAAATCAGGAACAAAAGAAACATGCCAGCTATCGCTGCTTGTATTCGACATTGTACTAAAGGTCCAGGCCAGCACAAGAAAAGGAAATTATAGGGGCGCCTGGGTGGCTCAGTGGGTTAAAGCCTCTGCCTTCAGCTCAGGTCATGATCCCAGAGTCCTGCGATCAAGCCCCGCATCGGGCTCTCTGCTCAGCAGGAAGCCTGCTTCCTCCTCTCTCTCTGCCTGCCTCTCTGCCTACTTGTGTCTGTTAAATAAATAAAAAGAAAAGGAAATTATAGTCATAGTATTGGAAAGGAAAAAGCAAAATGCCATCAGTTGCAGATGACATGATTGTAGAAAATTACAAAAGTCTATAGAAAAATTATATAGAAGAGAGAGCTTATCGAAGTAGTCGGCTCTAAAACCAATATTGAAAATCAATTGCGTTGGGCGCCTGGGTGGCTCAGTGGGTTAAGCCACTGCCTTCAGCTCAGGTCATGATCTCAGGGTCCTGGGATCGAGCCCCACATGGGGCTCTCTGCTCAGCAGGGAGCCTGCTTCCCCCTCTCTCTCTGCCTGCCACTGAGCCACCCAAGCGCCCCTTGAGAGTGATCTTTTATACAAGATTCAAAAAGCATGACCACAAATGATAAATATGCCTATGATAAAATAAAGAACTCCTGACAATCAAAAGACATCATGAAAAAAGTAAAGTATAGGTCAGAAATGTCTCACAAAAGAGAAGATATTTGCAACATACAAAGCAGACAAAAAATTAGTATCCAGAATATATAAAGAACTCCTACAAATCAACAAGAAAAATACAAACAACCCAAATGATTAGGCATTTCCCAGAAGAGGACATTCAAAGGACTAATCAGAATATGAAAAGATTCTCAACCACATAAATAATTATAGGAATGCCAAACAAAACCACAATGAAATACTTTTATACACCTACTGGACTGGCAAAACTTAAGAAGTCTCAAAATATGTGTTAGAATGTAAATCAGGGGCACCTGGGTGGCTCAGTGGGTTAAAGCCTCTGCCTTCAGCTCAGGTCATGATCTCAGGGTCCTGGGATCGAGCCCCGCATCGGGCTCTCTGCTCAGTGGGAAGCCTGGTTCCCCCTCTCTCTCTGCCTGCCTCTCTGCCTACTTGTGATCTCTGTCTGTCAAGTAAATAAATAAAATCTTAAAAAAAAAAAAAAGAATGTAAATCAATGGGAACTCAAATATAAATGGTAGGAGTGTAAGTTGAAAAACAATTTGGCATTCTCTCTCAAAGATTAGTATTCTTTTGCCTCACAACATAGCACTTTCACTGCTAGATACACACGTCAGAGAAACTTGCACATATGTTGGAGACAAATACAGGAATCCTCATAGCAACAATGTTTATAAAAGAGAACAAAAGAGAAAAACAATTCATATATCCATCAATAGAACAGAAAATGATTTATTTGACATATTCACACAGTGGCCCATTACATTCCAATGTAAGTGTGTGAACTCAGAGTGTTTCATGAACTCCAGCTACCTGCAACAGTATGGATAGATCTTGGAAACACCATATTGAATGAAAAAACAAACATGTACCAGAAAACAACATCATACCATCCTTATTAAGCTTGAAAATCAACAAGACTAACAAGTATATTTAAGCTTACATCCATGTGAAAAAATTATACTTAAAAAAATAATGGAACGGGATGCCTGGGTGGCTCAGTCGGTGAAGCACCTGCCTTTGGCTTGGGTCCTTATTCCAAGGTCCTGGAATCAACTCCCACGTTGGGTTCCCTGCTCTGCAGGGAACTTATTCTCCCCCTCCCTCTGCCTGCTGCTCTCCCTGCTTGTGCCCATTCTCTCTCTCCCTCTGACAAATAAATAAAATCTTTAGAAAAAAATAAACAAAAAACAATGGAATAATAAAAAATTGAAGAGAGTGATTATAGGGAGGAGACAGGGGAATATAGGGGAATCTCACAGAAGTTATTGACAAGTTTCTAGTCCTTGGGTTGGGTGGTGGGTTTACAGATATTAATTTTATTTTCCTATATCTATCATACATAACTATCATAAATATAATATCTTGTGTGTCAAACTTTATATGTATGTCAAGTTATATTTATATATAATGTAAATATGTATTTTTAAAATTTTTCATTTATTTATTTGAGAGAGAGAGAGAGAAGTCCACTCCCCATTGAGCTGGAGCTTGACATGGGACTGGATTCCAGGACCTTGGGATCATGACCTGAGCAGAAGACAGATGCCTAACCGACTGAGCCACCCAGATGCCACATACATATGTATTATATTTGTATACCTATATACTTAAAGATAATAAAGATGAATAAAAGAAAATACTAGCCAGCTATACAAACATTTAAAAAAAAAAAAAAAAAAAAGGATGACTCCAAGGTTTTTTCCCTGAAAAAACCCGGTTTTTCAAAAAACCCGGAAGGAGGGGCGCCTGGGTGGCTCAGTGGGTTAAAGCCTCTGCTTTCGGCTCAGGTCATGATCCCAGGGTCCTGGGATTGAGCCCCATATCGGGCTCTCGCTCCGCGGTGAGCCTGCTTTCTCCTCTGTCGCCCTGCCTGCCTCTCTTGCCTACTTGTAATCTCTGTCAAATAATAAATAAAATCTTTAAAAAACAAACAAACAAACCCGGAAGGAGCATCTCCATCTCCATTTGAGCAGCCAGAGTCAGTCCAGGCTGCTCTGTGGTTCAGGATTCTGGTGTGCAGGTGGGGCAGCGGGGGTGGGGCTGCAGGGAGGGGAAGGAGGTACCTGCCCCACTTCTAGTGCCCGGGAGGTTCCCATCCTCTCACGGGGGAGGGGAGGCCGGACACTGAAGTGTGCGTGGGGAAGGGTCTTGAATAAGGACCCTCTTATTCCCGGAAACCCCACTACTTCCAGGACAGGCTCCTCCCTGACCCTCCCCCACCCCTGGGGCAGTGCTCCTTTCCATTGGACTCACCCCCCAACAGGATGGACCCGGTTTCTTCCTGACCAACTGGAAGAATAAAGATGCCGTTTAAAAGAGAGGAAGTGCTATGGGAGAGGGAGATTTGCAATTGAAAAGTCTGGAAGGAGGGAAGAGGCTGGATTGGAGACAAAAATGTAGGAGTCATCAGGAAAAAAAATGATTATCTATTTTAGAAAAAAAAAAAAGAGAGATTTATAGCCCAGACACTGAATATCCCCTGGGGTGTGACCACAGGGCCAAGCTTCGGCTGTCAGGACACGAGGAGCTAGCAAAGGGTCTCGAGAGGGAGGAATCAGTGTGGTAGGACAAAAATGAGGACAGTGTAGTATCTTAAAAGTCAGGTGAGGGGGCACCTGGGGGTCTCAGTCTCAGCCGAAATAAAATCAATCTGACTCTTGATTTCAGCTCAGATCACCATCTCAGGGTCCTGGAATGGAGCCCCACATCAAACTGTAGGCTCAGCAAGGAGTCTCCTTATCCCTCTCTCTCTGCTCCTCAGGACACCCACGCTCACTCTCTCTCCCTCTCTCTCTAAAACAGGTAAATAAGGGACGCCTGGGTGGCTCAGTCGGTTGAGCGTCTGCCTTCGTCTCAGGCAGTGATCCCAGGGTCATGGGATCGAGCCCTGTGTGGGGATCCCTGCTCAGTATGGAGTCTGTTTGTCTTCCCTCAGTCCCTGCCCCCTCGCTTGTGCGCACTCTCTCTCTCAAATAAATAAGTAAAGTCTTTAAAATAAAATAAAACAGGTAAATAAATCTTTTTTAAGAAGTCAGTTAAGGCACACCTGGGTGGCTCAGTTGCTTAAGCGGCTGCCTTGGCTCAGGTCATGATCCCGGCGTCCTGGGATCGAGTCCCATATCGGGCTCCTTGCTCGGCAGGGAGCCTACTTCTCCCTCTGCCTCTGCTTGCCACTCTGTGTGCCTGTGCTCGCTTGCTCGCTCTCCCTCTCTCTGACAAATAAATAAATAAAAATCTTAAAAAAAAAGTCAGTTAAGAAAGTTTCTAGAAGGGGACATGGTCAACTGTAACAAAGGCTGCTGATCACCAAGTAACATGACACTGACAACTTAACTTTGGGTTTGGAAACATGAAGGTCACAGGTAGCCTTGACAAGAGGAATTTCAGCAGGGTAGCTGGGGCAAAAGCCTGAAGGGAGTAGGCTGAGAGATTGGGAGGACATTTATGTGTCAGAATATGATGAGGCTATGGGGCGCCTGGGTGGCTCCGTCCATTAAGTGTCTCCTTTCGGCTTGGGTCATGATCTTGGGGTCCTGGAACGGAGCCCCTCATTGGGCTCCCTGCTCAGCAGAGAGCCTGCTTCTCCCTCTCCCTCTGCCTCTCCCTCTGCTCATGCTCACTCTCTCTCTAAAATAAATAAAAATAAAATCTTAAAAAAAAAAAGAATATGATGAGGCTGCATAAAAAAGGGTGATAAGGGCACCTGGGTAACTCAGTTGGTTGGGCAACTGCCTTTGGCTCAGGTCATGATCCTGGAGTCCCAGGATCGAGTCCTGCGTCGGGCTCCCATCTCCATGGGGAGTCTGCTTCTCCCTCTGCCCTTCTCCCCTCTCACCCTCGCTCGCACTCTCTCTCACCCTCAAATAAATAAATGAAATCTTTTAAAAAAATTTTTAAAAAGGGTGATGAAGATCCCTATTCATTGATAAACCAAAATAGTAAAGATACTTTGTTAAGTCAAAAAGAAAAGATGTAGGGGCACCTGGGTAGCTCAGTCATTAATCGTCTGCCTTCGGCTCAGGTCATGATCCCAGGGTCCTGGGATTGAGCCCCGTATCGGGCTCTTTGCTCAGTGGAACACCTGCTTCTCCCTCTGCCTGCAGCTCCCCCTGCTTGTGCTCTCTCTCTCTGACAAATAAATAAAATCTTAAAACACACATACACACACACACACACGGGGGAATAAGGAATTTATATTACTATTTGCTTGTGCATGCATAAACTGGAAGAATGCATAGAAATTAGTCACACTGATTGGATGGGATGGGAACTGGAAAGACGGTGGACAGGGGAAAGAATGAGAATTTTGGGTGCCTGGGTGGCTCATGTCATGATCCCAGGGTCCTGGAATCGAGCCCCACATTGCTCCCTGCTCAGTGGGGAGCCTGCTTCTCCCTCTCCCACTTCCCCTGCTTATGTTCCCTCTCTAGCTGTGTCTCTCTCTGTCAAATAAATAAAATCTTTCCAAAAAATGAGAATTTTCACTATATATCTTTTTATATATTGGAAACTTCTTTTTTTAAAGATTTTTTAAAAAAGTTTATCTGAGGGACGCCTGGGTGGCTCAGTTGGTTAAGCGGCTGCCTTCAGCTCAGGTCATGATCCCAGTGTCCTGGGATCGAGTCCCACATCGGGCTCCTTGCTCGGCAGGGAGCCTGCTTCTCTCTCTCTCTCTCTGCCTGCCACTCTGTCTGCCTGTGCTTGCTCTCTCTCTCTCTGACAAATAAATAAATAAAATCTTTAAAAAAAAAAAAGATTAAAAAAAAAGTTTATCTGAGAGAGAGAGAGAGAGCAAGAACAGAGTGAGGGGCAGATGGAGAAGCAGACCCCCACCAAGCAGGGGGCCCACACAGGGCCCAATCCCAGGACCCCAAGACCATGTCCTGAGCCGAAGGCAGATCTCCAACCAACTGAGCCACCCAGGTGCCCTTACTGGAAATTTTCTTGCACATGTGAATGTATTACCAATTCAAAATAATGAATTTCAGGGGCACCAGGTGACTCAGTCAGTTAAGCATCCGACTCATGATTTTGGCTCAGGGTATGACCTCAGGGTCCTGAGATCAAGCCATCAAGCCGTGTGTCGGGCTCCAAGCTGGGCCTAGAGCCTGCTTAAGATTCTCTCTCCCTCTCCCTCTGTTCCTCCCTAAAAAAAGAAAAGAAGAAGAAGAAAACACTAATGAATTGCAAAAATTAAATAGTTTCATTTGAATTAATAAAAGAGAAAGGAATGGGTGGAGAAGTGGAAGAGATGATGAATACAGACCATCACCATCTTTTGAGATGCTTTGCTGTAAAGGGAAGCAGAGAAGAGCAGACACTGGAGGGGAGGAGTAGCTAAGAAAGCTTGTTTTAGGCTGGAAGAAATTACAGCGTGCTCACATGCTGCTGGGATAATCAAGTACAGAAGAGAGTGATGCCACAGAAGAGGGAGGACAGCCTTTGGAGTGATGACTTCGGGTGGTTGAGAAGCCCAGGGATCCCTCAGAGAAGGAGAGGTGGGCTGCGATGCGGTGGCAGTGGGGGCTGGGGGAGAGTTCTCTCCTGCCTCCTTCTCTCGGAGAAGCACCAAGCGGGGTCATCAGCTGAGAGTGAGAAGAGCTTGGAAAGACATTGGACATTTGAGGACAGGAAACAGACAGAAATTTACCCTGACAAATACTGGGAAAGCCCAATGAACACAGAGGTAACGATAAAGATACCGGCAGAGCCAGACTCAGGGAGAGAGTTTATAGATTGTGGAGTGTGGGAAGGTTCTCAAATTCATCTGAAGACACATTTATCATTCTGTATTTCATTGTCTCCTTCACTAGATTCTAAGTTCCACAAGGACAGTGATGACTTTGTTCTTGCTCTCTGTTTTATCTTCAGCCAGTAGCACCATGCCCAACCTGTAGTGGGTGTTCCAGAAAGAGTCGTCGAAAGAATGAATGAGTCAAGATTGCTAGAAATAGGGGTTCCTGGATGACTCTGTTGGCTAAGCATCTGCCTACAGTTCAGGTCATGATCCTGGGGTCCTGGGATCGAGCCCTGCATCGGGCTCCCTGCTCCGTGGGGGAGCCTGTTTCTCCCTCTCCCTCTGCCCCTCCCCATGCTTGTGCTCTTTGTACATGTCCAATACATACATGTCTAATACATAAGTAAAATCTTTATTAGAAAAAAGAATACTAGAAACAATGGGTAATGATCCAAAGTCCTTAGTGTAAAAGGCACTTCCACGGGGAGTGAATATTCACTTGGTAAGTCTGACCCACAAGCACCACATAATGAGTTCTCTTAGAGCACATCCTCAGGACATGGGGCTTACTGGGGACCAGGATATGGCGTGATTTGCACACCCTGCTTCGCACGGCCTGCTTCGTGTTCAGTGGGTACCGTCTTTCCTGGCCACTGGGAAACCCTAGGAGGGCAGCATCCTCACTGCTGTTCTGACCTCTGAATGAAAGGCTGTCAGGGACCGGGCAAGCAGGCGGGCAACCGCCGCAGATGCTGGTTAGAACAGCAGGCTTCCTTCCGGCAGGCGGGGGTGCTAGGCTAATGACAGTAATAACACAGAGCATGAAGGGCAAGAGTCTGGAGGGGCGTGGGTGTGAGCAGAGACTCAACCTACAGCATTCAGTACAGGGCAGAGATCAGGGAGGGCAGGCAGACAGAGAGGAAAGGCAGGTGGAGAGCAGAGCAGAGAATGGGCAGGGGTCCCAGGTGAAGTTTACCAAGCAGTAAATAATGAGCATCTACTATGTGCCAGGCTCTCAGGTGAATAAGAGAGTGAAAAAGACAAATGAGATCTTTGTTCTCTAGTGTGTGGTGGCTGGGGGGTGGGGGTGGGAAAAGGGCAGGGGGAGGCAATAAACAATAAACAAATATAAGATCATTTCAGAGAGTGATGAGTTGGAAAAACAATGAAACATTGAAGAAACAGGGTGGGTGAGTGAATGACAGAAGGGAACCAACCAGGAGAAGAAGCGGGCGAAGGGTGGGCAAAGGATTTCAGGAAGAGACAGTCAAAAGTGTCGAGGTACATGGGGCGCCTGGGTGGCTCAGTGGGTTAAAGCCTCTGCCTTCAGCTCAGGTCATGATCCCAGAGTTCTGGGATTGAGCCACATTGGGCTCTCTGCTCAGCAGGGAGCCTGCTTCCCTTCCTCTCTCTGCCTTTCTGCCTACTTGTGATCTCTGTCTGTCAAATAAATAAATAAAATCTTTAAAAAAAAGTGTCGGGGTGCTAAGGGAGTCATTTCAGATGTTCTAGAACATCAAGAGATCTAATCTGGCGGGAGTATTGTTGGAACATCGAGGAGGAGTACAAGTTGGAGGGCCTCACCTAATAATGAGCTCATATTTATTCCAAGTACAATGAAAAGCCACTCAAGTACTTTAAGCAAGGAAGAGCATGATATGATGTGGTTATAAAAATATTACTGGATAGGGGCGCCTGAGTGGCTCAGTGGGTTAAGCCTCTGCCTTCGGCTCAGGTCATGATCTCAGGGTCCTGGGATGGAGCCCCACATTGGGCTCCCTGCTCAGAGGGGAGCCTGCTTCCCTCCTCTCTCTGCCTGGCTCTCTGCCTATTGTGATCTGTCAAATAAATAAAATATTTAAAAAAAATTTTTTTTAAGATTTATTTATTTATTTATTTGTCAGAGAGAGTGAGCACAGGCAGACAGAGTGGCAGGCAGAGGCAGAGGGAGAAGCAGGCTCCCCACTGAGCAAGGAGCCCGATGTGGGACTCAATCCCAGGACACTGGGATCATGACCCGAGCCGAAGGCAGCTGCTTAACCAACTGAGCCACCCAGGCGTCCCAAATATTAAAAAAAATATTACTGGATATTGTGAAAACTAGTTTGTGTAGGTCAAGGGCAGAAACAAACAACCAGCTAAGAATCTATTGTGCTATTTCCAGGTGAGAGATGATGGCTTGAACCAGGATGGAAGTAACAAAGGCAGAGAAAAGTGGGTAGATTCAGGATATATTTTGCATGCAAATCTCATAGAACTTGCTGGTGAATTAGGTACAGGGCAAGAATCCGTGAGAAAATGGAAAGGAAAAAGATGTTCCCTAGTTTTTTCAGCCTGAACAAGTAGTTGTCATGTCCCAGGATGGGACACAAGGAGAGAAATGGATTGGCGGGGGAAGAATTCAAGCCATTTATTTTAGCCACATTAGCTTCACATGGCCATTAGACATCCAAGTGGAGATCTCAAGCAGGCTGTTGGATAAATGAGTCTGGAGCTTTGGATATAAATTTAGGACTCACTGACATTTACATAGTATTAAAGCCCTGGGACTGGATGACATCACTGGACAGAGAATGTGGAAGGAGAAGAGAACGAAGGACTGAGCCCTACGAGCACTAACATTTAGAGGTCGAGCAGAAGACTAAGAAGGGAAAGCCAGTGAGGTTGAAGGGAAACTAAGAGAGGGTGGTGTTCTAGAAGTGCAATCAGAATAATACATGATTGGGACACCTGGGTGGCTCAGCGGGTTAAGTGTCTGCCTTCAGCTGAGGTCACGATCCCAGGATTTTCGGATCCGGTCCCACATCAGACTCTAAGGAGCCTGCTTCTCCCTCTGCCAGCCACTCCACTTGATTGTGCTCTCTCTCCCTCTCTCTCTCTCTCTCTGACGAATAAATAAACAAAATATTTAAAAAATAAAAATAAAATAAAACATGACTGAGAAGGATAGAGTAGGACCAAGTGAGAGTGGGGATAGGGGAAACTACTTTTGATAGAGAGGTTAGGGAAGGCCTTTCAGAGGAGTTGACATTTGATCTCAGTGAAATTTTAACAAAAAAAAAAAAACAAAAAAAAGTGAGTCATTGTGAAAAGCCAGGGGAAAACATTCCTGACAGAGGGAATAGTAAGTGCCAAGGCCCAGTGGCAGGTTAAGAGTCCTCTAGTTCTAGGAACATGGATCATGTCCAGTGTGACTGGGCCATAGAGTGTGAGGAGAGGAAATCAGAAAGAAACTTAGTGGACAGGTCATATAGGGCCTTGTAAGTCACAATGAGTTTGGATATTCTGAGTGCTAGAAAAGCTGAGTAATGCGACTCGATCTACTTATTTTAAAGATCATTTGAGTAGGAGAACGCACTGTAGCAGGGCCAGAGTGCCATGGGGGATCAAGCTTTTGGGACAATCCAAGGACGGTTCGAGATCTTTACCCCCACCCCCAGCTCCACCTAGATCCCCTGCGCTCTGCATCGTCCACCACTGGCGACATAGAGTTGGGGATGCGGAGCCTTAGGTGACTCAGAATCTCAGAAACTGTCTGGCATGACCATGGGTATCCATGGAGTTGGGTGAAAGGGGTGCAGAAGCCCGCTCCCAGAACCCCGGGAATCAGACCGTCGGTCACCCTCCGCTGCTCTCTCCAACACTCCACACGGGACCCAGCTGCGCGCAACTCCTGTGGCGCGGCAGCAGGAGGGTTAAACCGTGCGCGGCCCACCGCGGGAGGGGGAGAGGCGGAGATCTTGCGCGGGGAGCTGCCGCGCCGAGCCCAGCCGAGCCGAGCGCCTCCCGAGCCGAGCCGAGCCGAGCCGAGCATCTCCCGCCGCCGCCGCTGCCGCCGCCGCCGCCCCGCGCCCCGGGCGCCCACCCCCCCCCACCCTCTCCAGCGCCCCGGCTGCCGGCCAAGCCCCCCGACCATGCCCCGTGCCCCACAAGCCCCCGCGACCCCCCAGCCCCGCGCAGCCCCGAGCGCCCGCAGCTGTCGCGCCGCCGCGCCAGGCATGCAGGTGAGTGAGAGGGACCCCCCACGCCCCCGCCCGCGGGAGCCCGGCCCTGCCCTTCCCGACTCCGCGCCCTCGGCCCCCCGCCCCTCCCGGCGCGGTCCCTCGCCCGGGCTCGAGCCGCCGGCCCCTAGGCGCGCCTTGCCCGCGGTGCTCTCCATCCCTCCGCGGGTCCCGACTCCATCCTGCCCTCCTGGCGCAGCGGTCACCGTCCTCGCGGCTGCCTCTATCCCGCCTTCGCTTCAGCCCTCGGCTCCGTGCATCCTCCTGCCTCGGGCGCTGCCTCCCTCGCAGTCCTTCGCTGCCCTCCTGGTCCTCGCTTTCACCCCCACTCCCGCCGCTTTCCAGCCTGTCCGGGGAGCGCGGGCCCGTGGGAGGGGTGGGCCCCGGGCAGCGCTGGGGATGGGACCCGGTTCCCCCACCCTCAAGCTCCCGCCCCACCCCCAGCTCATCTCCTGCGCACAACAGGTCGGTGAGAAGCGATGAGAGGGTGGGGGTGGCGCGCCAGGCTGGGGACTGCGGGCTTCCTGGAGGGGGTGGCTAAAGGGGATGCGGGGCTCGGGGACTGGAGTTGACGTTGGTTTGGGGGCGGGGGGGATGCACAAGGCAGAGAGGCGAGTGAGTCCTGGAGTCAGCTGGCCACAGATGTCCCCGTGAGCCCTTCTTCGCTTCACTGGTTCGCTCTAACCTCCTCCCTCCCTCCCTCGCTCCCTCCCTCCAGCTTCCTTCTCTTCGCGTCCCTCTCTCCCTTCAGCCCACCAGGCTCCCATCCCTGTATCTTTCCAGAGCTCCATATCCCTTTACATTTGAAGAAACACTTAGCAACTCCTCCATTTTTTGTCTTCAGTGTGATGTTCTCTCCTTTTCCATTTCCTTTCTCTGCATCCCTGGTCTTTTCCACCCCTTTTCTCTCTTCCCCTTCCACTCTCTCCACTTCCCGTCCTGCCTAGACCTTTCCATCTTGTCCTCCTGCCCTTTCCCCTTCTTCCCTTGATCCTGCGAACCCTTTGCCCTCCCTGTTTCCCTCTCTCACTTGTACTCTTAGCTTATTCTCCCTTCAGCATCCTCCAAGCTTCCAATCTTCGCACCCACACCCTTCCCAGTCCTTCCCAGTCTATCCTTTCAGGCCGACTCCTCTCCCTCCTCCCATGCTCTGGGCCCACTTCTTCACCTTCCTCCTCTCCTCACTCCTAACTAACCCTCCCTCTCTCAGCCTCTTACCCTTCACCCTTCTCCCCACTGCCCACTTCCACTTGCCCTTCCCCAGACTTTCCCATCATATTCTCCTGTTATTCTCTGAGAGCAGTTAGTGTGCAGGTTTAGACCCAGAATCCAGAGGACCCAGGTGTCATATCCTCATTCACTCTGGGGAACCTGGCCCCCTTGGAGCCACCCCCCCCCCCTCCTGCCAGCTCTGAGAACATGTCCTTAATCTTTCAAAACCCAACTATCCAGCTTCTCCCAGGACTCTGCCCAGGAGAGCTACATTTGAGGGGTGGCCTCTCCCCAGCTCCACCTCCCTTCAGAGATCACCTATGGATTTGGGTGATTTAACACTGAGCAAAAATTATACTCTGTAGTTTCTCTCCCACCTGCCTCTGTCTTTTTCTGCTTCTTTCTTTCCATCCTTCCATCCGTTATTTCCCTTCTCCTGAAGATGTAGATTCCCGGGGGCCCATCGGAAGAGAAAGGCTTGGGACTCCAAGCAGGCTAGGCAGGCTGGAGTGCTCCCCTTGTGTGCTCGCCACACACACACACACACACACACACTCACACACTCACTCGGATTGACTTCCTCTTCCCTCCCCCACTGTCAGACTCCCTCCCTAGCGGTAGGTGCTCAAGGAATCACAAGGTTCTTGGCTCTAAATTAAGCTCCAACAAGAGCTTGGAGCTGTGGGCAGAGGAAGTGAGAAGGAAGGAAGCCAGAGAAGTAAGAGTAGACCCCGAGGTGGGGAAGTTGCAAGGATCTCTGGGCATTAGTAGCTAGAGGCTGGGGGCTAGACAGGAACCACTCTGGGAGATCCATGCTCCCCCCCCCCCCAAAAGGATGCTAAGTGGCAGCTGGCAGCCTAGGGGGATAGATCCAGGTAGGACTGGTGGCTGAAGGAGCTGGGGAAGTGCTAAGAGCAGGGTTGGGATGTAATGACCCCTTCTCTCCTCCAGTAAAGGCTGAAAATCTGGGTCACAGCTGAGGAAGAGCTCAGACATGAAGTCCAAGATGTGGTAAGTTTGGTACAGCAGAGGGAGCCTGGAGGCCACTTCTCCTGGGTTCTGGGCCCCTTCCCTCCTAGGTCTGCCCTAGGGCCAGACCCTAGGAAGGGAGGAAATGGGGCCAGTCTTCCCAAGGCCCACCTGCTTTTCCAGAGAAAGCTGGAGGAAGACAGCTAGGATCACTGGTATAAGCCGGTGCTCCGAATACAGAAGCCCAAGACTGGCTTGGGTCTCACCCCCTTTCTCTTCCTTCTTTCAGGCCTGCGCTGCTGCTGTCCCACCTCCTCCCTCTTTGGCCACTGCTGTTGCTGCCCCTCCCACCTCCTGCTCAAGGTTCCTCCTCTTCCCCTCGAACCCCACCAGCCCCAGCCCGGCCCCCCTGTGCCCGGGGAGGCCCCTCTGCCCCACGCCATGTGTGCGTGTGGGAGCGGGCACCCCCACCAAGCCGATCCCCTCGGGTCCCAAGATCGCGTCGGCAGGTCCTGCCAGGCACCGCACCCCCTGCCACCCCGTCTGGCTTTGAGGAGGGCCCACCCTCATCCCAGTATCCCTGGGCCATTGTATGGGGCCCTACAGTGTCTCGAGAGGATGGGGGGGACCCCAACTCGGCCAATCCTGGATTTCTGCCCCTGGACTATGGTTTTGCAGCCCCCCATGGGCTGGCAACCCCACACCCCAACTCTGACTCCATGCGGGGTGATGGAGATGGGCTCATCCTTGGAGAAGCGCCTGCCACCCTGCGGCCATTCCTTTTTGGGACCCATGGGGAAGGTGAGTGCGAGTGGGAGAGGCTGGTGGAAGGTACGAGGTAGGGGGGAGGCTGGTGGAAGGCTAGAAGGGCAGTAACAGAGATCTTGTCTGTTAGCTCCTCCCACAATGTGTCAGGCACTGTTCGGGCACAGGGGCAGAGATGAAATGTGCTCCGAGCCCTGGAGGAACTCAGGTCCACCAGCGAAGGCAGATGTGTAAACACTCGAGGACGAGTCAATGAAACAAATGCTCTAATAGAGCACACACAGAATGTCTTTAGGAAAAGAAGGAAGGGAGAGATTACCTTTGCCTGGGGATCAGGACACCTTCTAAGAATTGACATTGGAGCTGGACCTTGAAAATGGAGTGGAAGTATACCGGGAATGAAAGGAACTTTCAGGGTGACATTTCTGCTCAAGGAATGCCAAGTTAGGGACAGTGGTTTGGGGGTGGGGCTAGTGCAGAGATAGACATTTCCACCCCCTAGTTTCCATGCAGAGAGAGGGGTTGGTTCTCTCTGACCTTGGAGCTTCCTCTTCATCACATGTATACAGAAGATTTGGGAATGTGGAGGAAAAGGACTAAAAACTTCCGGGAAAGCTGATGCTAAGAATGAAGGTGGGGGAGGGGCAGTTCAGGAAAGCAGAAAGAGTTGGGCACTGTGGATTCGAATGGCAACACTCTGCAAGATTATTGAACCCGCAGCCTAATCCCACCCCCACCCCCTCTTGGCTCCTACCACCTCCGGCCTCCCTAAAACTTTCTCCCCACCCCAATCAGGTGTGGACCCCCAGCTCTATGTCACAATTACCATCTCCATCATTATTGTTCTCGTGGCCACTGGCATCATCTTCAAGTTCTGGTAAGCTGCGGGGAGGAGGGTGCTGGCGGATGAGGCAGGAGAGCAGGAGCAAGGGCAGCATTTTTGCTGGAGGTGGGCTAGGAAGTGGTAGATTTAAGCAAGGAAACCCTTGGGGAAAGTTGGTAAGGATTTGGGTGGGGGAGACTGTGAGAAATCGGACAAATTCCTTTTCCCAGGGAAACACAAGGATAATGGAAGAGGCAGGGGAATTATTTATATGCACTGAGGGCCTGGACATTTCCTCCAAGACAGAGAAAACTGACCCATTCTGCAGAGGCCCTTCTTGGGGCTGTCTGGGGAGGAGGAATTAAGTCTGGAGCTTTCTTTGCATGCATTTAATAGTGGGTCACTCAGTTCTTCACACTTTACTGCGAGAATCATTAGACTCAGGTGTCCAGGTCATTAGCTGATTTTGAACTAGAACTAAATCTTCCAGGCGCCTGCTGAGGAGAGAAATGGCTCTTCTGGGTATGCATGGGGGAGGGGCAATCCCGAGGGACTCCATGTCGGTGGGGAGGAGTACTGATTCCGCAGGTCTGGACTAGGTCCAGAGGATGGTTTACATCCCTGAGCCCCCTAGGGGGGGTTGGAAAAGTAGCTTTATGGACTCAGTCTCAGATATTTGATTTAGGGAACTGTTAAGAGGCCAATTTCTTTCCTGTAGGATGTTGGGGTGTCTGAGGGAGGCTGGGCGTGCCCAGCACTGCAGGCCCGGGATGGGGGCTTCTTAAATGTGTGAGAGAACCTCTTTCCTTCCTGTGTACCAGCTGGGACCGAAGCCAGAAGCGGCGCAGGCCCTCTGGGCAGCAAGGTGCCCTGAGGCAGGAAGAGAGCCAGCAGCCACTGACAGACCTGTCCCCAGCTGGGGTCACTGTGCTGGGGGCCTTCGGGGACTCGCCTACCCCCACCCCTGACCATGAGGAGCCCCGAGGGGGACCCCGGCCTGGGATGCCCCAGCCCAAGGGGGCTCCAGCCTTCCAGTTGAACCGGTGAGGGCAGGGGCAAAAGGCTGGGAGGGTTGGGAGGTAAGGCAACTTTGGTCTGGAGCCTTGGTTGGGGGTGTTCCCTCCAGGGTGGGTGGGGAGGAAGTAGACCTACCCCCCCTGCACAGCCCCTGGCCCTCCCTAGGACTGGACCAGGTCCTTTCTAGGTTACCCTTCCTTCTCCCGCTCTCTGTGGATCTCTGTCCTGTTCTCACACTGTCATTTAATTCAACTCTGCCCTCTTATCCTTGAGTCCCTTTCTTTGCCTTGGACTTCCCTTCGATTCTGGCCTGCCCAGTGGTTCCTGACTATGCCCTTTCCCTCTTCCTCTCAGGATTCCCCTGGTGAATCTGTGATGCCCCCCAATGTTGGGGTGCCGCCAAGCAGGAGGCCAAGGGGCCGGCACAGCCCCCATCCCACTGAGGGTGGGGCAGCTTTGGGAGCAGGGGGCCACAGGGGCTCCTGGCTGCTGCCCTTGCACACCACCCTGGAACCCTCACTGGCCCCATAGGCGATCCTACCTGCTCACCCTCCTTTAGGTGGGGAGCCTCACATATTTGTGGCTTCTGGCCCCCCAGCCCTCCCTTGCACACTCACATGAAAGCCTTGCACACTCACCTCCACCCTCCCGGGCCATCGCACATACTTGCGCTCTTGTACAGCCGGTCTTCTGCACCCTCTCTCCACTCACCCCACCCCTGCCGACCCCTCCCATTCTCCGTTTGTTTCACACTCTTCACTCTCTCTTCCTCCCACATTCTAGGCTCAGCTCAGTCACTCAGTGGTCAGTGGGCGACTCTCTAGTTACCTCTCACTCGCATTTCCTGGCCCCATGTTGTGGTGTTGTGTGTTGTGCTCATGCTGTCCCTCATGAACACTCACTGATCTCGTTTCTGTGTCCCCTGCATGCTGCCCCAGAGGTGGGTGGGAGGTGAGCTGGGGGTTTCTCATGCTCCCATCTGTCATGGCCTCATTTCATTCCATGTCATTTGTTTCATTGTCTCCCCCATCCAACTCCAAGGGCGTGCTCATTACCCTGAGGGCTCCCCCATGGGAATGGGGGTAGTGAGGCCCCAAGCTTCTCCCCCTTGAACTGCTAAATTCTGTTGTCTGGGAGATGGGTTTTGGGGAGTCACCTGCTGCACTACATGAGAAAGGGGCTCCCATTTGCCCTTCCCTTCCTCCTAAGTCCCTTTTGTCTTGTCTGTCCTGGCTGTCCGTGTGTGGGTCACTCTCTGGAATTCAGAGTCCCTGAGCCAGTCCTCCACTTCCCAGCCTCTCTGAGGGCCTCCCTAACCCCACCTGGGCTGCCAGGGACTGGAGCCAGCTGGTTCAAGGCCATGGGGAGCTCTGCCTCCCAATCTATCCCTCCCCTTCCTGGGCTCCCTCACACTTCTCCCTCCCCGCCCTCCTTGGTTTTTCCATTTCTCCTTCCTTTTGCCTGCCCCCCCTTCCCCTCATATTTGTCCCTATGTCTCACCATTTTTCCACCTTCCTCCCTTCTTCCTCTCTTACCTGGCTCCTACGCTGTGATATATATTTTTGTATTATCTCTTTCTTCTTGTGGTGATAATCTTGAATTCTTGTGGGATGTAAGTTTCAAAAATTTTCAAATAAAGCCTTTGCAAGATACCAGAGTCCCCTGGTTCTGCTTATGAACCCTGAAGAGAGGAGAGGGAGGAGGCAAGGGCACCCAAGAAAGGAGGAAAAGAAGGATGAGGGGTTGGAGGGAACTCCTTAAGACTCAGTGTGACCTGGCCTGCTCTGACCTGGAGTTAGGGTTCCTGGGCTTTTTCTTGGGGGGGGGGTAAGGAGCAGAGGGAGAGGGAGAAAGAGAATTTTAAGCAGGCTCCCAGCCTGCAGGGACCCTCTCAGGACCCTGAGATCACAACCTGAGCTGGAATCAAGAGTCAGGCACTTAACCGACAGGCACAGGCGCACCTCAGGCTTTAACTTGGGAGAGAATGAAAGGGAGAAACTGAATGGAGCAGCCAGAGCAAGAAAACTTAAAAGAGTGGCTTGCTTCTTACTTGCCAGTGAAGGTCCAGAAAGACCATGAGATAGGAGACAGAGAAAAGGGATAGGCAATGAAGCAAGCAAGAAAAGGAGGAGAGAGCTGCTAAGACAGATGGAGAGTAAGGAGTAAAAGGGGGAGAGAAAAACAAGAAAGAGGCTGCCCTGCTTGGTTTATTTTCAGCCTTGCTCCCCAACTTGCCCCCATTTACAGCTGCCCCCCAAAAGCTGGGCAGCATTAGAACCCCTGTAGTTAACTCTCACTAGCTTTCCCCACTCTGCCCTCTCTGAGAGAGAGGTGCTGCTAGGGTGCGGGGGTGGAATCAAGGGGTATGTTTGGAGGAGGGAACAGAGGCTGCCCAGCTGGGATCAGTCACCTCTGAGCCCCCCATTCTGGGTTTGGCTCTAGCGACAGCCCTGCAAAAGCCCACACATCAGCCTCTCAGCTGTTGCTAGGCTCTGTTGCCATGGTAACCAACCAGGTCCCATTTCTCCCCCACCCCCATCTGTGCCCCACTTGCTCCCTGGAAATGGGGAGCTCCGGGGAGGAGAGGAGACTGTAGTGAGCAAGTCTGGGCTGCCCCGGACTTTGAATGCCTCCATGTATTTATCTGTGCAGTTAGCATCAGGAGGGTATAGGTTGGGTAGGTGTGTGTTTTAGGTGTTGGGGAGCTTTACTGTCCACTTAAGGAAGAGTGGCTGAATCCATAGAGCCCACAATGGGGAGTTGGGGAGAAGGGAGCCTATTTCTCAGGACCAAAGCAGTATGTACCTTTAGAGCCTCAGACCCCATTAAAAAAAAAAAAAAAAAAAGAGTGCTACAGAGGAAAAAGGCAGAGCAGGGGCAAGGAGTGATGAGCCAACTAAAAGCAGAGGTGCAAAGCCAACAAGCTGCTGAGGAGGGCTCAGAGTCAACCCAGTGGGACCTGCAGAGATCTCAGCAGCAGCTGGTGGATGGAGAAGGGTGGATGGAACCTGACGGTGCAGGAAGTGCTGAGGACATGGGTCGGGGGCGTGAGGTAGGGATCCGAGGTGGATGGGAGAAGAAGCCTCACTAACCTTTCTCTTCTTTCCCCGCCTGGAATCTAGTCTTTGTAAGGTTGGGGTAGGGGGACGAGCACTGGCTTAGAAGGGGAAGGAGCTCAAGTACCTGGAGAGGATGCTGGGGCTCTATCACCCTCTGCAATTGTAGTTCTTCTGAGGGACAGTGTGACCCCGAGGCTCATCCATATGCAAAAGGCATGCATGAAGGCCCCTAATGAAGAGGGAATTAATTATTGCCTGATTAGCTGCTGTTTCTCTAAATTTAAATAAATTAAAATACACCAGCGAGACACTGGGAACTCCTCACCTGTTCCTTCTCCCTAAATGTCCTTCTTCCCCATGCAAAGTCAGATGTCAGGGAGAGACAGAGGAGAAAGGAGACATCCTCGTCTTCCCATTTGTCCTAAAGGAGATGTCCCAAACTAGATCACATTGTCAGGATAACCATGAAGAGTTGGGAGGCCCTGGGGAACAGACCCTAACCTTTATCTCTCATGAAACTGAAACAGACTATGGGGCCTTAGGAGGTCCTTGAAGGTTGCAAGTGGTTGAGCAGAGTCACTGGTTAGTGACAGACCAAGAACACAAACAAAGGCCATACTACCCTTTTGGTTCTTGGAGGCCACACATCACAAGCACCACTGGGACCAGCATCTCTCATCACTATGCTTTCTTTGCCTCCTAAGCTGTGCATCAAATGACTCAGCCAGTCTTCTCTTAAGCATTTTTCTGGAATGCTTACCATTATGGCTCAGACCAAACCAGGAAATGGGGAAGCCCCCAGGAGGAGGGATCTCCCAGGCAGAGCTCAGGGTGTGGAAGTGATTCAAGATGGAAACAGTGTGCCAGCTGGAAAACCCCAGGCTAAAATTAACATCCCTCCTCCCCCTACGCCCCACATTTATCTCTAAAGCTCTTCTGTAAGAAGTTCAAAGCACTTAAAAAACTGGTTTCTTATAGCAAGGGCAGGAGCAGGGCTGACAGTTGGAGACACTGAGGCTCAGGGAGTACCAGTTAATGAAAATAGGAAAAGAACTAGGAAGGAAGAGGAGAACTGGGAATTAGAGTGATTACTACGATTTGCTCCCACTTCTCTAGCCCCCAAAGCTGATGTTTCTGGAATTAGCAATTTCCAACCCATGCAGCAACTAGGTCTGGTCACATCCGAGCCCTTAAGATCTTATCCTGCCAACTGTTGCTACTCAGTTAACAAAGACTGGGTGAACAGCCCCAAAAATGTGATTAAGACAGTAGACACTTTCAAAAGGACACAAACTATAATTACAAACCTAGGATACATATCTTCTATTTATTTTTTAATTTTTTTAAAAGATTTTATTTATTTATTTGACAGACAGAGATCACAAGTAGGCAGAGAGACACAGAGAAGCAGGCTCCCTGCTGAGCAGAGAGCCCGATGCAGGACTCGATTCCAAGACCCTGGGATCATGACCTGAGCTGAAGGCAGAGGCTTTAACCCACTGAGCCACCCAGGCACCCCATATCTTCTATTTAAACCTTTAACTTAAATGTTTATTTTTAGGTGTCCTTTATTACTTCCTTCTTGTGATTTTGAAAAAAAAGATCACTAGAATCTTATTTTCATTATCCCTAAAGAGAAAATTACAATTATTTGTATTTGCATTATTTTGCTTTCTCACCAAGGGGCTATTACTGTTAGTAAGAAGGTCTTCAGCCAAAATAGAGCTCAGTCCAAGGGGATTCTTGCCAGATCGGGGTGCAGGCAGCATTCATTACTCAAACAGCATATATTCAGCATCTACTATGTACTCAGAAAAGCAGTGGTTAGAATACCATGTATGAGACCATTTCTTACAATGTTGCTGAAGAGTCAGATATATGAAATAGTTATATTTTTATATATGAAATATATTTATATATTTTTTATTATTTTTATATTATATATATTTATATTTTATATTTATATTATATAAATAATTATATATAATAAATAAAAATATATTTATATATTATTATATAATATTTATTATATTATATAAAATATAAATATATATTTATATTTTTATGTATAAATATATTTCATATATAAAAATATAAATATATATTCATATATATTTATTATATTTCATTATATTTATATTTGAATATATATTCATTATATTGATGGATATGAATTCATCAAATATGAAAAATATATATTCATTATATTTATATATATTTCATATATAGATATATGAAATAGAGCAACAAAAGGTACAGACTAAATGCTGTGGAAATTCAGAGAACAGAACCGTTATGCGTTCGAGCAGTCCTGTAAGGCTTCCTTAAAGAGTTCATCCCGTGTTCATTTCTGCGACAAACATTTACTCACCACTGACTAAATGCCAGGCTCTGAGCATCCGGCAGCGAACGATTCAAAGCCCTTGCCCTCATGAAGCCGATATTCCAGCAGGAAGAGGTGGACAGCAAACAATACAGTATAGGGGGTGATGAGTGCTCTATTTAAAAGCAGAGCAGGGTGAGGAGATAGAGATGTGGATGGGGCAACAAGAACATAAAGAGCCTAAGCCAAGAGTACAGAGGTGTGTTCGGGAGAGGTTATCAGTTAGTTTGGGGGCAGAAGTAGGGACCTCAGAAAACGACTGACACATCCTCATCCTTTCCCACAATTCAAAGCATTGAGACAGTCTTGAGAGTATAGCAAAAAATAATGGTAACCTCCTATATCATTCTCGTGCGCTGAAGGAAGGGAAACGAATCCATAGTCTTTTAGGAATCCCTACCTTCCCCCGCCCCCCACTCCCGCCCCGTACCTGATGCATAATTCATAAACCTGTAGGTTTTCACCCTCCCACTTCCCCTAGAAGTCCCTTCCGGAAGCCCCGGACCGTAATTCTGAAGGTTCGGCTTCTGCCCTCAGCGGAACCCGCCTTCGCTTCCGTTGTGGCGTCACATCCACAAAGGGCTCTAGCGCGTCCCTAGGCGGAAGCCACTTCCGCCCCTACTTGTCGTAACTTCTGCCCTGAGTATTCCGGAGCGCTGGCAGCGCCGGAAATGCTCTGCCGCTCCCGGAAGTGACTCGACCTTTGCATTTCCCCCCCCCTTTCCCCATTACCGCCCCCCCTGCATTGCCATTTCCCTCCCTCCCCCCTTTTCGTTTCCGGCGCTCCCGCCTTCTCTCCGCCGCAGCTCTACTCCGAGTCTGTCCGGGGGAGGGAGGGAGGGAGGGGGCGTGGAGGAATCGGGGTTCTCGGGAGCACGAGCTGCAGCACCACTTCCGGGTGAGTGTTAGGGGAGGGAGGGAGGCAGGGGGCCACCCACTGCCTCGCGCCCCCGCCCTGCGGGTGTCTCGCGCGCATTCCGTGCGTGTGAGTGTGTGGGTCTGTCTCGCGCCGAAAGTGCGTGCCCGCGCGCTCCGCCTCGCGCTCTCCCCCCTCCCCTCGCCCCCTGCTGGTCCTCCCGCCCCACTCGGCTCCCTCCTTTCCCAGCAAACGCCGCCCCTCCCGCGCTCTGGCTCAGGCTCTGGCGCCGCCGCAGCCGTCGCCGCCGGGTGAGTCTCGCGCCGCTGCAGCCGGCGCGCGCCAAGCTCTCTGCTCCTCCCCCCTCCCCTTTTCCTTGGGGGGGCGTGGAAGGGGGGGTCCACGGTGTGACTGTATGTGTGTCCGTCCCGGAACCGGAAGTGGTTGTGGAGGAGCGGGCGATGGGGAGGAATGGGGGGGCTTAGGGGGCGGGTGTCTGTCTGGTGGGTGGCAGAGTTCAGCTCCCTGGAGGGGAAGGAGGGACGTCCCAAAGAAGGGTCTTTGAGGAAGGGGTGGGGGGCGACACCAGGAGAAGGCTCCCAGGGGCTGTCTCAGGGGAGCGAAGGGTTTTTGGGGACAGCTGAGGTGTCCAATAGATAGACCCCTGTGCAGGCTGAGGGAGGTACTTCATGGCGCAAGGCCTTGGGTAGGCAGGGGCGAAGTCCTCGAAGAAGTGGGGGGGAGGCCAGAGGAAGTGGCTGGGCCTGAACTGGCACTGTGCCTGACACAAGGGCTTGTGCATCCCCCTGGTCTTCAGTTTTGTCTTCTGAGCCAATCCTCTGGGGGCAGGGGCCCATCTCTGTCTCCAACTCCTCTGTTCTATGACCCCTGCTTACCTGTGGCCCTGGGGAACGAAGAAGAGCCAGTGTCTGAGCCCAGGAGTGGAACCCAAACACTGGTGATAGAGTTCATCTTAGTTCCTGGGAATTGAATTTATTTCCCTCCTATCTGCATAGTGGGTGGCACTACACTCCTTATTATACCATTGCATCTTTGGATTTGGGGGGTCTGCCTGCCTTCCAGACTGACTGCTGAGTGTCAAAGAATTCCTGAGGTTCTCTGCAGGTCCCCTGGTGGCTGCACCCTTACTGGCCCCAGTAACCCAGACAATTTGTTTACAGAAAGTTCAGGAGCCCTGGAAAGGAGAAGGAATAAGACGACAGGAGGAAGAGAGAGAGAGGGTAAGACAATTTTGGGTTAATGGCTTTTCTGGTTTGGGGGGAGAAGGGGTCATAATTAAATGGGCTTTTTGGGGACGGTGTGACAATTTTTCTAGTAATAGCACTTGTGATACTGGTGTTTGATGTGAGAGAAAAATTATCTCTTGATGATGCCCAGGAAGTTTTTGTGTAAAAGTTCGCACTTTACCCCATCACTTTCCATTCCCACCAGTATTCAGAAATGATCTGTGAAATGCCTGAGTGAAATCACCGAGTAGGGCTGCATTATGTCCAAAGGAGAAATTTATTCTGCTTCGGGGACAAATGAGCCTCAGTCGCCAGTATAGTCCTTGTGGTATGGCTTGTGGGATTGCTTTTCTGTATTTGGAACAAGCAGAGCTGAGTTTAGAGTGGGGTTCATATTAATGTCACAGAGGGGTGCTTCAAGTGGACCTGTTGAGTGATTAGAATCTGTGACACAGGGTTATTTCAGTTTGATGTGTCAGAGTTAAGTTTTCAGGGGAAAAAAAAAACCCTGGTTTGTGGGTAGATAAAATTGTATGGAGTGAACCTCAGAAGTTGGTCTGGAAAAATTCAGAATACAAGGTTTGATAGTGGTAGAGTTTTAGGTAGTCTGAAAATGACAGTGTGAGACCCAAAAGAATTTGACTTCAGAGCTTATAATCCTAGTGATCTCTTCTGAGGACTAATTCCAGTCTGGTTTATAAAATTTATTCCCCATAGGTTTCTGAGCCAAGTTGATAATTAAATATTAAGTGCATATTTCCTCTTCAGCTGCCCCGCCCCCTTTTTCCCTGCCCACTTTTTTTTCCCCCCTCATATTTCCCAGATCATCATTTGTAATGAAATAGGCAGGACAGGCTGTGCTCTTCTTCCCACAGGGTACTGAGTACCATGGTCCAGCGGTACCCAGGGTAGAAGTTGCTGGCTCGGATTGCCAACTTTGTGGTCATAGTGGTCCTCTTGGTGTGTTTGGGCATGGTGTGATGGTCTTTCCCAGGAGAATTGGGATAAACCTGTTCTGGGTTATTTTGTACTTGGAAGAGTTCACAGATGGTAGGAAGGCCCCAAATTCTATCAAGATGGGCCTTGCTGAGTGCCCTTAGAACCTGAGGAAAAATATTTTGTTTCCTTACTGAGAAAAAAGTGTCTCTCTGTGTTTCTTCATTTCAAGTCCTTTAGCTAATATTACAGCATTTCTGCAGTTGTGCATTTTGGAGCAGTTTTTCTCCATAGAGCGTCTGAGGTCCCTGGGTTCAAGTTCTTTCTGTAGGTGAGTTGAGTTGATTGTTCTTTGCATCTCTATTGTTAGTACTTCTAGTTGATGATTACTGAGCTGGAGGCTATAGACCTGATACTCTTGGGTAGTGCCTTTGTAATTATGTGGTCTTTATGTAATTGTCAGTAATTGTCACTAGTAGTCCTTGGCACATGGAAGTATTTCCCTAACTCTCTTCCTTTTGGGAGCACTTGAAGCATTTTATTTCTTTTTCTTTTTTGAGCTGCCTCCCATCACCATATGCCTTATGAATTTGTTTTAAGGGGTTTATTCTCCTCCATCCTCTACCCAAATAGAAACTTAGTAGAATAGTAAATTATTCAGAGTCAACCACTGATGTGGGACCTAGAATTAGATTCCAGAAGTCTTGATTTCTAGGTTCATTTTCCAGCTACTACACTTGGTTGCCGCAGAGTCTTCCCTGATTTTCTCAAAACTTGTTGTGTTAAGGGAATATTGCTTTCCTGAAGAAAAATCGAGGTTTATTTGAAAACCAACAATTTTTTTAAAACATAGTAAGTGCCTGGAAAGAGACTTATGGTCTTTTACCATGTCTACCAAAACCACATGCTGCAGGCGGTGGCATCTTTGTTCCTGGATGGCTGGTCACGCTGGGGAAGGACAGACTGATGGACAAAGCTCTGGTGTAAGAGTTTAGGTCTTACTAAATGTTTTGTGGGTGTTACTTAATAATTGTCTTTTTTCTTCACCTCCTCAGTACTTCCAAGATTTCTTTTGAGATTGGAAAAAAAATACATAGTTCTTTGACCCTCTTGAAAGAAAAATACTGTTCAACTTAACTATAGTAAATCTTCGTTTTTATTAACGGAATGCTTGGGGTATGCTGCAGTAGTAAAGTTGAAATTAGAACCCAGATTTTTAATCTGCCAACATTCTTTCTACTTACTGTTTTTCTTTCTTTCCTGCTCTTTGGGTCTGTAACGAAAGCCTTCTACTTCCTTCCCAATCTAGGGTAAACCAGTTCTTTTTATTATCATTGATATATTGGCATAACCATCAGAACTGGCACTCTGTGTAGATGGGGTTTCCCCATAATATCATTGGGTTTCTCCAGGTTTTAAGACAGTTGGTATATGCCTGCTTGAATGTTGGGATGGTTTGGGAGGAGAATTGTTCCATGAAACATAGGAAGTTAAGAGGTTAATGGACAGTAAAAAGGTCTCGAGTGATCTGGCACCAGGAGCACCCTGTTACACAACTCCAGGGGGGCACCATTTACATTGTATTCTGGCAAGAGCCTTCCTTCTTTTTTTTTTTTTTTTTTTTTTTTTTAAGATTTTATTTATTTGACAGATCACAAGTAGGCACAGAGGCAGGCAGAGAGAGAGGGAGAAGCAGGCTTCCCGCTGAGCAGAGAGCCCGATGCGGGGCTTGATCCCAGGACCATGGGATCATGACCTGAGCCAAAGGCAGAGGCTTTAACCCACTGAGCCACCCAGGTGCCCCAAGAGCCTTCCTTCTTGGCTCTCCATTTTTTTCAGGGATACAGGGATAGAAGTCAGCCTTTTCAGAACAGTAGTGTAGCATAGAGGTGTCATTTTGCGGCAAACACTGCTCCTAGTTGGTTGAGCAGAACCCTCTGTGTACCCCCCTCTCTGGGGCAGACATATTTATCGGCAGCCCATGAGTCACATTTATCATTGCGTCCTGGGACCAGCTATGGTTCTTGTCTTCCGCTTTGTTCTGTTAAGATCCAAAGCAGAGTGATAGCCCATATCCAGGGAAGCGGAGAGGGCTTTTATTCAGGTTCATCCCTCTGGATGGTCTGGCCTTTTTACTCAGATTCTGTCATTCTAAAATCAATGACCTTGGTGGTTAAGTGAGGTCTCCCAGGTTGTGGACAGAGAATATCCTCTTTAACTGCATTTTTTAGCTATTACCAAAATTTCATTCTTGGAAACATTTATGGAGAACTCTTTCAAAAATGTATAGTCCCTTCCTGGAAATGTAAATTTTAATTGGTGCATCAAGTCACAATGTCACAGAGTATGTACTTCAGTTGTAGGGTTTGGGTCTCTTCTAGAACCCCCATTCTTAACATGCCCTTTGGTATCTGCATTCAGATCCCCGCCCTAATATTTACTGTTTGACTCTGTGACTCCAGTTTCCTCATTTGAAACGTGGGGATCCCACTGCCTACTGCATCGAGTTGCTGTGGGGATTAATGATGCAATCGTTGTGAAGTACTTGGAAGGACTTAGAACAGTTCCTGAACACAACGAGCACTTAGTAGATGTTCATGGTGATGGTGGTGACATGGTCCTGTCTGCCACATCACTTTGGTTTTTGTTTTGTTTTGTTTTGTTTTGTTTTGTTTTTTAAAGATTTTATTTGTTTACTTGACAGAGAGAGATCACAAGTAGGCAGAGAGGCAGGCAGAGAGAGGGGGAAGTAGGCTCCCCGCTCAGCAGAGAGCCCGATGCCCGCATCCGGGGCTCGATCCCAGGACCCTGAGACCATGACCTGAGCTGAAGGCAGAGGCCCAACCCACTGAGCCACCCAGCCACCCCTGCCACATCACTTTGTGTGCCCCCTTGGTAAAGAACCCACAGGGGCTGTTTCTTTCATAAAGTGTTTCACCTGAGCCACTAGTAGGACAGTATGAATGGATCTAATCTTTACTGGTAGGGAGGGGCCTTATGCCTCAGAACCCTATCTGAAGATAGTCTTATTTTTAGGCTTTCAGTTCCTCCCTCCCAAATTTTCACATCCCTAATGTGTTTACTTCCTTCGGGGGAGATTATAAATTAGACCCTCCTTTCTTTACTGTCCAACCTAATTCTCTACTTCATTGCTATCATATGCCACTACTCTTGTCTGTCTCATTTCTCTCAGCTAGAAGGTTAGACAGATGGGGTTGTGGGTTATGATTTGAGCCCCTAGTATTGTTTTCAAAATCTGTATGTATAGAGTCCACTGTCATTCAGTCCATTAAATATGGACTTGCATACTGGGTGAGGAGTTCTGTGTTCGAGACCGTGGGGAGATCCAAGATGTGATCCCTGCTTCCCAAAGGGCTTGGCAGGATTGGATCACCTTAAACTGTGATCTGATTATTTCTTGATTTCTGGCGCCTAAGAAGGATCCGAGGCCCCTTTGTAAAGTTAGTGCTGGGAGGAAAAGGTTGGCACCTGTGTTGGAGATTGTTCTGATGTATTTTTTTTTAAACTTTTTTTTTTTTTTTTAAATTTTATTTATTTATTTGACTGACAGAGATCACAGGTAGGCAGAGAGGCAGGCAGTGGGAGGGGAAGCAGGCTCCCCGCTGAGCAGAGAGCCCGATGCCCGGCTTGATCCCAGGACCCTGAGATCATGACCTGAGCCAAAGGCAGAGGCTTTAACCCACTGAGCCATCCAGGCGCCCCTGTTCTGATGTATTTTATAAGTTGGGGAGCAGGACGTGCCTGTGGTTGATTCTGGGATCACTTAATACTGAGCCTTATTTGTGTAAAGTTGTATTCACAGATTTGGTGTAATCCTCTCCTCTCCTCTGCTACTTTTTAGGAAAGAGTAGGCTGCAATTCAGTTCTGCTTCCCTTTATAGGTTTTGTGAAAATTGAGAATGCTGTTTAATAGAGCAGAAAAAGTGGTAAGATTTCTGGAGAAGGAGAAGGAACAGGGTTACATCTAGAGTGATGTCCCTTCTGTTTCTCCTTCTTTGTTACAGATTTTCCTAGTTTCCTTAATCTGCCTCAAACCTGGTTTCTATGCCCAGCGTACCCTCTAGTACTTAGTGGTTCTGGTATCTGCCTCCAGCGCATCCTCAGTGGGACCCACTCGTGGCTGGAAGTCACAGGTCCTTCCTCCCCACCTGAATCTTGGTTGCTTCTGGTTCAGACTAGCAGCATGATGTTAATGTTTTATTTCCGGCTCTTGGTCATTTCCCTATTCCAACGGTCTCATACTCCCTCTTCACCTACCTTCTGCTGGACTGGATCTTCCTGGGTCCAGGATTTGGGGAAACTACTCTTGAATAATTGCCATTAACATACTACCTTGCTAGGAGAAGTGACTGGAATGGGAAAATGGTGGGATGCCTAGATTCTATATCCATCTGTGACTTGCAACATGATTCTGAGGGATTACTCTTTTTGCTTATTCCTCCCTCCCAAAGTTTTAAGCTCATTTATCATCCACACACAGAGAAGAACTTGAACTCTCAGAAGCATCGTGTTTGAGAATCACAAGGCAGGCATCTAGTACTACTGTGTTATGTATTCTGGCCCACTGTGGTCTCTTTTCTGAATCCTGTAAGTAGAAATCTGGGGTGCTGCTGCTACTCTTGGTGCTCGAAACCTCTTTTTTTTTTTTTTAAGATTTTATTTATTTGACACACAGAGAGAGACATCACAGATAGGCAGAGAGGCAGGCAGAGAGAGAGGGAGGAGCAGGCTCCCTGTTGAGCAGAGAGTCTGATGCGGGGCTCGATCCCAGGACCCTGGGATCATGACTTGAGCCGAAGGCAGAGGCTTAACCCTCTGTGCCACCCAGGCGCCCCCTCGAAACCTCTTTTAGACTGGTAATTCCAGGTTCTCACTGCTCCGTTCAGCATGTGTGGTACCCAGTGCAGGGCTACGGAGACCTTGGTGGGATTGTTGGGGCATGGTCCCCAGGTATCATCTGGTACTGATTGGGATTCCTGCCAGTTTCACTCTTCAGTTCCCTCGGGCATTTTGTGTTCTGGCCTAGAACCTTTTCAAGCTGCATAGAACTACAAATGTGTCAGTTGGAAGTCTTAAGATGTTTTATTTCAAGGAAGATGGATCTGTGGGATAAAGGAAAAGAGGAGCAGGGATAGGTACCCTGGCTGTTTCTAAGTTGGTCAGTGATTTACTTTATGTGACCATGGGTACATCCCTTCGCTGCTCGTGACTTGAATTTCTCTTTTTGTCACCAAAGGAAGTACAGCCAAGTCTATTTCTTTGGCTTATGGGAGACATTCTGTGGGTAAGTGAGACGTGTATTAAGTTCTTTCACGGGTATCTGAGGTAGGATAGGCTCTGTTCGATTTCATGATGAGTGGCTCTCCGGGACGAATATGGTAGATCCTAAGATCTTCACTGTAAATTCGCAGCCCTGTGGTCAGGTGCCAAAGAAGAGGCCAGGAATTCCTCAACTGCCCTTCTCTGTTACTACGTTTCTTTAGAGTTAGTCGTGAGTGTGACACGGTCTCTCTTTCTCTCTTCAGGTAGAATGGAAGAATCTCACTTCAATTCTAACCCGTACTTCTGGCCTTCTATCCCCACAGTCTCAGGACAGGTAGGTGGTGTTTGGTTTTTGCTCCTTCTCTTTCGCCTTCTTTGTTCAACTCTGAGCATAGGTTCTGTCACTGTGGAGACTGAAGCAAGATAAATCACGTGCTGTTTCACCAGGTCCCCTGCCACTAAAGATCACAGCATTTCTGTCCTGACTTCTCTCTGGAAGCACAAAGATACTGTAGTTCTTGCTCTCCCAGGAGGACAGACCATGCAAAGTGCTTAGGGAGCAGACCAGATCAGGCTCTTTCAGAGGCCACCGTTTGCCTCTCCGCTCGCCTCTCCTTTCCTTTTGTTTTAGATTGAGAACACGATGTTCATCAACAAGATGAAGGATCAGCTGCTGCCAGAGAAGGGCTGTGGGCTGGCTCCACCCCACTACCCCACCCTGCTGACAGTGCCTGCCTCAGTGTCCCTGCCCTCAGGCATCAATATGGACACAGAGTCCAAGTCAGACCAGCTGACCCCACATAGCCAGGCATCCGTTACCCAGAATATCACCGTGGTCCCTGTGCCATCTACAGGACTGATGACTGCTGGTGAGCCACTCTGCTCTTCTCCAATCTGAGGTGTTGATCTTCCATGATCAGTACCCCAGGCTGGAGGGCTCCAAGGACATGGGAGTGGGATATGTGTTTGATTACTCAATCACATTTTTATTAAGTGCCTACTGTGTGCCTAGCAATGCGCTAGGCATTGTGGGGGATACAAAGAAGTAGAAGATGCGGTCCCTGCCTTTGAGGAGGTGACATTCTTTCCTTCTCTGAATCAAGGAGTCTCCTGTTCTCAGAGGTGGAGAAGAGAAGGGAGTCAATCAAGGGGTAAATCTCACTGTTACCGGGGGTGGGGTGGGGACAGGGGTTAGGAGACCATTATTTTTCTACAGGGTTTGGGGTTTCCTATATACTCCGGGCTGGGGGGTGGTGGTGAGGGGTTGGTTAGACAATGATCTGGGGGAAAGTAAATAGGATCAGGACTGGACAACATGACACCATCTCCTTTTTCTCCCAATCCTAGGTCCTGGTTTGGTAATCACGTCCCCCTCAGGCTCCCTTGTGACCACAGCCTCATCAGCTCAGACCTTCCCCATTTCGGCTCCCATGATTGTCTCAGCTCTTCCCCCTGGCTCACAAGCCCTGCAGGTGGTCCCTGACCTCTCTAAGAAGGTAGCATCAACCCTAACAGAGGAAGGAGGAGGAGGTGGTGGTGGAGGTGGCAGTGTGGCTCCTAAGCCCCCTCGGGGCCGGAAGAAGAAGCGAATGCTGGAATCAGGGCTGCCCGAGATGAATGACCCTTATGTCCTCTCCCCCGAGGATGATGACGACCATCAGAAAGACGGCAAGACCTATAGGTAAGGATCAGAGCCAGGGCAGCAAGGGGTGAGGATCCCTGTCTCAGCTTACCTCCCCCCTTTGTGTCTTGTCCCTAATCGGGCTCCACACGGACAACTTTCCACCTCAGATCCACTTGCATGTCAGGTGTTCTGTTGTGGGGCAGGAATGTAGAGCTTCCAACTAGCACTTCTCTAGTGACTCTTCCCCAGGATGCAGACCCACTGTATGCCTTCCTTTTGGGGGCTGTCAGCATTGACTAATTTTTGGATGACCTAACGGAGTTTCTTCCTTATGATAAGGCTTTAGACTGGGTTTCAGACTCCGTCTCCAGCTCCTTTGTGCTTTCTACACTTTCCATTCCTGTTTTTCTAAGAAACTGTTCTGATAAGCCCCTAACCTTAACCTGTGTGCCATCCACTGGTTCTTGGGCCATATCTGAGCTCTGAGACTGCCTGACCCTGCATGGTTGGGATGATGGGAGGGATCTGTATAAAAAGATGGGAGGAACAGGATATCGCCCTTCTCTCCCGCCACCCCCCACCCCAGACTATATGCTTATAAAACACCTGTTTGCTCACTTTCTGATTCATGAAAGTCATTTGGATTCTCTACTTCCTTTTTAAGTTGTCCATTGCCAAATAGTCTTATATTTGCATGTGGCGATATACAAAAGGAATTTCAGAAGGAAACTCCCTGCCCCTTGAAAGTTGGATGTCTTTTAATCCCCTTGAAAACCTAGTGGGTTTGGGAAGTCTGGTCCCAGGTTACAGAGTGGGATAACCACTTGTCACAGCTTTGATGCAGACAGGGGCAGATGTGCATGGCTGGGAGACTGGGTCTGTCCTTAGTGTACCGAGATGGGCAATGTTGTTCCCATTTTAGGAGCGAAGGGAACTGCGGCACAGGAAATGGACAGAGCCTTGGGCTCATGGATTCAGTTCCCGGCTCCACCACGAACTTGCTGTGTGACCCTGGGCAAGTCCTTTTCCCCTCTCTGGGCCTCAGTTTCCTCATCTGTAAAATGGGGAGAGTTCTGTTTATGCCTCCCATTTGTTGGGAGTATATGTCATCTAAGATTTGAAATGTTGGGAACTTCAAAAGAAAGAAGCAATAGTTGTCATTTAGCATTTATTTGTGTTTGTGTTGTACGCTTCTACCGTGGAGAGTAGCCACGACTACAGAGTGTTTAAATTCCTCTTTTAAGTGAAAGTGAGGGGAGTGTTGCTATCCAGAAAGTACTGAGCACTGCAGAATTCCAGCTCCTAATCCAAAAGTTCACTGCAGCTTTATTATTACAGGTGTATCCCACTTTATACAATAAAAGTGTTCCTGGAAAATGTTTACATCATATCATTTTATAAAGGTACCTGACAAGTTTGATTCATTTAAAAGCATCTTTTATATATCATTTCATATAGTGGAAATCCTTTTTATTTTGTAGAAATATGGATTTTTATATATTTGCTCAAAGTGAGGTCATTGTGACATGGAGATACACCTCTAGAAAATGTGTTGTTGTGAGAATAATGGGCTAGGTCTCTGACCCTTTGGAGCTTTGCACATGGATTAGGGTCCCCTCGTTCTGCTAGAGATTTCTTTTTGGTTTTGTTTTTGCTTTTGCTTTTGCTTGTTTATTTTTTGGGCCCTCATTAAAGCTAACTCTGGACTTCCCAAACTATGGGAAGGAATGTGAATATGCAATTGGAAGGAAGCCCTGGTAGCATTTTCTACACTCTCAGTGTTTTTGAAATTCTTGACTGGCCCCACACCCAGGTGACTAAGGAGAACTCTGAAATTAAGGATGCCTAATTATATTCTAGGTGAATGGAATTTCTTCAGAAACTCAGAACTCTGGAGTTCCCAAGGAGTCTTTTTAATCACACACACACACACACACATAATCCCTGTGCATGTGTGGGTCAACCACATCCATTCCTGTGGTCAGTGGCATTTGACTGGGTATTGTTGGACTTGAGTTCTGTTAGTCTGGACAAGTCACCTTCTTTCTAGCTCTTGGTTCCCATCTTGTAAAATGGGAAGAGCATTCATGGCCCCCATTTATCACGTGGAAATGTTTTGAGTATCTGAAATTGGTTTTAAATATCTTAGGGGGAAAATTGGGGTGATTTAAAGTTATTACTGTAAATAGGGTCATTGTATTACGTGCCCCCAAAGGGGCCCAATTCTTGTGTTAGATGTGACTAGTGCCCCCTGGCCTAGTGAAATGGGGTGGTGGCTTTGCTCTTTCCTGCTGATTCCCCACTGCTACAGAGCTCCTAAATCAGATTTCTTTTCAACCTCCAACACCTTGCATTAAAGGACTTGTGCTCTTTTATCTGGCTTCATAGGATTTCAGAGTTGGAAATACATTAATGGTCACCTACACCACCCCTGTCCCTGTAGTTTTAGTCTTCTGAACATTCCTGACAGCTGATCGTCTGCCTGTCCTTGAGTACGTCTAGTGTGAGGCGTCTCAGAATAGGGTAGAATCATAGCTTTGTGTAGTGAATAACTGTTTGCCCTTTGGCAAATTACTTAACCTATCTGAGCCTTCTCCTTCCCTTCTATAAAACAGGGATAATACTTGCCAGGTTGTTGTGAGGAGTGGAAACAATGTGTCTCAAGTGCCTGTAACTGGTATGGGGCCCTAGTAATATCCAGCACAACAAACGGCAACTATTATTATCATTATTATGATCGTCATTTGAGACTCCTTATTTTGTTGCCAGTCCATTGTCCTCGGATTTAAGTTTTGTAGATTCCTCTCTAGTTGAAAACTTGGATAAAGGGTTATTTTCTCTCTTGTAGTTAATTTCATACTAAGGGTGCAGCTGTGTGTTCAACACTCACACACAAACTATGAGCTTTTGTTTGAGTTAAAATGAATGTGTTGTTCCACCTGTCCTAGAAATTGTAGCAACCAAGGGAAATTATGTTGTAACGTTAGTACCTTTACCCCACCAAGTGACAAGGTGTCCAGTTTCCAACCTCAGTGGAACGCGTAGTGGCATGCGCTCATCCATCAGCACTGGTACTGTTAACATTAGCGCAATTTTATTATTCGAGAACACTCTTGGCTTACCTTTGACTGGCCTGGGGGTTTGCTGGCCCTACCAGGGGCAGCTGTTTATCTCTCCATTTTACAGACCAGAAAATTGAGGTCTAGATAAGCAAGCCTGTAACTGAGCCCTGATTAGAGCCCAAGTGTCCAGGCTTCCATTGGCTGTGTCCTTGGGCCTGTACTAACTAAACAGAACCTCTGCGCCTCCCATATAATGTTTGGCCATGCCAGACAAGGGCCGGGGATTGGCGAACTGGGAATCTGATTTCCTTCAGAGTTTTCAGGTGCCCAGAGAAACAGAAATTCACCTTAATGATTGGAATTTTAGTAGAAACATGAATCATAATTAGTAGAAACAATAATAATACCCCCAAATAATGTCACATTTTTTCCTTTGAGGAGCGCAGAGTTCTTTTTAGTCTTGATTTCATTTATTCTCTGAAAATTCTCCTGGGATCAGAAGAAAGCAGAAGTCCTCTCCTCACACCATCCTGAGGCCAGATGATAGAAAGAAGTTGGGGAGGAACCAGAGAAGAGGGGACTTTTCCCCCACTTGCCTGGCTTCCAGGTGCTGCCCTCTCTACCAGCTCATGCTGTGCACTGCAGGGTTGTTGAGGAATGAGAGCATTCCAGCTCACAGATAACTCCTACTCGATAAAGTCTGAGCAGGTGTGGCTTATCTTGCTCAGAGGCTCCTTATTTGATACGGTTGGGCAACATCAGAACAGGAAGGATTACCCACTCAGGTGATGGGTGAAAGTGTATTAGCTGTTCGCTGATGTCTACCCAGAGTGCTGGCTCCAGCTCCATGTGCTAGGGAAGAGGAAAGGGTTAGCATAGAAACTCAGTGTTTCACAGATCTTTTCCTCCTAAATGTTTGAGGGGGAGACAGCTCACTCCTTGGCTCTTTGCAAAAGTGGTTCTCACTTGATTGCCCAGGGGCTCAGGGGTGGAGGTGGCCCGTAGAACACCAGATCCAGGGTGGGGGCCAGACATAGATGGTTTGGAAAAGCCCCTCTAGATAATTCCAATCCCTCTCCACCCCCATCCTTCTAGGAATCACTGGCTAAAAGGAAGTAGGAGGGAATCTGAGAGAAGGCAATTATGTGAGGAGACAGGAGAGAAGTCCTTCTGGAGAATATAGTCAGTTTGTCCTCATCAGCCCCTTGGGAACTTGAGAAGTACCCAAGGGATGAACTTTGTGCATGAGAAGTTGGGGCAGGAAGCCCTTTCAAAGTCCGAAATCAAGTTATAGGCAGAAGGAAAAAAGTTAGTCGATTCCCCTGGTCCAATGAAATCCACATTCGCCTAGAGCCAATAATAAGGTTTACCTGTCTTTTCTGGTTGAATTTTTGTTTCTCTACATACTTAGGGAATCAGATCATTTGAACATTTACTGAATATTTGTATCGTGTGGGTCTGTATTAGAAGCGTAGACTGACAAGATATGTAGAGCAGATCCTCCTCTCAGGGGCCTTTGAGCACAGTTGCGGTAAAAGAGCAGATAGGCTGGCTTCTGTGGAAGTGGAGGGAGGGTGCAGCGCGCTGCCTGTGGGACGCTTCTAACCACTGCCCTCGCTTGGCCCAGGTGCCGGATGTGCTCACTGACATTCTACTCAAAGTCGGAGATGCAGATCCACTCCAAGTCACACACCGAGACCAAGCCCCACAAGTGCCCGCACTGCTCCAAGACCTTCGCCAACAGCTCCTACCTGGCCCAGCACATCCGTATACACTCAGGGGCCAAGCCCTACAGTTGTAACTTCTGTGAGAAATCCTTCCGCCAGCTCTCCCACCTCCAGCAGCATACCCGGTAAGGCTGCTCTTGGTTTTGCCCTGCCGCCCGGCTGTGAAACCCTGTCCCCGAGGCCGCATTGCCTGAGCCTACTCTTCTGTCCTCACGGTTTCTCTTTTCCCTTTCGACTTGGCCCTTCGGGAGCCTCCGTCCGCTCTCATTACTGTCTCTGGAAAATAAACTCTGTGTTTTAGCAGTTTGTGGGGGCCTGGGCAATGGTGGTCTCCAGTCCCCAAGTCTGGAACGGTCTTTGTGGTCTCTCTCTGTGTCTGTGTTTGGAAATCTTCTGCAGAGCAGGCCCTGCTTATACTATATGCTTCAGTTCAGAGCCAAGGTGTGCATTCAACTTCAGGTCCATGGGGAGCAGGCGCTATTGGTCTTTGTTCAGATTACTATTTGGAAGCAGGGTATCTGTGGTGAGTGTGTAACCTTAGAACGAAACAGAGGGTTGACAAGCCTGAAATCGTTAAGGTGACCAGGAGCCAGGGGTCGCAGCTCTTCATCATCTCACTGCCATTCTAGCCACCGACGTAAGATCAGCAGCAACCTAGCTCTGGGTGTCCTCGTCATTAGCCTCTCCAGGCCGGAGTGTGTTTGGGAGGAGGGAGGAGGGGGTGCTCTCATCCGTCAAGCAACATCATTTCACCCAGCAGAGAGCTGAGCCCATGGTGTCGAACTGCTTCCTCCTCCCCCCTTCCCTCCTCTCCTCTCCTCTCCGGCAGGATCCACTCCAAGATGCACACGGAGACCATCAAGCCCCACAAGTGCCCGCACTGCTCCAAGACCTTCGCCAACACCTCCTACCTGGCCCAGCACCTCCGAATCCACTCGGGGGCCAAGCCCTACAACTGTTCCTACTGCCAGAAGGCCTTCCGCCAGCTCTCCCACCTCCAGCAGCACACACGGTAAGGGAGAGTGGCGGGCTACTGCCCCCGCCCCGCTGGCATGCCCTCCCCACCCCCCGCCCCGGACACACACAACAACCCGCATGCGGGGGGCGGGGGAGAGACCTGGCTGGAGGAGAATACGACCGGCGTCTGGGAGAAGAAGAAGCCACAACCCTGGAGGCACAAGTGGACGCTCAGAACCTTTCTGGGGCACAAGCAGCGTGGGGAAGATGCAGTGACTGTGACATTCCCTGACCCGTGGGAGGAAGAGACTCATCCGGGGCAGAGACAACTTCTGCCTTCATTTCTCTTGCTCCAAACACCAATACACACATCTTGCAAGATTTTCTCGTTGGTGCCAAAGCAAGGGCATGTGATTGGAGAAGACCATACCACCAGCCCTTAGGGCACCAATTATGAACGGGAGACATAATTGGACTTTAGCTGGGTACCAGCCTCGTGAGCCCTACAGCAACCAGCAAGGCTCCCAAGGATGCCAGGAATAGAGAACAAAACAAAACCTGTCCGAAACGGAGTCACAGAGAACTGGCAAACAAAATGAAAAAGCTCGTACTTCATAAGGATGCCCAGTGTTTGTCCTGTGAATCTGGAGTGACTTGGAGGAAGTGGACCTGCCACCCAGGAGAGTTGATGATGTCCTTCAGGTGGATCTCAAGTTGAAATGGAGTCCAGAGTTCCTGGTCAGGAGCCCTCTCACTTGGCTGCTTCCAGATGCGCTGACCCCCCTCTAAGAGCTCAGATATCTGGCATTGCGAAGAGGAGGAGTCGGGCTTTCCTCACAAAGCTGTCCTGTGATGTTTCCAAGATTTTATTCGGAGGTCCAGAAAAGCACCTGGTTACAAAGCTGGCTCTGAAGTCCCTGATGAGGAGCAGGTGTCCACAGACCCTCAAGTCCTTGGCTCATCTCAGTGGAGGGGCCAGTAATGTCTGGGAAAGAGGTCACATTGGTACTAAACTAGGCATTTCCTGCCCTTAGGGGGCCAGACTGGGAAAAGCTCCAAGGAGTTGCCATGCGTATTAATATCACTGCTACTCTCCATAATTAGCATAACTCTCTGCTTTTCTTTAATACCAAAGCTTTTTCTGGGAGCGATGTTCAAGGCTGAGGGAATAGGTTTTGGTTGTATGGTGGGGGCCGAGGAAGAAGTGTTCTATGTTTCTTTTTCCCTACCAGTGTGTTTACCTTATGTTTCTGAACATTCATTAGGGACAGCTACTGTAGGAGCTGACCTGTATGCCAAATTACGGACTGCCTGTCTCTTGGCTGCCAAGCCACCGGTCTCTCCTCCCCCAGCAGAGGAGCTTGAGCTGAGTGATGGAGGCAGTGAGCAGAGATCAGGCACTGTGGCAGGATCAGTGTGAGAGAGGAGCTGAGGCTGGGACCTCTCGGAAACCCAGCCTGTACTCCCAGAGGAGGACAGGAGTGGCCTTGAGGAGGTCGGTTAAGGAACCAATCCCTGAGTGGCCTTGCTGACTTCCTTTTCCTGTCTCCTTTTCTCATCCCATGCAGAATCCACACCGGTGACAGACCATACAAATGTGCACACCCGGGCTGTGAGAAAGCCTTCACACAGCTGTCCAATCTGCAGGTAAATGTTCCGCCCTCCACACGGGGCCTTGCGTCTAAGACTTGGGTCATGGCGCCATTTGAGTAGTGCAGTGGTTCTCAAACGTTTTCAGGACCCCTTTACGCTCTTAATAACTGTTGGGAAACCCAAAGAGTTTTTGTCGATGTGAGTAATATCCATCTACACAGAGAATGTGAAACTGAAAAACTTGAAAAAATATTTAGTAATTTATTTAAAAATAACAAACCCATTGCAAGTTAACATATATAACATCTTTTCAGACACGTACACCCCAAAAAATTTTTTTGAGAGTGTGCGTGTGTGCGCAAGTGGAGTCGGGGAGGGGCAGAGAGAGAATCCTAATCCTAATCCACATTGAGCGTGGAGCCCAAAGTAGGGTCAGTCTCACGACCCTACGATCATGACCCGAGCCCAAATCAAGAGTCGGATGCTTGACTGACTGCACCACGCTGGCGCCCCGGCTGCACGTTGTGAATGTTTACCCTACTGGAAGCTGGCTAGATGCTCCTGCCTGCCATGCTCAGCCTTTGCTCCGTTAAACATCACAGAATCTCTGTACAGTCATGAGAGAAGGAGAATGAAAAGGCAAACATGCTCTTACCATTATTTTGAAAAGTGTTTTGACTTTGGAGGCTCTGTGGAGAAGTCTTGGTATTCCCTGGCATCACCCCCATGCTTCACCTTGGGAACCACTGGGCCAGTGGGGTAAGCATAGCGTCCTTCCCACTTTTCAGGATCCTGGAATATGCTGCAGGAGCTACGCCTCTTCCCTTAGCCTGTAACTCCTCAAGTTTTATTGAAAGCAGTTCCTACTACCTTCAGATGGAGAGAGAAGCTGGCAGGCTGACACCCAGCTCAGCGCTCTGGCATTATGGGTCAAAGAGGCAGGAAGGATGAGTCTGATGCCCTTATCCTGATTTCTCCTCATTTTCCCAGTCCCACAGACGGCAGCACAACAAAGATAAACCCTTCAAGTGCCACAATTGTCATCGGGCGTACACGGACGCAGCCTCCCTCGAGGTGCACCTGTCTACGCACACGGTGAAACACGCCAAGGTGTACACCTGCACTATCTGTAGTCGGGCATACACGTCGGTGAGTGCTCATGCTCGTGCTCGCCCTGCATTTCCCTCCTGTGGCCGGGAGGACCACAGTCCGCCTTAACCCATTTTCCCGGAGGGAGAGGTGCTGCCTTGACTATACATAATCTCCCTAGCACCAGCTCACCAAAATCAATAAAAAGAGGAGAAATTAAATAGATCTGTAGCTAAGGAATTTTGGGGGTGCCTGATTCCTTAAGCCTATAGAGGAAGATTGCTAAGCAATGATTCTTAATTTTACTTAAACGTAAGGCAAAATAACTTGCAATTTGGGGAGAAAGATTTCAGTTAGATGTTTTCCATTAGATTCCAGGAAAAGGTGGCAAAGTCCTTCCATTCAAAGATCTTTGGGGAAATGACCACTTCTCCTGAGGCAGGTTGAATGCCTACCGTGACCGTGAAGGTTTCCCCTCTCCTTCCTGCCCAAGAGTGAGCACTGGCAGAGGCTCCTGGGGAGAACTTGCCCACGGCTCCAGAATGTCTCTGTTGAAGTATGGCTCTATTTATAAAGTAAAATAAGAGCCCAGGATGCTGGTTATAAGTAACCTCTTTCTTTCTCTTTCATCCCTCAACTCTTTTTCACCATCTCCTTCAGGAAACGTACCTTATGAAACATATGCGGAAACACAACCCTCCTGATCTCCAGCAACAAGTGCAGGCGGCGGCGGCAGCGGCAGCAGTGGCCCAGGCCCAGGCCCAGGCCCAGGCCCAGGCCCAGGCCCAGGCTCAGGCCCAGGCCCAGGCCCAGGCCCAGGCCCAAGCCCAAGCCCAGGCTCAAGCCCAAGCCTCCCAGGCATCGCAGCAGCAGCAGCAGCAGCCACAGCCACCACACTTCCAGTCCCCTGGGGCAGCCCCCCAGGGTGGGGGCGGTGGGGACAGCAACCCCAACCCTCCACCCCAGTGTTCCTTTGACCTGACCCCTTATAAGACGGCGGAGCATCATAAGGACATCTGCCTCACTGTCACCACCAGCACCATCCAGGTGGAGCACCTGGCCAGCTCGTAGAGACCTGTGCTGCCACCCACTGGGAAGAGGGGAAAGAAGTTCTGGTCCCTTCTTTCTCCAACTTCTCTTGGTGGGAAAAGTCTTCTTCCTTGACAGGCCTTGGCTCCATCTCCTTGGGCCTCGGGCACGGCCTTCCTACACAGGATACCATGCTTATTCTCAACTCCTCTTCAAAAGGAACATCAGCCCTCCTGATTGGCAAAGGAATAATACGCTGGTAGTATAATCCAGCAGCCTCCCCTTCTAAGCATAGCTTTTCAGAATTGGGGGTTGGTGCTCAAGGGAGGGATTTGCTATGACCTCATAGAAACTTTTCCAGTGTGGGCACTTACCCTCTCGTTACCCTCATAATCCTCAAAGTTGGGGTTGGTGGAAGACTAGAGGCTGGTCCTCCCAGATCTCTGAGAGAAGGGAGCCCTAAAGGCAACCAGCCTCCCATTCTATTCTTGCCTGCAAAAGAACAGAGTTTTCTCACATGCCCTGATCCCCAGGAGCCGTCTTCCCCTCGTGGTCTCACTTCACTTCCTACCTAATGCTGGAAGAGGGAGATCTGGGTGGGGGTCAGACCCCCTTTATTTCTAAAGGGGCAAGGGCTGAGATGTGGTCCCCAAGGGGCCAGAGATCCCCAAAATGGTCAAGGGTGGCTTAGAAGTGTGGGTTATGGTTTTCCTTGGAGCCTCTCCCCTTCTCTGCCAGCCAAGGCCCTATACTCAGTCTCCCAGTCCCAAAGCCAGAGGAGCTGTGGGAGCTTTGTGTTCTTTACGAAAGCCCAAAACAAGGGGTGTTGCAGAGAAGGGAGAGTTCAGGGCAAACACATGGACTGGACTTAGCTCCCTAGGTGCCACGGTCAGTTGCCGGACACGGATTTATATATAAATATATATATAAATATATATATATATACCCACTCATCACGGCCATCTTTGTTGTAACCATTTCTGTGTTTATAAATGCATTATCTCTGAGAATTTTCATATTCGATGTTTTGTTTATTTTTGTCCTTTTTGTTTTTCCCACCCACCCTGTCTTCTGGCCAATGGCATTTTTATTTCCTTTTGTCCTTTTTATTTGTTTGTTTTTAAATCATGGCAGACTTCAGAGAAAAGAGAAAATGAAAAAAATCAGGAAACCAGTTGTTATAAAGCAATTTAAAATGAAGAAAAAAAAAAACTTATGTACAAACCAAGGGGTGTTTTTAGAACCTTGTATAGAAATAAATTCGTGTAAAAGGATCAGAGGCAGTGGAGCTGCTGATATGAGCGAGCATGGGAAGAAGCTACCTGGGGAGACTTTCAAGGGCAATATTAAGAATTTACACTAGCATGTGTATGTGTGAAGAGTGAATGCTGTATGATGAGAATCTTGTGTGTGTATCCCCAAGTGTAGAAGGCCACAGCTTCAATACTTAAAGTAAGATACTGGTTTATGAGGGTTTCTACATACAAATCCTGTCGTGGGGCCTGTGATGCTTAAGTATATGAGAGCAAGGTTTCAGTCATGTGTTAGTAAAACCACTAAGCTCCCCGTGAAAGAAATGGAAGCACGGCCTCTTGAAATGGCCTGTACTCCTGCTTGAGCATCACCAGGCTCAGGGCTAATTTCAGTTGGCAGAGTGTGTACATACATCTATCTGTTATCCATAGGTTGGCAGTGGTGGGTGCCATAACCAGAAATGAGTAACAATGCAGCACAGTTGTAGTGCCTGAAAAGTAGAACATGGTCAGGAAACCTGGACTTCAGCTCTGGCTCTACAGCCAACCAGTGTTTACCGGGAGGCTTCTTCAACTGTTAATGAGAAGGGATGGGACTAGATCGCCTCTGAGATTCCTTTTTTGAGAATTAAAAACCTTTAAGCACTGAAAATGTGACAATCTCCAACATTGAATAACATGGCTATCTGCGTACTGCTGGACAACCATGCTCATGACCTGGAAGAATGTGGATAGGCCATGAGGTAATGTCCACTTAAATTTTGGGCTCAGCCAGTCTCTTGGATGGGCATCCAGGACCTCTCAATCTGAGCTGTGACACTAATGAATGTGTTATCTATGATGAAATCCATCAATGTCTGCTAGCTTCCTGAGTACTTTTTTCCTATGCTCTCACCAATTGCTAAAAATGCCCTGACCACACTATCTTCACCACAGGTATTAGAACCAGAATCTACTCTTTTTAAGGATTCACTCACACTCAATCATAGGAAGAACTCTATGAGGTAGGTACTACTAGTCTCATTTGATAGAGGACATAAACTCAGAAATTAAATAGCTTATCCAGGGGCACTTCGAGTGAAGTCTTCTAGATCCAACTGCAGTATCTTACCACTTAGTAAACCTGAGGTTTCATCTTACCCTTTTTCACATATTTGGTCTGAAGTAAGTGACTGAAAATCTTTCTTTAAAACGCTGCCCTGTGGCATCGATAATTACCACAAATGTGTGAGTTTCGGGGGTGGGGCAGACAACAATCTCTAAAACGCTCTACCACTACTATTTAGGTACGGACTTTGAGTTGTTTCCCCGGTGTGGGGGCAGCCTGTCATGCACTTGATTGATTTTCCATCCTGTTGTAAAAAGTCCTTATCATGCTGTAGCTGACTAGGATGACAGCTGGCCCAGTTGTGACAGAGCTCCATGCTCCAGTCCTTTCAGAATCATGGTGCTAGTTAACATATAAAACTGGAAAACAAAAAGGGGGGGGGGACCAAAACAAGGGGCAAGGCCATAAGTACTATGTCATTTTATATGTGAGAATGTATTCGAGTGTGGAAGGACAGGAAGGACAAGTGTGAAGAATTACAGCTTTATTGTGTAAGTCTTTGTATTTATAAGAGTTTACAAATAATGAATTTCTTCCATGTTAAAAAATAATCCCGGGCAGCTGATGTTCTTGCGACTGAAAGAAATGCGGAGGGTTTAAATCTCGCAACACCAGCTACGCCTCCCCAACTTCGTTAAGAAAGTAGCTACCTTGAAGAAAGTCTGGATTCAGCCAGGACCTGCTGTGGTTACTAGATTAATATCCTGCAAAAAGGAGAAAAGATCTCCAGTCGCTAAAAAGGTATATTTATTGAATACTATCCTAAAGAGACAAGGGGGGTTTTTTGCCCCTCATTACCGCACATCCTGGTTTTGGAGGGAAAAAAAAGTTTGACAGGGAATGCAAAATGGCGACCTGCAGTGACGTCATGCCTGCTTCGGTCGCGTACCGGGCTCTCAGTAAGGGCGGAAGCGGGCTAAAGCCACCTCAGGGACCTCGGCACCGGCCGCCCCGGCTACCTACGCAAAAGGGAAAGTTTCAACGTCGGGCGGATGTGTCCCCGCGAATAATTTACTGAGGGCGGAAGCTCTCCTTTTAAGGGCGGAAAGGTTCCAACCCAAGGATAATAGCTTCAGCGCCTGTTGCGTTTCAGTCACTTCCGGGGTGGATCGGAAGTTGCTTTGTTTTGCTTCAAGATGGCTGCGGGGATGTATTTGGAACATTATCTGGACAGTAAGAGCAGGCTGGAGGAGGGGGTCAGGGGTCATAGAGTGGCGGGGGGAATCGGGGCTGAGGAACTGTACGGCCCCGAAGTCCCGGTGGTCAGAAAGTCACAATTACGAAGGGGTTCCGTGAGAGAAAATATTGGAGGGTGTGAAGAGAGAGGGGGCGGGGCAGCAGGGTCCAGGCCTGGCTTTTGGGTGTAGACGAGGGAGGGGCTGCGCGGTAGGGCTGAGGGGATGTCTCTTGAAGGGCTAATGGGCAGAGCTGGGAAGATATTTGCGGAGCCCATCTCCAGGGTCTCCAGCCTCAGGCTATTCACCCCCCCCCCCCCCGCCTCGATCGTTCAGGATCGGTCGTTTTAGTACATTTGGAGCAACGACAAAGACCAACTCGCAGCTCCTCCGCTCAGTTTTTTCTCAGAAGCGGTTTCTCATGGGGATCGGGGGTTGTGAGTGACCACTGTCAGATGGTAAACTGGAACGCTTCTCTTCTTGGAGTAAAGATCCATTTCCTATCATATGGAAATCTGGTGTTATGTTTATGCCATTTGTGTAAACCACCCCTTCACAAAGCCTGTCACCCTTATGCGCTTACATTTGTCTTAGTGTTGGGAGTCATCCATTCATCCATTCATTTATTGAGGCCCTGCTCTGTGTCAGACATAATGGCAGGTACTGCGGAGATACCAAAATGAATAAGACACAGACCCTGTCCTCAAGTGCTCATAGTCTAGGAGGAAACCGATTCTGCTAATAAATAATCATAAAACTGTGACAAGTGAAATAATAGAAATACATCAGAAGGACAGTTGGTAGCACTGGAGAAAGAGGGGCTAATTCCCTGGGGATGTAGGTAAAGCTATCACAGATTTGAAGATTGAGTGTTTATTTGCCAGGGTGGAGAAATAAAGGAAATTTCTGATTGGGGAAGGCATCAGCAAAGGTATTAAGGTGGGTTTGTGGCAGGTCAAGGAAAAGTGAAGTCAGAGTGCTTGATATATAGGACTCTAAGGTGGGAGATTGGGAAGTGAGGCTGGAGAGAGGCTGGGGCTAGATTGTGCAAGGTCTTTTAAATCAAGCTAAGAGGCTTGCACTTTAGATAGCATAAAGAATCAACAGATTTTAAAAACAGGTTTTAATAAAGGAAAACAACTGATGTATGATAAGTTCAGGTCTCAGAGAGTGACAGAAGTCTTTAAGAGCTAAAAGGACAACACTGATTGATTGACTGGTTGAGAGAGAAGGAAGAATCTAAGGTGACTCCTTGATTTCCTGCTTGGGAAGCGAGGTGGATAGGATACCATCAGCAAGATAGGGAATCAGGAGTAACAGCAATATACCTAATTCAGTTTAAACTTAAGCATAGGCATGGTAATGGTGAGAGTGAGTGAGATGGAGATCAGAGAATGTTAAAGAAGGTGGGAAAATGAGAGGATTAAAGTATAACCTCAAGAAAACATTAACATTAAAGGGACAGGCTAAAGAAACATCACTGTTGGAATTATCAGAAAGTATATGAGGAGATTTGGAATCCTAAGAGGAAGAAAGTTACTGAAGGAAAGAAGATGGTGCCAACTGCTGCAGACATATTTGATAAGATAGGACTAATAACAGATCATTTGTTTTGGTAAGTCACTGGTGACTTAAAGTAATCTCAGTAAACTGGTGATGGCAGACCTGACATTATAGGTTAAAGCAGTGGAGGTATTTTAGAAATTTGAAATGGAGTCATGGGAAGAGATTTTTCTTTTATGGAGAGACTTGAGTTATATACGCATGCATTCAAGTATTTATGTAAGACCCTCTGTATGCAAGTCATAGCAAAATAAGCAAGACAGATGTGTCCAGTCCTTCTGGAGGGCTAGGGAGATAGATACCAAATAACTGGTTGCACAATTCATGATTTAATTGCAGTTGGAAAAGTGCTCAAAAGGGTAGAGCCAGAAAAACTTGACGGCATCATCAAGGGCACTTGGAGTCTGGAGGAGTCGGAGTTGAACAGAAACTTGAGGAATGAACAGCAGTTTAGTAGGCCAAGAGGTATGGTGGAGGTAGGATGAAGAATAAGCAGTCGCTCAGGACAGAAAGCAGCACGTGGAAAGCTGGGCAGCAGGACAAGCCCTGGCAAGTTGGGGGCACTCAGAGAAGGCCGGTCTGATGAGAGCAAAGCACAAACGGGGAATGACCTGAGTCAAGGCTGGAGTAAGGCGAACATGGGCCAGAAAGGATAAAGTAGGAATAGGAGTTGTGTGATAGGAAGTTACCAGATGGTTATAAAGCAAGAGGGTGATTTGATGAGATTTGCATTTTTTTAAGAGACTCTTCTGACTGTGATACAGAGAGCAGATAGGAAGTGTGTGTGTGATGAGTGGAGGATACCAGGTGGGTATTTGGGTTGAGGGCAAGGAGTTTGGAGGGAATCAAGGAAAAGGAGGGGCTGATTGATTGAGGAAGGTTACTGAAGGGGCAAATGGTGGGAAAGCTGTGAAGAGATGGCAAAGTAAATTGTGGAGAGATACAGACATTACCTCCCCTGAGAAGGGAATGATGAATACTGTTCTGGATAAATCCAGCCGTTCCAAGGAGGGACTCTTTTCCTGAGTCCTCCTTTGGATCTGTGCTTTAAAAGCAGCTATAAACCTATAAAGGGGCTGTGATTCTCAGTGTTTCTTCTTCTCCCTAGGTATTGAAAACCTCCCCTTCGAACTGCAGAGAAACTTTCAGCTCATGAGGGACCTGGACCAAAGAACAGAGGGTATGTACAGAGTAAGGAGTTTGTGTATATAATGAGTGTGTATGATCTTTTCTTTTTCCTGCTTGGTGTTACCATATCATCTGGTCTGATCTGGAGAACTGTGGCTTCTCTCTCTTTGACTCTCTTGCAATTCTAAAAGGAGAGCAGTGAAGTTCTGCATATCTAAATCAGCATTTCCATTATAGAGTACTGCAATAAGGCCTCAAGAATTCAGAGGTGCTTTGTTCTTGATATCTGCAAGAAGAATTGAAAAGGAAGTCAACTCAAGAATCGTTGCTATTCTCTGTATTCAGTAAATCTATAGAAAGACTAGGATGTTTCTACTCTGCTGGATTGTTAAATCATGGTGGTAGAGAAGTTCTTAAAAAGAGAGAGGGGGAAAAAAAAAGAAAAGAAAAGCGGCAATTAACAACAGGATCGCTACACTGTATTCTTCAACCTTACAGAAGCACTAGATACCATCTGTGGCCTTCCTTGGATGTTGAGCAAATCTGGCTGCATTGAGGCATTCACTTGGAGCCTGAGGCTACACTGCAGTGGTCAGATTGGTCTCTTCAAGGGCAAAGATGTCATCTGTTGGAGCCATGCCCCGTACCTGCTGAAAAATATATAGGTCTTACCTTCCATTCTTATGTAGCCATGCTCAAGGATGTAACAAGCTGGTGTTAGAAAACCTAAAGCTGTGATTTCAGTTACTCTGGGTAAGTTTACTCATGAAAAGGTGAACATCATGTAAAATCCCGGAGGTAGGCTCCCCTCTCCCCCACCCCGAGAACTGCCTGCCAAATCCTGAGAACCAGCTTGCTTGCTTTGTATCACAGTCCCTACTCAGGTTCACGCACAGAAAGACTGGTTGGGAGATTATCAAACTACATGCATTTTCAGCTTCCTCCAAAGGCCTCCCACGAAACGGGGCACAAACATAGTGTGTACACAGATCCTTCCAGTTGTCTGTCGTTGCACCATGTTACAGGCACTCTTTTGTCTCTTTTCATCGACATTTTTTATGAGTCCTACCAGAGAGCAGGCAGTAGGCATCTACAGTCTCAGTGTCTGGGGACATCGCCAGCCTTCCGGTATGAAAACATTCGGAGCAATGTCTAAGATGAACAGAGAAAAAGTGACGAGAAATACGAGCAGGTTGCAGACGATGAGCAAAGTAGGGTAGAAGAACTGTTACATAAATGAACTAGGGCCTAGTTTTAAACGATGAGTCACAGATGTACAGACCTGGAAGGCGGCCGCAGCAGATGACCCAGCCGGCTTCGCAGCACTCAGAGCTGGAATGTTTTTGAGACAAGAAATCCAGAAGCCTGTGAGACAAGATTCATGGTTCAAGAAGCACCAAGCCTTTCAAAGCAGCATCTGCAGACACGAACAAAAATATACTTCATATTAGTACGGTGTGCAAAGACTCCCTCCTCGTTTTTTCACTAATAAGTTCAGTTCCAACTATGGTAGCAATGTTTTCTGCACCTGAAGGCACCTTTAAAACAAATTCTGTCACTATGTTGCATTACTTGAGTAAATGGCACAGTACCTATGAACTTTCAGGGCATTTTAGTTCGAAGGTTATGATGATGGTCAATGGAAAAGGCCCAAGAAACAAGAGGAAGAAGTATGTTTCACATAGCCACTCAGGGGCCTTTGTGACCAGGCCTCTGTCTCTGTTGTAGACCTGAAGGCTGAAATTGACAAGTTGGCCACTGAGTATATGAATAGCGCCCGCAGCCTGAGCTCCGAGGAAAAATTGGCCCTCCTCAAACAGATCCAGGAAGCCTATGGCAAGTGCAAGGAATTTGGTGACGACAAGGTGCAGCTTGCCATGCAGACCTATGAGATGGTATGGCCCTGTTCATGGCTCCCCACCTACCTCCCATCTAATCCTTGGGGTCCTAGACCCCTCCTTCAGCTGTGTCGGGATCTGTTTTGGGTCTGGGAGATACACAGAATGTGCCTTAGCCTAATTTTCTTTGGCCTGAACCAGGCTTGTAGCTCTCTTTTCCTTCCTCGCACCTAGGTGGACAAACACATTCGGCGACTGGACACAGACCTGGCCCGTTTTGAGGCTGATTTGAAGGAGAAGCAGATTGAGTCCAGCGACTATGACAGCTCTTCCAGCAAAGGCAAAAAGAGTGAGGAGGGGGGCGGGGCCTGAGTGGGGGCGAGGATTCCGAGGGAGAAGCAGCCACCTTTGAGATACCAGGGAGGGGCACCAGCTTGGAAGGAGGGGGAAGCAAGAAGACTTAACCCATCTTTCTGTCTCCCTGCCTTCTGGCTTTCCCCCTCTTTCCTAGAAGGCCGGACTCAAAAGGAGAAGAAAGCTGCCCGTGCTCGTTCCAAAGGAAAAAACTCAGATGAAGAAGCTCCCAAAGCTGCCCAGAAGAAGTTGAAACTTGTGCGCACGTGAGTGTACGGGGGGGGGGGGGGGGGGGGGCACTTTGCCATGCGGCGTATTTTTTTCTCCTGTCCCACACTCCCACCCCACACTGCCCCTTGCCACTCTCTCCATCTTCTGTGCCAGTAACTTCTCCTCATCATTGTGGTATTTGCTGGATAGAGAAGAGACACCACAAGTCACTTGCCCCACCAGGATGTCTTTCTACCACCTCTGTAGCTTCCCTTTCTGCAGATGACACGTTCTCTTCCTCTCGGCATGCAGAAGTCCTGAGTATGGGATGCCCTCAGTGACCTTTGGCAGTGTCCACCCCTCTGATGTGTTGGATATGCCTGTGGATCCCAACGAACCCACCTATTGCCTTTGTCACCAGGTCTCCTATGGAGAGATGATTGGCTGTGACAACCCTGATGTGAGAACCAACCGTTTTGCCTCCAGATGGGGTTCTGGGGGCCACGAGGGAGCGGGTACAAGAGGGGAAGAAACGGTTGAATAGTGGGACTGCAGAATAAGAGGAAGGTGGAGTTGGTTGGCCTTGGGATCTCCAAGATTTCTCCAAAGGGACGGAATACGGGAACACTTCTGAGGAATCTGTGGAGGAAACTTCTTTTCTTTCCTCAGCCCCCTGCCCCGGGCCCCTGACTTCTGCTTCTTCCATCTTCCTCCTTTTCAGTGTTCCATCGAGTGGTTCCACTTTGCCTGTGTGGGGCTGACGACCAAGCCTCGGGGGAAGTGGTGAGTGAGAGAGTTGCGGCAGGCGCAGGGCTGCCCCTGAGCTGCATGGAGGAGGGCACTTTCCCCCTCTCACTCACTTTCTCCCTCCGCCCCTCTGTCACATTGTTCCTCTCTAGGTTCTGCCCACGCTGCTCCCAGGAACGCAAGAAGAAATAGATAGGGGCGATGGATTCCCACGGTTTCTTCCACATCCCTGGACCCAGGCTAGTGGGGAGAGGAAAGCCTGTGCTGGGACCCGGGGGCTCAGGGAGAGTGGATGGCACAGTGTAGTCATCCCTTCTCCTCCCCTCTCCCCACTCCTGGTGCTGAGGCTGCATCCAAACCCTGGTAGGGAGGGGTGCCACAGCCGCTAATGAGAGCCTGTGCTCTCATTCAGCCTGCCCCCCTCAGAGGGAAGTGGTCTTGCCCACTGTCCTTTTGCCTCCATGCTGAGGTTGGTGCTGTATTTCCAAGGGATGGTCCTCTTCACTCCCCTTGCTTTGTATTTAAGGACTGGAGCAGTAGCATGGGGGCACTCCCCAGCCCTCCTGACTCCCTCCCCCTGTAGGGGGGGCTCTGGTGTGATAAACTCTCTTTGTTCTCTTCCTGCTTTTTCCACGGTGGGGGCTCCCCCAGAGCATCTGGGCTGTGGCCTTAGTTGAAGGGACTCCCCTTCCTCTGTGCCAAGAGGATTCATCCTGGCCTTGTAAATGGGAGATGGGGCAAGGCGGAGTGCACGTAACTCACGTGTAAAGGAACTTGAGTAGGTGAATAAAAGCTATCCATGTTGGCCTGCTGTGTTTATTGTAGAGACTGTATTTTAGTACGTGTGCTATCCATTTTGTTTGCATCGTCTGGGTTGGATTAGACGTGGGAGGAAGTAGAACAAGACATGGAACCAGAAGCGGTACCTCTGCACTAGAATCCACATCTCACCTTGGGAAAGACAGAGCTTGGGGGCGGGGGGGGGCGGTTGCCTCACACCCGGGCTTTCCCAGACTTCTAAAATTATGCATTTTTTCTCCATAAAGCATCTTTCACTTAATTTCCAATAAATGTGTATTTGTGTTTTATGCACATACTATTATATTAGCTTGATTTCTTATTTATTATTTTTTTAAGATTTATTTATTTGACAGAGAGAGATCACAGTAGACAGAGAGGCAGGCAGAGAGAGAGAAGCAGGACTCGATCCCAGGACCCTGAGGTCATGACCTGAGCGGAAGGCAGCGGCTCAACCCACTGAGCCACCCAGGCGCCCCTTGATTTATTTTAAACACAACACGGAAAAGCATTTTTCCCTTGTGCCGAGGGCTTGTCTTGCTTGCGTCCCACTGGGAAACCACTTCCTCAGACTGAACCACCAGGTGGAATCCTGAGCACCTCCTCACCTGAACCTGCTTGTCTCCCCTTTTGGTTCATTTCTTACCTGGAGGCTCCCTCTAGTTCCTACCCAGGTGGACCCTGACTTTCCAGTATACTCCGTCCCTGCCTGCATCAGAACCCTGCCTACATTCCAGTCCAGGCCTCACCACGCCTGGGGCAGATCGGTTTTGTCATGTGTAAGAAAGGGATAACATACCCACTTGCTGGGACTACCTCGGGAATGAAACAGGGTACTACAAAGAACAACACGGGGCCTACTCCGTCGAAGGTCCTGGGTCAGTGGTAGCTTTTGCCGTCACTTCACCCCGGGGGCGGGATACGCCTCGCGTGAGGACCCTTACACCCCAGGCCAGCGCGGTGAACCCCGAGCGCGCGGCAGTTCCCGCGGCCCCGCCCCCGGCCCTTTGTGACGTCAGCGCCGCACCTTCTACTCCCCTGTCGGCGAGCCCGCGCCCGCCGGCTCTCTCTGGCTTGGCCCGTTAGAGGCCGCTTTGGTCCGGGAAACGCGGGCGGATCGACTGGGGCCATGAGGAAGCTAGCCGCTGGCTTCCTTCTCTTACTCCTCGAGGGTGAGAGCTTCCCGTCTGCCCGAGCAGTGTCTTCCTCCCGGGGTTCAGTCCTCCACCTCCCAAGAGCCCACGCTTTAAGGTTTTGAAACGCCTTCTCAGGATGGTCGCCTTGGCTTTGCTCCCTGGCTTCTGGGGTCAGACCTTAGCCTCTGCCCCTGGAGTCTCGTCACCCTAATCCGCTGGCATCTCCCGCCAGACGCTCCCCCTCGCCCCCCCCCCTCCCCGTTGCTGATTTCCACGGGGTCCATTTGCCAGTCGGTCTGTCCAGGGCCCCAAGCGGGTTTTGGAGTTCGGTCTGTTTCCCTGGCCCGCAGTGCTGCTCCTGCTTCTGCCACCTGCCCCAGCCCAGGATTCAATTTCGGCCTCCACTCCAGGCAGCCCTCTCTCTCCCACCGAATATGAACGCTTCTTCGCACTGCTGACCCCGACCTGGAAAGCAGAGACCACCTGCCGTCTCCGTGCAACTCACGGCTGCCGGAATCCCACCCTCGTCCAGCTGGACCAATATGAAAATCACGGCTTGGTGCCCGACGGTGAGGGCCAGACTAGTGGGGCAGCCCTGTGCTCGCTGGGGCTGTGCTCGCTTGAGTCAGGAAGGGTATGGCCTGCTCCTTATCCTGAGGCCATATTCTCCACTCTGTAGACCTAGGAGCCCACCGTCCCTCCCCCTCAGGGAGGGAGTTCCCCTCCACTTCTGTGTGTTCACCTTCTCCACCCCTGCCCATTCCCAGGCGCTGTCTGCTCTGACCTCCCTTATGCCTCCTGGTTTGAGTCTTTCTGCCAATTTACTCAATATCGTTGCTCCAACCACGTCTACTACTCCAAGGTGAGGCCCAGGACAAAGGTTGTCTTTGGCGTTCTAGGACCACGGGGAGGTGGAAGGGGTGAGACGTTGAGGAAGGGCTCCAGCAGGGCCATCCTGAGATCCTTCCTCCCTGCCACTTTGCCAATCCTTTACTCAGATTCCGTAGGAGTACAGCCTCACCTTGGGCATTCAGACGGTCGGAACAATCTCGTTCCTGCAAGAGAAGTAGGGAAGAGGGAAGGGAAGAGGCAAAGGGACAAGCCCCCCCTTGCTTCTAACACTTGAGTGATCTCATTCAAGTCAAACACAAGAGTGAAGGCAGAGGTATGGCCCAGACATGGAGTCTTATCTCACAGGGGAACCCTTTCTCAGGTCTAGAGGGTTCTACCAGGGAACATATCCCTTCATCCCTGCTCAGCGACTGTGAGAGAGGAGACATGTCAGAAAAGGACTGAGCCGGAAGCTGGAGTAGAAGTCTGTCCTACGGGAAAGGCATGCCCACTGTCTCTCTCTCCTTACAGAGGGTCCGCTGCTCCCAGCCAGTCTCGATCCTCTCTCCCAATACCATCAAGGAGATTGACGCTTCCTCTGATGTCCCTCCCACCACAATGACCTCCCCCCTTTCATCTCACATCACAGGTGAGACCCTCCCAGTACCAGTGAGGCTGCCTGCAAGCCCTTCCAGAAATCCCAGAGCCCAGGACTTTAGGCGTTGGTGGTCAGGAGGGAATGGGGAAGAATGTTGAGCAGGGCTGGGGGGTGGGGGGCGCTGGCAGCACACAGCCAGTTACAAAAGGCGGGAGACTGCTTTTTTATGAGTACGAGGTGGGGCTTTCCCCACCCCAGAGTATCTTCTGACAGTGCTTACAATTCTAGGAAAAGTTTGCTTTTCTCAGCTCCCCAAAATATTCCTGCATCTGGAAGTCCTCTGGGACTTTTAAAAGCCGCCATCTTCACTCTAGAAAGAGTTCCTTGCTAGCTCTTCAGCATCTTTGGAGTTTCCTAAGTGAGAGGGACAAAAGGTGGGATTTGAGGTGGGAGTTAGGGAAGAGGAGCCTTTGTCAGGGAGATGGAAAGGAGAACCACGATTGCCATAATCACCATGGCAATTTTTCTTTTATTTTGATATTCGTATTCTTCCCCGTGTCTTTTAGGCGCCACTGTGTGAATAAGTGTCATTTAGGCTGCTTTCTTGTGCCTTTGTGTTTCTGTGTGTGTCCCTCTGTAACAAAGACCCTCGGGGGCCAGAAGCGTGACTGTTCCTTTTCCATTTTCTTTCTCGGTCCTTCCCAAACCCTTCTGCAGCCACAGAACGACAGGCCTTCCAGCCCTGGCCGGAGAGGCTTAACAACAACGTGGAGGAGCTGCTACAGTCCTCCCTGTCCCTGGGGGGCCAGGAGCAAGGGCAGGAGCGCAAGCAGGAGCAAGGGCAGGAGCGCAAGCAGGAGCAAGGGCAAGAACATAAGCAGGAGGAAGGACAGGAGCAAGAAGAGCAAGAGGAGGAGTTGGAGGAGGAGGGAAAGCAAGAGGAAGGACAGGGGGCGGAGGAGGGACTGGAGTCCATGGCTGGGCTGCAGACAGACCCAGAGCTCAAGTTCCAGTCTGAATTTGTGTCTTCCAACCCTTTCTCCTTCACTCCCCGGGTGCGGGAAGTGGAGTCCACTCCCATGATGATGGAGAACATCCAGGAGCTCATTCGATCAGCCCAGGAAATGGATGAAATGAATGATCTGTATGATGAAGAACCCGTCTGGAAAAAACCAACCCGTGACAGGTACAGGCAGTTCTGACCACCCCTCCCCCTGCCCCACCTCCCAACCCCAGCCACCAGCCCTATCCCCACTGCTGCCTTTTTGGGGGGAGGAGAAACTGCCTTTCCCAGCTTCCAAGACCCACTCAGACGTGCCTGGGCTTCAGGCGTGCCTAGCACCTGTCTGCCTCACCTGCTCTGACATCATCATTGGGTTTAGCACTGCCCTAGACACCCGTTCTCCACGTGACAGAGTGCTACGGACCCTGGGCCTGGGCCTGGGTTCTGGTCTTGTCTCTGCCTCTGATTAGCACTGCAGCTTTGGGGATGATTACTTCCCCTTCGTGGACCTCAGTTCCTCCTTTGTAAAAGGAGGCAGTTGGTCTGAAGGCCTCTAGAGCCTCATGGCCATGCTGAATGTGTGTGACTGAGACCAGACACGAAGGGGAGGGGCAAAGAATGGATGTGGCTTTCAACCTCAGCCCTCCGGCCCATCCCCACCAGCCTGCACCGTCTTCTTGCAGCCTCCTGCAGATGCCCCACGTGGAGGCCTTGCTGGTGCTGTGCTACTCGATTGTGGAGAACACCTGTACCATAACCCCCACAGCCAGGGCCTGGCAGTACATAGAGGAGGAGATCCTTGGTTTCGGGAAGCCGGTATGTCTGCAATGGATACATGCTTAATGGATACATGCTCATTGGCCATCCTCTGGGCCCGGCACTATGCTGGGCCTTGAGAGTGTAGGGGAGAGGTAGGGATGCAGAAAACATAAGACATCATTGAGGAGAGTCTCTGCATGAGAATCCCTTCTTTGGGAGGACATCTCCAGCTCACCTTCAAAGATGAAGGCCCAAGACCTAGTCTGGAATCCATACCTGTCCAGAGTTCATTCTTCATCTCTCTAAGCTGTTAGGCTTGAATTCCCTCCCGAGCTAAGTCATCCATCTTCAAGACTTGGCTTCGCCTTGGATGCAGCTCTCCTTTCCAGAGGGGTCATAAATCCCATTCCAAGGACTGGTAGAGGATCCCAGGCTCAGTGTCCCTCAGCACCCAGCGAGTCCTATTCCCAGGGAGGTATTCTGTAGGTTTTCAAATAAGACAAGTTAGCAAACTTGTCTTTGCTAACTTCAACCGTTTGTTCAATATTGCATAGTGTCAAGCCCAGAGGATGGCCAATGAGCAAGTTAGATAATTGATTTTTTTTTTTTAGTGCAGCGTACCAACTCTGTACTAGGTACTTGAGATGTCAGTGATGAGTAAAATAGGTCCAGTCATCTTTAGTGGGAGAGACAGATGAGGAAACAGGCAGAATACTGTGATGGATAAAGGCAGCCATGGATTAGTGCACAGTCTGGAGGCAGCAGATGGGGGGGCCCCACGGTCCATGTTTGGGAGGAGTAGAGAATTCTTAGAGGAACTGATGTTTAAAACAGAGACCTGAAAATGAAAGATGTTTGACAGGCTTTGAGGGACGCCTGGGTGGCTCAGTTGGTTAAGCAGCTGCCTTCGGCTCAGGTCATGATCCCAGCGTCCTGGGATCGAGTCCCACATCGGGCTCCTTGCTCGGCAGGGAACCGGCTTCTCCCTCTGCCTCTGCCTGCCACTCTGTCTGCCTGTGCTCGCTCTCTCTCTCTCTCTCTCTCTCTGACAAATAAATAAATAAAATCTTTAAAAAAAAAAAAAAAAAAAGAAGGGGCTTTAGTAGAGGTTCCTGCCAGAGGGAGTAGTAAGGCACCAAGAACGGGCATACTGCTCCCACCCTTAAGGGGTCCAAGAATCATGAAGGATTCTGTAGCATTATAAAAGAAGTATGCAGTAGTGTTGGAAAGAAACTTTTTTTTAAATTATTTTTTACTTTTTTATTTTTTATTTTTTTATTTTTAAAGATGTATTTATTTGACACAGTGAGAGAGAGTGAACACAAGCAGGAAGAGTAGGAGAGGAAGAGCAGGGAGCCTGATGTGGGGCTTGATCCCGGGACCCTGGGATCATGACCTGAGCTGAAGGCAGACACTGAACGACTGAGCTACCCAGGTGGCCCTGAGACTTTTTTTTTTTTTGAGTGTAGGAAGTTCAAGAGTCACGGAGAGTTCCCTAGATATCAGGGTTTCGTTACAGGACCAGTCAGGAGCCCATTTTTACCTGGAGCAGAGTGGCAGGAGATAAGAGTCCGAGAGATAGGAAGAGTCCTAAAGGGAAAAATCTCAAACAGCAGTCCCGGGCATTTGTATCGAACTTTATAGGAAGAGCTAACTCGGTAACACTTTTGAATCAGGGACATGATGATGTTCCCTTATGTGCTGGTATGAGTAAGCAAGGTGACATGAGAGATTCTGTGCGCTGTGATGTGGGTACCCATGCGTGACGGGGGGCGGACAGCACTGACGGGACGTGATGGTTAGCAAGCCCCGCCCAAGAATGGGGAAGAAGTCCAGTAGGGGCGCAGACCCCAGCTAGGAGATGGGTAACGCCGCTCTGAAGAATGTCTTCCAAGAACTGGGAGGTTTGGGACCTAAGTTCTTGGGTAGAGGGTAGGTCTGGGAGTTGGCTGGGACAGAGTTCCGCCATCTACTAGATGTGTGGTTCTGAGCAGGTTACTCGGTGTCAGCCGTGCCCGTTTCCTCATCAGGCGGTGGGAGATGTTTCTCCTACCTAGGCTAGTATAGGGCTCTGGTGAAGGCTAACGGAGGCGAGAGCATTTACTGCCGTGGTGCCTAGCACTGTGTGGACTCTAGATATTAGCATTATCATTAGCAGAGAGAAGGAGAGAAAGAGAAGGTCATGAGTCCTTTTCAGAACCTAAGTTAGGAGTAATTGTAAATCTTTTTTAAAAAAAAATTGGGAGCATTGGGTGGCTCAGTTGGTTAAGTGTCTGTCTTTGGCTCAGGTCATGATCTCAGGGCCCCGGGATCCAGCCCCCTGTCAGGCTCCCTGCTCAGCTGGGAGTCTGATTCTCTCTCCGCCTCTGCCCCTCCCCCCTTCCGTACTCATCCACTCTCTCTCTCAAATAAATAATTTTATTTTTAGATTTTATTTATTTATTTGACAGAGAGAGACACAGTGAGAAAGGGAACACAGGCAGCGGGAATGGGAGAGAGAGAAGCAGGCTTCCCGCCGAGCAGGGAGCCTGACATGGGGCTTGATCCCAGGACCCTGAGATCATGACCTGAGCCGAAGGCAGGCGCGTAACAACTGAGCCACCCAGGTGCTCCTCAAATAAATAAAATCTTTTTAAAAAAAAAAAAGGAGTAATTATAGGTCACCTGGTGGTAGACATCTGTCAGGTACTTGGCAATGAGGATTTGGAGCTCGGGCAAGAAATGGGAACAGATGATAAAGATTTGGGTATTGCCTGCAGAAAGGTGAAGGTTCTCTGGGAGTAAACACATCGTCCAGGAAGAGGGTGAAGAGTTAGAGCACTGAGGAGGTCCTAGAGTCCTAGGTCCTAGAGTAGCCTTTGGGGAGGGAGCAGGGAGGAAAGCCAGAGAAGCCTTCTGAAGAGCCTTCATGCGAAGACATTCTGCGGGGACAGCGACATTCTGCAGGGGCAGCGCCGCCGGCCGCAGGGCTGAAAGTGTCTCAGCCTCAGTCTGTCAACCACACTCCTGCCCCAGGTCTGTGACAGTCTTGGGCGGCGACACACAGCCACCTGTGCCCTCTGTGACTTCTGCTCCCTGAAGCTGGAACAGTGCCACTCGGAGGCGGTCCTGCAGCGACAGCTGTGTGACAGCTCGCACAAAACACCCTTCATCAGCCCTTTGCTCATAGCCCAGAGCATGTCCATCGGTACCCAGGTACCTAGCCGGGCAGCCCGCAGTGGGGGAGGCCTCGGGCTCCAGGCAGGACTGGGCAGCGGGAAGGGAGGTCTGCAAGGGAGCTGGGGGCATGTACATTTCCCCTGTCCCCTGTGCCACAGGTAGGGACCCCAACATCGGGCCGCTTCTATGGGCTGGATATGTATGGCGGGCTCCGCATGGACTTCTGGTGTGCCCGGCTGGCCACCAAGGGCTGTGAAGACATCCGAGTGTCCGGCTGGCTCCAGACTGAGTTCCTTAGCTTCCAGGACGGGGATTTCCCCACCAAGGTCAGCGCCTTTCCCCGAAGCTCAACCCTACCCAACTGTCCCCATTCCTTCCAGTGATTTGCTCCAAGTAGCCCTAAGATGTGCAAGAGGGGGGAGGGCTAGGTCTCTGGCTTCTGGGAAACCAGTCCTCACTGAGCCTCCTGCCTCTTTCCAGTAGACACCCTTCCATCCCCCCTTCCTCCTCTCGAAAAGAAAAGAAAAAAAAAAAAAAAAAGAAAGAAAACAGGTTTGTGTTTGTGAAAGGAGTAGGAATCAGAGGGGTGGGAGGGCACAGGATGGGGAGGCAGGAGACAGAGCTTCTGATCCCAGCTCTGCAGGGTCCCTGCTGAGGGCCTTGGGTCAAGCCACTTCCCACACTGGCCCAAAGTGAGACTCACCTCTATAACCAATGACGAAGAGACGCCTGAAGTGTCAAGGACCTGTGACCCCGTGCTGCCCTGCTCCAGTATGACGGGCTCCTTGACCTAGGTTCCAGCACTCTCCCTGCTCAGTAGAATCAACTTTGCTCCCCCTCTCCCCAGAGTGTCCTCCCCTGTAGCTCTGGGGGACTGTTGACTGACAGCCAGGTCCCTCCCTCCTGTGGTTTAGCAGGAAAAATCAAGGCCAGGAAAAGCTGGGCAGCTTAAGAAAGGGCTGGTAGCTGAGATGAGGGGCCCCTGCACAGCCCTTATTCCTGGGGCTGAGGAGAGGTCCTGGAGGAGCCTCTGGATCTAGAAAGGGTCTCAGAGATCATCCCTCCTTCTCCCCTGGATTTACAGATGGGGAGACGAGGTCCACAGAGGGAAGTGGTTCACCCAGTTTCACACATGAGAGGTTCTTCTGCCCTCTCCCTCACTTGGCCATCACTAGAAGGCTCCCTGAGACTGGACCCCTGGTGGGGCCCCCTTCCCCACGCCCTGTTCCTCAGCTGCTTCCCCAGCAAGCTGACCAGCAGGGCAGCCACTTAGTTCTCCAGCTCCTGGCTTCTTTTCAGCACCGAACTGTGACTTGAGGGTGGGGCAGGAAAGGCAAGGGGGACAGAGACCTAGTCCTCAGAGAGGGGCACCCCAGGTGCGGAAGGTCTGGTTCTCAAAGGCTCTACCCCTGGCCCTGGTTCAGCTGTTATGGGCTCTCTCTGGAGGACTGGTGTGTTAGCAGGCTTCTGATGTCTCCCCACCTCTCCTTTCCTGGCTCCTGGCTTAGATTTGTGACACAGACTATGTACAATATCCAAACTACTGTGCCTTCAAAAGCCAACAGTGCCTGATGAGAAGCCGGGACCGGAAGGTGAGCCCCTCACCCCGCCCCCTCCTCCCCTCAGCCCCTCCCATCGGCCACCGCAGGGAGTCTATTCCGAGCTCGCAAGCCCTCACCCTGACACACACACACACACACACACACACACACACACCCCACTCTGCTCTGAGCAGCATGAGAATAGTTCCTTCCTTGCATCCCTGGGCTGAGGCCTCCACCAGAGCCCTCTCTCCCACTCCCTCCTATCTTGGGGTAAGTGAAGCCCTCCCAGGAGGAGGGGGTGGTCCAGGAGGGATGCTGCAAATAAAAGGAGAGGGCACCGCAGCGAGAATCCCTAGCTGGGCTGGACATTGTATATTGAGGTCTCTGGCTTGCCTCTGGCTCTTATTCACTAAGAGTCTGGAATAAGTTACTTCCTCTTCCATCCTCAGCCTCCTCGCTTCTTAAAGGAGAGGCTGGGCTACTCGGTGTCTCTTGCAGCCTTAAAAACCCACATCTGTTTCCTCTCTGCTTCCACTGCCCTGTGCCCATCCCCACTTGCCTCTGGTTCTTGTGGGACCAATGCCACTTCCCCACCTCGGTGCCTCTGCCTCCTGGGCTCTGTGACACAGACTGTGTGTCCCTGATCCCGGGGTAGGTGTCCCGTATGAGATGTCTGCAGAACGAGACTTACAGTGTGTTGAGCCAGGCCAAAAGTGAGGACCTTGTGCTTCGATGGAGCCAGGAATTTAGCACCTTGACTCTAGGCCAAGCCGGATGAGCTGGGGTCCGTCCTGTCTCCACCCCAGCCCGACCTTTCCACATTCCGTTGCTTTTAGACCCCATCTGTCAGTTTGCTTCCTGGCTGCCCCTTACGGGTCTCTTACCCTTATGGGTCTCTTACCTGGTCTCTTACTCACATTTTCCTTGGGTTGGGGCAACAGTCCCAGAGAGGCCCATGATGGGAACTCTACCAGCCTTAAAGGATGTCTTTACATAAAGTGTTTATTTTCAACCTGTGTGGCCTACTTTGGTTCCGATCCCTTCCTCAGCACTGTGGTCCTGCCCCATGGGAACCAACACCAAACCCTGAGATTTATGGATCCTTCTGAAGATGAAAGGGCCTCAGGAATGGTACTCAGGGAAGGAGCCAGGAGAAGACCTAAGGAATCAGGAAGTTAGACTGAAGAAAGCCATGGCTCGGGTCTTAGGGATTGTGTGGGCCATGAGGGCACGTGTCTTTATTTCTGAAGCCCGTGACCTCAGAGGAGTATAAGATGGTCCCTCTGGAGGATAAAGGCCGGAGCCTGCCTGAGGTCCTGTTCCAGGGGTACGGCGAATAAGCCCAGGGAAGTAAGGCAGAATTTGCCCTTCATCAGGAGGGAGGAGAGAGCTGGGACCTGGAACTCAGAAAACCCTTGATTTGACATCCAGTGATGGGCCAGATGATCTGAACATTGAGGTGACAACATACATTGAGGTGTGACTCCAGCATTGACCTTTAAGAACTTGGGTCCTCCCAAAATGTGTTCAAGGATACATGTGTTTGGGAAATTATACAGTCTCTCCTCCTACAGGTGCATGGTGTTTAACAGCATTAAAAAAACACACACACTTATTTTTTTATGGAAGAGTTCAAATATGCACAAAAATAGATTAACACACCCCATGAACCCTTCACCCAGCTTCAGTTAAGAACACATGATCAGTCTTCTCATGACATGGTAAAGACCATGAGAAGCCCTGTCATAGAGAAACCTGTTCAGCTTAGAGTTTCTCAGACTGACTTGACCACAATATCCTTTTTCACCTACCGTCAAAACCTTTTAAGTTGTTTTTGTGTACTGGGCATGGCCAGCATGCCTAGCCTTATTGATACAGAAGGTCAGGGGCTCATCCAGAGGGCGCAGAACAAGGGGCGGCCATCTGAGTCCCCCATTCCCCAGAAGGAGGAGCTCCTTAGGGGAGCCAGACAGAAGCAGGGAGGAATGGCCCTGGGTGACCATGAATGGCAAGAGGGAAAGCACCTGCTGGAACCCAAAAAAGAAAGAGGCACCAGGGGGAACTGGTGTTAAGTACAGCTCAGAGTGGGTGGTTAGTCATCCATCCCCGTGAGTGGGTGTGCCAGTTGGGCTTCCCGGAAGCTAGGGAGTGTGTGAGCAATGGGTGGGGAGAGCCATTAGTAGGCAAGAGTTGGGGCTGGACTAAGTGCCACTCTGCCGGGGTTTCTTCGCTGACGGACTGCAAAGGCCACGGAGGGCACTGCTTCCTCTCTCTCTCCCTGCCCTGTGTGGGGCTGGCCGAGTGCAGGGAGCTGGGACACGCTGAAATCTGCCGGGAGAATGTGTCCCCACCCACCTCAGGAGCAGGTCCTGCCAGCCCAGCCCAGAGCAGGCAGCGGAAGCCACAGGGAACACAGGTATGGGGCTGTCACCGGTGGGGTTGAACTTTGCAGGGGGCACAAGTCCCTCCTTTAGAATGGGGTTCATGGGCGGGGCTGGAGATGAGGGGGGCCATGGGGCCTGGAAAATCTTTCTGATTAGAGTAAAAACCTAAACGGGGCTGCCTCCTGCAATCTTTTCCGGAGCGAGCCCGGGGAGGCAGCCACCACACTAGGCACATCGAGGAGTGCCCCTCTGAAGCCCAAGGCCCCCACACTGGAGAATCTTGGGGAGATGTGTCTTCCCCTCCCCCCCCCCAATCCCCCACTGTTATGCTGAACCCTGGGCTTCCCACAGCCACTGAGGAGGGCTCTCCGGGGGTGGTGTCTAGCCCTGTCCCACTCTCCCAGACCCTTTCCCCCCTCCCCCCAGGCCAAACCCTCTGCTAGATGACAATGAACTCATCTGATTAAACTCCACTAATGGCATTACCGGCACAGATGTGTTCTTGTAGCTATCCTTCCCAGCTAACCAAGGTGTATCTTAAAGGAACTTTTTTTTTTTTAAAGATTTTTATTTACTTGACAAACAGATCACAAGTAGAGAGGCAGACAGAGAGAGGAAGGGAAGCAGGCTCCTTGCTGAGCAGAGAGCCCGATGCAGGGCTCAATCCCAGGCCCCCGGGATCATGACCTGAGCTCAAGGCAGAGGCTTTAACCCGCTGAGCCACCCAGGCGCCCCAACCAAGGTGTATCTTAATGGGATTTTTTAGAAACACCACTTCAACCCAGTGCGTCCATCTTCTGTATGAGATTAGACAAGATGCTCTCTAATGTCCCTATGACTCTGATAGAATGCGGCTCGTGAGTGGCACGAAGGGGACGGAATTTCAGATACTGAGCACAGGTGAGGGTCGGCAAGGCCTTATAATAACTTCGGATCCCACTACTAAGGGCAGCTGCTTACCTGTTACCTCTATTTAGGGGAGCCCCCATGACAAGAAGGATCACTCCCACCAGGTTGTATCTCCGGCTCCTTTTAGGGTGAGAAAGTTGTAGCCCCAGGGGGAGATGGAGGCAACGATTGAGGGAAAAATAGAAACTTGCCTGCACCTGAGTCTCCCCTCCTGGCCACTCAGAGACTCTAGAGCCCAGGTCCTTATGTCTCTGCCTGATGTTGTTGGCCCTCCCCAGCTTGCTCCCTGCAGAGTACACCCCAGCAAAATAGACACCTTGTGTGTGTGTTGGGGGCGGTGGTGCCACGGGAAGGAGGCAGCGGAAAGGTGGAGGGCGAAGCCAGAAGCTCAGGAAAAGTGCCGCCCAAGTTCAGGGCAAGGTCAAAGAGGTCAAAAGGCTCAGGCTTTCTGTTTGGGGGCAGGACCCAACCAGGCCCCAGAGCAAGGGTAAGATGCACAGGGACAACTCAGGGCACAGGGCTGTGGCAGCGGGCTGATCCGGTCCCAGAGACTTCTCTGGATGGTGACTTTATTTCCTGTTTTTCCAGCTCTTGAAAGCAGGGTGGAGGGAGAGGTGCGGGTGGTGCAGTGACATCCACAGACATGGGAAACCAACTCCTGAGCTGTAGGCCACCTTTGCTTTCTGCTTTGGCCCAGAAGAAATGGGAGAGGTGAGGTCAGAGTATCCAGAGGGAGAAGACGTGGCCGAGGAGGATACTGGATGATACAGGAAGTGACAGGCTGAGGTGGGGCCAGGTGGGGAGAGGCTGGAGCAGGAATTTTGGCTGGAGACAGCAGAGCAGGCCTGGAATGGGAAGAGGGCCTTGGAGAGCGAGCACAACAGCCCTGGGGGGCCTGTGCCAGAGGCTTCTCTCCTTGGGAAGACTGTGGCCGCTGCCCCATCCCCGGGGGAAGGAAGAGGCCGTCCACTCACTGCGGTGTCATTGTCCTATCTCCACGCCTCAGGCCCCTCAGACGAGTGGGGTTCATCTGTGTCCTTAGAACAGCTCTAGGACAGAGCTGTTCGCAAAGCCTTCAGACTCTGGTAAGCTTCTGCTGGAGGCTTCAGCCTGGTTTGGATCTGTTTGGGGAGTCTGAACATACACACATAACAGACGTATAATTTAGGGGCGCCTGGGTGGCTCCGTCAGCTAAGTGTCTGCCTTTGGCTCAAGTCATGATCTCAGGGTCCTGGAACCAAGCCCCACATGGGGCTCCCTGCTCAGCAGGGAGCCTGCTTCTCCCTCCCCTTCGGCCCCGCCCCCTGCTCATGCATGTGCGCTCACGCTCTTGCTCTCACAAATAAATCTCTTTAAAAAAAAAAAAAGTATAACTTAGAATTAAGCCTGTCTGTGGGCAAAGGGGACATCCTGCCAGTGTTGCCCGCTCACAGCCATGGAGGTGGGCTTAGCTAATGGGGGGGTGGGGGGTGGATAGAGCACACAGGGGTGGGACACGTTGGCTCACTGTGACTCTCAGCTGTGGCCTCTGGAATCTAAAATGAGGTTTGGAGGGCACCTGGGTGGCTCAGTGGGTTGAGCCTCTGCCTTCTGCTCAGGTCATGATCTCAGGGTCCTGGGATCCAGTCCTGCATCGGGCTCTCTGCTTAGTGGGTAGCCTGATTCCCCCTCTCTCTCTGCCTGCCTATCGCCTACTTGTGATCTCTCTCTCTCTCTCTCTCTCTCTGTCAAATAAATAAAAATCTTTACAAAAAAAAAAATAAAATGAGGTTTGGGGCTATTCTAGAACGCATCTTCTGGGTCAAGGAGGATGAGATCTGAGGTTCCTTCTTTTCAAACTCCTGGAGGGCATGAATGACTAAAGAGAGCAGACAGAGCAAGGCATTTGGCGGGTGTGCAGGAGGGGTGGGGGGGGTGCACATGGAGAGAGTGGTGGACAGGAGGGAGCTGGACAGAGAAGAGTTATTTCTTTCCCCACCCTGCCTCCACTGTTGTCCGGAATCACCTATTCCTTTCTCTTCAGTCCTCTCTGTATGGCTGGTCAGCCGCCAGAAGGGTGGATAGCACGGGCAGGTTGTGTGGAGGGGAGGGAGAGATGACCATGACCTAGCCTCCTGCACATTTTTACTCAATTCTCACTTCCTGCCTGGCAGAAAATAGCTCTGCCCCTCTGGTTTATCTCAGCAAAGAGCAGCGCCCAGCCCAGTTCAGAGGGCAATGGGACAGGTTCAACAGGCCTGAGGCCATCAGGAACCTGGCCCTCTGATGTGCACCTAGGAAGCTGAAAGAGACCTGAAAGACCAGGGGAGGAGGAAGGTGGCTGTCCGGGCTCTGGTGTGTGAGTGGTATGGAGGGCAGGTGGTGTGCCCTGGGCAGTCCCCAGGGTGTTTCCTCAGCCCCTCAGGGTCTTGGCGGGGGGATCTGTTGGTACAGCTCTGTGTGGGGATGGCTCCTGTGACTGCCTGATGTGCTCTGTCTCTCTGGGTAAGAATACTGTCCCTAAGGCAAGGGCTGTGTCCGCTCTTCCTCCTCTGGCCTAGTAGTCCGCGCCTCCGTGCATGCACCTACTTGTGTGTTAGCGGGTGAGTGCACATACCGGGGATCTTGTGTGCACGTCTATGTGTCTTTGCACGCACATCTGTGTGTGGCGCTGTGCTCGTAACCACAACTGTGCGCCTGGAGGTTATTAAGATGATGTGGGCCTCCAGGTCCCTCCTCCTCGCTGGGAACACAAAGCCCCGGTGTTTGATCCTTTCTGGGACAGTTGCTGTTTCTTTGGTTCCTCCATCTCTTCTACAACCTGACCTCTTTCTCAAGGCAGGATTGGGGTGAGATCCTGGACTGCCTCCCCCCACCCCCAGCTAGAGCCCTCCTTCCACTTCCTGTTTGCCTCCTTTTTGGCAGTTTTCCCCATCTTTGCCATCTGGCCTGGCACCGTGCCCACGTAGCTCCACTGACAGGAGCCCCAGGGAAGCAGGCAGATGGGGTGGGGACCAGGGCAGGTCCCTGGCAGTCCTCGATGCCTGGCTCAGGCCCTTGTGTGTGTATCTGTCAGAAAGCAATGACTTTTCCACAAAAAGGACTTCTCCACTTTGGAGTCCAGTAACGAAAGCATCGCCATCTGCTTTACAAAAGGCCTTTCCCTTTAACTAGCAGCTCATCTAATACTTTTCGGTCTCTTGAACGTTGTAACTTTGTTGTCAGAAATACTTGGGATTCTTGGTAAACAATTATTCATTCACTCATTCATTGTCTAGTGTGTGTAAGAAGCTATTGATTCTCCAGGTAATGGTTAAGAATGATCAAGTGTGACTGTAGTGACAGTGACTGTTTTTGAAAATATAATGCAGGCTGTTTCCAAACAGGCCTTTTAGGAGGCGGAGTCTTCTACTAGGTGAGTTATACACTTGGGCAATATAGGAGTGAGATAAGAAGCGGCTGGGGGACCGACACAAGAGACATTATAGCAAGATTACAGGATGTGTGAACATGGCGGGAAGGGACCGATTTCATTCCAGATAGTCAGTGAATGTCACATGGGCCCCTAAGCACAGAGACTGAAGTGTGCGTCCCAAGTGTGAGCTTGGGAGGAAAGCCATGGAGGAGGGGGTCCCAACCCACGACCTTACCATCTAGCCGGGGATGATGGAAGCAAATAAACACACAGGAAACAATCTGAGAACTTCAAAGCTGTGAACCACTAATGTGCTTAAGTAGGTAAGAAGACATGGTAAGGAGGGCACTCCTGTGTGTGTGTGTGTGTGTGTGTGTGTGTGTGTGTGTGACAGCAAGAGGAGTCTGTGTTACCAATGAGAAACGGTGGGCTGTTAAAAAGTGTCTATTTCAACTGGGCAAATAAAGAAGTAACTGGCTGTTAAAAAGTGTCTATTTCAACTGGGCAAATAAAGAAGTAACTGTTTATCTGTGGTCAGAGATTTCTCATGGGCAGCTGTAAGGGACGGGGTGCTCTAGGCCTCATGCATCCTCATATCCCACCATCCGCTCTTGCTGCAAACAGCCCTGGGGCAGCTGGGAGCTGGTTGTGAATCCTGAGTGTGAATGCTGATGGAGCTCTAGAGCTTCTGTTTCCTGTAAAAACGAGGCTAAACATCTATCTCAAAGGCCTGCTGGAAGGTTAAAGACCACGCATGTAAAATAGCCTGGGACGGGATGAATAGCCAGTAAATCATCAATAATATTTTTCCCTCAACATTTATGGACATAGTGGCTGGGGAGACTAAGATGACTCAGTCACAGTCCACAGACCCTCCCTCGAGGAGCTCACAGTCTAAGAGGAGGGGCAGGTGAAGCACAGCTAATTACAAGACAGGTGGGACACCCCTGGTGAACAGTGTACAAAGGGGAATGTCATCTGCCTTGCGGGGAGGGAGGAAGAGAAGCAGGTGAGGCTTCACAGAGTCCTAAGAAATGATTGGCTTTGGGGCGCCTGGGTGGCTCAGTGGGTTAGGGCCTCTGCCTTCGGCTCGGGTCATGATCCTGGGGTCCTGGGATCGAGCCCCGCGTCGGGCTCTCTGCTCAGCGGGGAGCCTGCTTCCCTTCCTCTCTCTCTGCCTGCCTCTCTGCCTACTTGTGCTCTCTGTATCTCAAATAAATTTTAAAAAATAAGTCAATAAAATCTTAAGGAAAAAAAAAAAAAGAGCCTGCACTGCATGTGCAAGAGCAGAGTTCTGAAAACATTAAGGACTGTGCAAAACTGTTGTTAGTGTGACATAGCTGGAGCAAAGAAGCATGGGAGGTGGGGCATGTGTCAGGGAAAGAATCTGGTTTTATTAGCTTTTCAGGGGGTTTCAGCCCCATTTAGGATGATTTTCATTGGTGAAATTGGTATTTTGCAGAGGAAATGTTTATTTCCTCTAACTGTTCTCCTAAACCTCTTACAAGGCTTAAACTGCTGGTAGTCATGGTTTGAGGGAGAACAAATGAACAACAACCACCAAAAAAAAACCCCACAGGAAGACTTTAGAATCAGGTTTACAGCTTGGTAAGAATTTAAGCAGTTCCTGGGCACCTGTTGGGCTGTCGGTGAGGCGTGCAACTCTTGATCTCAGAGTTATAAGTTCAAGCTCCACGTTCAGTGTAGCGATTACTTTAAAATAAAATCTTAAGGGGTCCTTGGGTGGCTCAGTCAGTTAAGCATCTGGCTCTGGCTCATGATTTTGGCTCAGGTCATGATATCGTGGGTCCTGGAATCAAGCCCTGCGATGAGCCCCACTTCCGGCTCTGTACTCAGTGGGTCTGCTAGGGATCCTCTCGCTCTGCCCCGCTCCCCACTCATGCTCGCACATGCGCGCTCTCTCTCTCTCATGTAAATAAAGCAATCTTAAAAAACAAAGAGAAATCTTTTTATATTTTTTTAAATTTATTTATTTGACAGAGAGAGATCACAAGTAGGCAGAGAGGCAGTTAGAGAGAGAGAGGGAGGGAAGCAGGCTCCCCGCCGAGCAGAGAGCCCGATGTGGGGCTCTATCCCAGGACCCTGAGATCATGACCCGAGCCGAAGGCAGAGGCTTTAACCCACTGAGCCACCCAGGCACCCAAGAGAAATCTTTTTAAAAAATTCCTTTCAAGAGGAATAAATCCAGTATCTTGGGATAATTGCTCAGGGTCTCTGGACAACTTTGCTCCCTCAGATGGCTTGTGAACGTCACATTCATAGCATTATTCACAATAGGCAAAAGGTGGAAAAACCCAAGTAACCATTGACAGTTGAATAGATAAACAACAACAACAACAAAAAATATATATATATATTATTCAGGGGCGCCTGGGTGGCTCAGTCGTTAAGCCTCTGCCTCCAGCTCAGGTTGTGATCCCAGAGTCCTGGGATCGAGCCCCATGTCAGGTTTCCTGTTCGCCTGCTTTTCCCTCTCCCACTCCCCCTGCTTGTATATTCTCTCTCGTCTTTCTGTCAAATAAAATCTTTAAAATATATATATATATACATATTATTCAGCTATAAAAAAAGATTACAATTCTGATACATACTAAAACATGGATGGACCTTGACAATTTTATGTTAAGTGAAAGAAGCCAGACACAAAAGGACAGATATTATATGGTTCCACTCAGATGAGGTGTCTGGGATAGGCAAATTCAACGTGCACAGCTCAACACCAAAAAAATACAAGTAATCTAATTTAAAAAATGGGCAGAGGACCTGAATAGACATTTCTCCAAAGAAGACATACAGATAGCCAGCAGACAAAGATGCTCAACATCACTCATCATCAGGGAAATGCAAATCAAAATCAGGATGAGAGGGGCACCTGGGTGGCTCAGTCTGTGGAGTCTCTGACTCTTGATTTCGGCTCAGGTCATGATCTCAGGGTTGTGGTATGGAGCCCTGTGTTGGGATCCACACTGGGCGTGGAGTTTGCTTAAGGTTCTCTCTCTCCCTCTCACTTTGCCCCTCTCCCCCTCTAAAAGAAAAGACAACAAGGACTGGTGAGAACATGGAGAAAAGGGAACCCTTGTGGACCATTGGCGGGAATGTAAATTGGTGTTGCCACTGTGGAAAACAGTATGAAGTTTCCTCAAATAATTAAAAATAAAATTACCATATGATCCAGTAATTGCACTACTGGGTATTTACCCAAAGAAAATGAAAACACTAATTCAAATAGAATAGGCAAATTCCTGGAGACAAAAAGTAGAATAGAGTTTTCCAGGAGCTGGAGGGAGTGTGGGGAGGGAATGGGCAGTTAGTGTTTGGCGCGTATAGAGTTGTTTGGGATGATGAAAAGGTTCTAGAAATAGTGGTGATGGTCACACAACATTGTGAGTGTACCTAACGTCACTGAATTGTATACTTAAAGATGGTTAAAATAGTAAATTTTAAGTTGTGTATATTTTACCCGCCCCCCCTCCACCACACACAAAAGATGGAATTTGGGGGTTAAGATGGAAGAGTAGCTTCTGTGGCATTAGGGCATTAAGGAGGGTGGGATTCTGAGACCATGTCCTGTCCTCTGGCTCGTCTACCTCCTGGCCATATTTAGTCCGCCAGCGTTTGCCTGAGCACTGTGGCTGCCCTGGGCTTCTCTCTCCAGTGGCCTTGGCAGTGCCCTTGGTACCTCCTTGCCTCACTGCCACACTCTCTGGACTTAGGGTCCCCTCTGAGCCCTCACTAAAAAAAAAACCCTTCTCCCTCCATCACAGAATCCCAGCTGGGAAGCTCCCTAGTCAGATCCTCCAGGGAAGCACCTGGAAAAGTTCAGCCCACAGCCACCTTCCCTTCCTTGGCAGGAGTGTGCTGGTGTGTGATCAGCCTACGAGAGCCCATTATGTTGTTATCCCCACTTTACAGACGAAGAAACTGAGAGAGCGGTCAAACAATCAAGCCGGGGACGCCTGGGTGGCTCAGTTGGTTGGACGACTGCCTTTGGCTCAGGTCATGATCCCGGAGACCCGGGATCGAGTCCCGCATCAGGCTCCCAGCTCCACGGGGAGTCTGCTTCTCCCTCTGACCTTCTCCTCGCTCATGCTCTCTCACTGCCTCTCTCTCAAAATAAATAAATAAAATCTTTAAAAAAAAAACAAAAACAAAAAACAATCAAGCCGAACCCGGATTGTTCTGACCACAAATCCAGCCCACACAGGAGCAATCATGGATGTGATGAATGAGGCTTGGATTTTGTACTGTCCTGGGGAATTTGAACTTTATTCTTTAGATAACGGGGAGCCAGCAGACCTGGGGAGTTCCAGGGGCGTTGCTCCATCATATTCCTTACTATCTGACATAGGACCTCTTTACTTGCACTTTATTATCTGTCTCCCTTCAGTGGAAGTAAAGGGGCTGGGGGCAAGGCCTTTGTTTTGTTCAGGGCTGAGAACATGCCTGGAACCTTCTAAAGCTCAGTACACATCTGTAGGAGAAAGGAAGAGAGGGAGAAACATTATTAGTAGAACCTGTGTACTTAACACATATCTCGTTTAATCTAATAACCTTATGAAGTGGGAGACGCCCACCACCACCACCTTTTTCTCCAGGTAAGGAAAATGGGGTTCAGAGAGATTAAGTCACTTTTTGGAGGACCTAGCTAGGCAAGTTGGCAGAACCAGGATTTAAACCCAGGCAGTCTGACCCCAGAGCCTGGGCCTTTAACACTGCGCTATATAGCCTTACTGCGGAAAGCTATTGTGGCCTGACGGAAAGTGGGGGAAAGATCCGAGGCTGAGAAAAGACTCAAGAGGCCAGCCAGGTTAGCTAGATAAACATTTGGGACTTCTACACTGTCCTTGCATAATCTTGACTTTGGCTTGCCTTCCTATTCCAGGTCTCCACTGCTGATGAAGCGGTGACCCAAAGTGTCCAACCCCCTGATAGCCATCTGCCCCGCAGCCATAGCCCACATTCCCATGTCCTGCCTGCTCCAGGACCGTCCCTGCGCAGCCTCCAGGCCCCACTCCAGGGATGAACACAAGGCCAGGACCCTAACATGCCCAATGATGTCCCCAGCCTAGCTCCTCTCACACTGTGGTACCATGCAGCACAACTCTGCCAACAACTCCAGCCTCGCTTCCCAGTGCCCTGACTACCGGGACACCCACTACCTGCACATGGTGGTCTACAGCCTGGTGCTGGCCGCAGGGCTTCCCCTCAACGCACTGGCCCTCTGGGTCTTCCTGCGCGTGCTGCGCATGCACTCTGTGGTGAGCGTATACATGTGCAACCTGGCGGCCAGCGACCTGCTCTTCACCCTCTCGCTGCCTCTGCGCATCTCCTATTACGCCCTGCACTACTGGCCCTTCTCTGCCCTCCTGTGCCAGACGGCGGGCGCCATCTTCCAGACGAACATGTACGGCAGCTGCATCTTCTTGACTCTCATCAACGTGGACCGCTACGTGGCCATCGTGCACCCGCTGCGGCTGCGGCACCTGCGGCGACCCCGCGTGGCGCGGCTGCTGTGCCTGGGCGTGTGGGCGCTCATCGCCGTGTTCGCCGTGCCCGCCGGCCTGGTGCACCGGCCCTCGCCCTGCAGCTACAACGGCAGCCAGGTGCACCTGTGCTTCGAGAGCTTCGGCGACATGTGGCAGAACAGGCTGCTGTGGCTCCTGCTGCTGGCCGAGGCGCTGGGCTTCCTGCTGCCCCTGGCGGCCATGCTCTACTCGTCCGGCCGGGTCTTCTGGACCCTTGCGCGGCCGGACAGTACGCGGAGCCGGCGGGGGCAGAAGACCGTGCGCCTCCTGCTGGCCAACCTCGTCATCTTCCTGCTGTGCTTCGTGCCCTACAACGCCACGCTGGCGGTCTACGGGCTGCTGCGAGGCAACGTGGTGGCGGCCCGCAGCGAGGTGCGCGACCGGGTGCGCCAGGCGCTCATGGTCATGGTGCTGTTGGCCGGCTCCAACTGCGTGCTGGACCCGCTCGTATACTACTTCAGCGCCGAGGGTTTCCGCAACACCCTGCGCGGCCTGGGCACTCCGCTCCGCGCCAGGACCTTGGCCACCAACGGGGCTCAGGGAGCGCACGCCGAACGGTCCACCGAGACCACCCTCATCACCGGTCCGGCTACCGCCAACCAGGAGCTGCTCCAGCCTTCCAGCTTCGGGACGCCCTTGACCCAGCGCCGCGAGGACTCGGCCCTCTGAACGCACTGCATACGGTTGCGCGGTCACCCCCACCTCCCAGGCCCCCACCTCCCAGGTCCCCGCGCCGCTCACACGCGCACACTCGCAGGGTGTTGTACATGAGGGAAATGGATCGGGCACTTGGACTTCTGGGCGGCAACTCCTGCCTGTAAATGCACAAGAGAACAAAGTGTGGCGAGCCTGGGGCACAGGGAAGGAGGAAGAGTGCTGGTGGAAATGCCTTTTTTGCTTTGGTGGTGATGGTGAGCGTGGGGCGGATCCCTGGCCCAGTCCGAGGGAGTGACGCTGTGAGCTTCCTCAGTGCATAGGCAGACGACTGGATGACATGCCCTTGGTGTGTGGGCATGAAACACTATGGAGGGCTAGTAGATGGAGCAGAAAATGAGTGTCCTGGATTTAGACCAACCAAAGCAGTCTCAGTGCCACCGATGCTACCCCCTCTCATTTCCACTTGGCCTTGCCTTGCCCAGCGAGGAGGCATGAGACACTGACAGAATCTGTTTCATTCTTGGTTGTGACTTGTAACAATTTAGACCTGACACCCAGCATGGGGTGGTTGGGGGCAGGACAAAACTGTAAGTTAGAGGGTGTTTTCCCCCCAGATGCTGGTCTCTATAGGCCTTTCTAGGTGTCCTTTCTCCTTCCACCCCGTCCCACTTTCCAGACCTCCTCCATTCTAGGTCCTAAATTCTCTCTCTCGGCCTCTGGCCCTCCATCTAGAATTAAGGAGAAAATTTTTTGTACGAAAGTAACAGTTCTCCCCAACTTTGCTCTCAGACCCTTTTACAGCTCTTAACAACCCAGGATTCCAAAAAGCCTTTGCTTATACCTTACCTTTTGATACTTAACCATATTAGAAATTAAAACTCGTTAAGTCCTAACAATGAAACACACAAGCACACATTCCATTAGCTTTGAGAGCAATAATGTCATCACACTTCCCGAAGCCTCTGGAAAACTCCACGGTATACCTGTGAACAAGGAGATTGCAAAGGACAAACAACATTGGTGGGAGTAGTATTCCGAAAATAACTTTGACCTTGTGGACATCTAAGAGTCAGTATTAGAGTTCATGTGTAACTTCTTCCCAGGGCATATGTATACATTGTTTTTTATTAGTGTGGGGACAGGGCAATGCTCCACAAATCAATTGCTAATTCTAGTTCCAAAGGCTTGAGGGTTTGTAGGGGTAGATTGGAGCTGCACACCCAGTGCAACATTACTTTGGCTTCCTGGTGCGGGTGGGGCAGCTCTGAGGTGGGGGTGAACTAGTCACACAAACACTCAGAGGAGGGGTGGGGCTTCTCTTTCCTCGGGAAGGGAAAAGGGAACTGTTGCCACCGCCAGGAAAGAAGTTTCCAGGGATATAAGAGTGCAAGGGAGGACAGGAATAAGGTGTCTGTTCTTAGCAAGCTGGGGGCAAGGAAATGGAAGACTGGTGAATAGACCACCTACTGTTTCCTTCTTCCCTCTTTACTGGAGTAGGGCTGGGAGGGGTTGTGGAGCTGAGACTGCATAAGTGAGGAAGTTGCTGCCATGAGTGTGTCCTGTATGCATTTCTGTCGCTAGGTCTCTCAATGGCGTGCGTGCGCGCGTGCGTGTCTGTGTGTGTGTGTGAGAGAGAGAGACAGAGAGAGAGAGAGTGTGTGTGTGTGTCAGGGTTTTCCTGTGTGTGTCTCTGCGTGTTTTAGTTTGGAGTAAGCCTTTTGTGTGTCTTCAAGGGATTGCTCCAGATCGTGATTTACAGGGGTAAAATGACCCCTGGTGGCCAAAGCAGAGAACTGACCCAGATTCCTCCTTGATCACTTTCAAGTAGAACCTTCCACCATCTGTTGGGAAGATGGGGCCCTGGGCTAGGCCCTCCTGTAGCTCTTGAAGAGGCCCAATGGTTAGCACCTGCTCCATCTTTCCTCATCCTTAGGGTTCAAGACCCATGTCCTGGGAGCATAAAATGTGATGGTAGTCCAAAATCTCAGAACTTTGGCCTATCCAAACTAAACTGAATTGAAGACAGTTTTTTAAAAAATTGCTTGAGTATTTTTATATTCTGATATGTAAATGAGTTCCAACTCACAGAGCAAGTATCTTCTCACATACTATATAATTATTTATTTTTATAATTTTTATAGTTTTCTGTTTCTCCACCCTTTACCCCCAGGTAGAACGTAAGTTCACTGGGGGCAGGGATTTTTGTTTGCTTGGTTCTCTGATGTATCTTCAGCATCTAGAACAGCTCCTGGTACAAAAGAAGTGCTTAATAAATATTTGTTGAATGATGAACTGTTGAATTTTGGTGTGGAGTAGTGTACTGTCTCGTGGGGGACCACAAAACAAGTCAACAATTACCATTCCAGACAGAAGATGCAAGAACGCAGAGTAAGGTGTTGGCAGTCAATTCCGTGGGCAGTGGGAAGCCCCTAAAGGTTCCTGAGGGAGGTTTTGCTCACTCTGACAGACGGTGTGGGGTAAACTGTAGGGAAGTGGGGAGGGGAGTCTAAGGGGGAAAGGATGACTGGTCAGGCTGCTGTTAAAATTGTCAAGGAGAGGTGTGACCATGGTGTGTGGAGGTGGATGGAAATGGGTCACCTCCAGTGTGAAATCTCTGGGGTTTAAGCTCTGGTGGACTGTTTCCCCACATTCAGTGCATCCAAAGAGTTTCTATCACGAGAACAAAGAGGCAGGAATAGATTCAGGAGATGGGGCAGGCAGAGGGGGAATGAACAGAAGAACCCGACAAGCCACAGGCTAGGAAAGTTTAAGAGCATCTGGAGCCAGCCACTGCTGTTTTCATAGGACAGGTGCAAGATGTGAGGGGGATCCAGAGCCTTCACCCCATGTCCTGCAGTGACCCCATTCATAGTTTAGGGAAATCCAAATGAAGAAAATGAGAACATCCTAGATGGAGGGAGAAGAGCATGAACAAGTTTTGGAAATAACTCCCTATGCCAGGATCTCCATGTGGTGCTTATCACTATTGATTATATATTATTTAGTGATTGATTATTATAAGCCTCTGAGTTAAGGACAATTTTTTTTAAGATTTTATGTATTTATTTGACAGAGAGAGATCACAGCAGACAGAGAGGCAGGCAGAGAGAGAGAGAGGGAAGCAGGCTCCCTACTCAGCAGAGAGCCCAATGCGGGACTCGATCCCAGGACCCTGAGATCATGACCTGAGCCGAAGGCAGCGGCTTAACCCACTGAGCCACCTAGATGCCCCATAAGACAATTATTATCCCTATTTTACAAATGAAGCACCCTAGGGAAGCTGCGATTTGAAGGTCACACAACTGGGAAGCAGCACGGGAGCTATTTGGCTCCCTAACTCCTACTCTTTGCAGTACTTTCCACCGTCTCTCCCCTTCCTGGGGCTTCCCACCTTCTCATCCTGGCTCTGTCCCATCCACCCTCCCTGGCTTCCTGTCTCCTCCTCACCCGGGCCCCGCATCTCCCAACTACTTCTCTCACCCTCTCTGCTCCACTACTTCCTCCATACTCCTAACCCTCTTACCCTCTGACACACCTGCCCCTTCCCCCTCCAGGGGCCCCAGGTTCCTGCGCAGGGCACCTCGCAGCTCACTCACGGTTCCAGTTGTGTCGAGCCCCGAAACACACCCCACTGAAGCCTTAGGAGGGAGTAGCTAGGTGGTGGCTCACCCAGGCGGAATGGCTCAGCTTTGGTGCAGTTGGCCATGACTCCCCTCCCTTAGCCGGGAGGCACCCAGCATCTCCAAGGCAGCCCTCCTGCTTGTCCACCAACTAAGCTGAAGAGAAGACCTCCCCTGGTTCTCCTCAAAGTCTGCCTCGTCTGTAGGAAGAGTTCCCTCCTCTGTAGGTCCCTCCACACAGTGAGTAGCCTGGAGAAGAGTAACAATCATTGGTCTTGAAATAAAACAAATTCAGGAGAACCAGGGCCAAGGTAAGAGGTCCCAAAGGGTCAGGATGCTTCTCTCCTGGCCCTGAACCAACTTGAGGGAAATCCCTACTGGGTTGCCACCTGGGGGTCCCTCGGAGGAAGCTGGAAAGGGGAGGTTAAATCTCACACCACGGCCTGCCTTCTTCATTCTTTCAGGAGACCCTGGAGACAGAGGGAGGCTGGGTAGCTCTCACCATGCTATATCCTCTCCAGAAGAGATAGCACCAAAAAGCGAAGTTTCTCACACGGGCCTTGGGGAAACCCAAAGGCTCTCAGAACCAACCTGGGCGGGTACCAATTTCAGCTCTGTCACTTCTTGGCAATGTGACTTAGCAAGTTACTTCAACTCTCTGAACCTCTGTTTTCTCCTCTGTGAAACGGGGAATCACAGTATCTACTTGTTGGGTTGCTGTTAGGTCAATGCGATCACCTTGGAAAGGCACCTGGGAGAAACCCCATAAGGGGGAGCTCTCTTTTCTACAAGAGTGTGGGGAGTAGATGCTATTGGTAAAATCGGTTTGTGATGCCCACGGGGAGTGTTTCTGGAAGCCAGCAAGGGTTTCAAGGTGAATCCTCACCCAGACAGGGCTCTGCCAGCAATCGGAACCAGGGCCAGGGGACGGGTGAGCGAGGCAGGCTGGGCAAGTTTCCACAGTGCTAGGTCAAGTAGGCAGTTTTCAGGGGCAGTGACTGGCCTGTTGCCCTCTGGGGGCACTCTCTCCCCACTAGGCCTAATGTCTATCCCACAGACAGAGGAGTGGGTAGAAAACTGCCTGAAAGGGAGAGAAGAGGGGGCATGGGATGAAGAACCCAGCAAAGGAGAAAGGGCAAGAGAGGAGGCTGGAGGGGAAGTAAGGGCCCAGGCAGGCACAGGGTGGGGCCGGGAGAGGGGCCTAGGGCAGGAGGGTGGGAGGGAGCCTGGGAGGGAAAGCGCCGAGGAGGGAGGAGGGAGGGACGGGGAGGGAGACCAGCGGCGCTGACACAGCCTCGAAGTGTGGAACGGGCTGGGGTTTGGCCCACAGGTCAGGCGTCTGGCAGTATTATGGGATGGAGAGGCCTTAGGAGACAGGGAGAGTATTATGGGCTGGAACAGCCCTAGGAGACTGGGGAATATTATGGGCTGGTGAGGCCC